>CM033476.1:236577464-236993206 GCA_019447015.1 Hymenochirus boettgeri | reverse complement strand
TGATAGTAACTAGCACAGAGATAGATAGATAGATAAATAGCAGAGATAGATAGATAGATAGATAGACAGATAGAAGAAATAGATAGATAGACAGATAGCAGAGATAGATAGATAGACAGATAGCAGAGATAGATAGATAGACAGATAGCAGAGATAGATAGATAGACAGAGATAGCAGAGATAGATAGATAGATACATAGATAGCAGAGATAGATAGATAGACAGATAGAAGAAATAGATAGATAGATAGAAGAGATAGATAGATAGACAGATAGCAGAGATAGATAGATAGACAGAAGCAGAGATAGATAGATAGACAGATAGCAGAGATAGATAGATAGACAGATAGCAGAGATAGATAGATAGACAGATAGCAGAGATAGATAGATAGACAGATAGCAGAGAAGTAATAGACAGTAAGCAGAGATAGACAGATAGACAGATAGCAGAGATAGACAGATAGAGATAGACAGATAGCAGAGATAGACAGATAGCAGAGATAGATAGATAGCAGAGATAGATAGATAGATAGATAGATAGATAGCAGAGATAGATAGATAGCAGAGATAGATAGATAGATACATAGATAGCAGAGATAGATAGATAGACAGATAGAAGAAATAGATAGATAGACAGATAGAAGAGATAGATAGATAGATAGCAGGATAGATAGATAAATATAGATAGCAGAGCTAGATAAATATCAGAGATAGACAGATAGAAGAGATAGATAGATAGCAGAGATAGATACATAATATAGATAGATAGCAGAGATAGTAAAATACAGAGATAGATTATAGTTAATATCAGAGATAGATAGATAGCAGATGCAGAGATAGATAAATAATCATATAATTTATATAATCATATATAAAATAATAATCTAGATAATGGTTAGGGCCTGCTGAAGAGTCTACTGACGTGGTAGCAGGGCTTACAATCTTTTGGCCAACATCTTTTATTTACAGAGATATGGTAGGGCTTTCTAATGTAAGTACCAGTTGCACAACATGTTTTTAGTGTTTTCAAAAATAGAGAAGCGTATAAATAACCATTTTCAAAAACAAAATTAAGAAATTTGCCACACCCACGCGACAAAACCACACCACAAGCCAACGCCCACACACAAGCCACGCCCACTTCCCCGCGGCGGCGCGCTGCGCGCGCCGCTCAGTCTAGGGGCGGCATTCAAAGTTGTTTCAGGTGCCAAAAACCCTAGGGACACCCCTGCCTGTGTATAAGATCCTGTTACCACCTGTTGGGAGGACAGATTATTGGACAGACAATTTACCTTATTGGATACAAACTCTGTGATAACAGATAAGTGTACACCAACTTACAAGGACACACAATATAGACAAGCCAAATTACATGGGTTGTGGAGCATGTTATTCTATGTTTGTTCCTTCCTGTGTGGATGGGTGAATGATTCCCGTCTCCATATGCTTACAAGAGGCACACCTTGTACAGTTGAAGCAGCCCGTCATTTTTAACCAAGCGGTGGCAGGTCCATAGCATGAATGGGGGTCTGTTTGAACCAATAGGTCTTTTAAGTTTTTACCCCTTTTGAAGCCAATAAGGGGCTGATCAGGCAAGCATTTCCTCAATTTTTGATAACAGGACATTCCAATTTGACTTTATAGCCTTTTTTATTGGTTCCGCTAATGTGTTAAATTTTGTAGTGCAAACAAACATGTTGTCCTTAGTGGTTTTATTTATGGGGTTATCGCATCGTCGTTTGGCTATTCGTAAAGCTTTATTTAACACATGTGGTGCATATCCCCTCTGGATAAAACTTTCCCACATCGCAGCAATGTGAGTGTCCATACATTGTGTGTTGGAATTATTTCTAATGACCCTACAGAATTGAGACAGGTAATGATTGTTTAAGGGCAGGTGGATGGAAACTCTTATAGTGTAGTAAAGCGTTCCGATCTGTTGCTTTACTAAACAGGCTATATTGTAGTTTTCCATCAATTACCTGTATGGAGACATCCAGGAAGTCAATTCTTTCTTTGCTGTGCTTATATGTCGTACGAATGGGTGAGTCAGTTGTGTTCAAGTCCTGGACCATTGACAACAGTGCCGATACAGTTCCCTTTGTTGAGTACTGCCATTTCATCTGCGGTAAGTAGATGTTCCAAGATGTTGACGACAGGGGTTATTGTAATTTTCTCAGTCGGCTTCCGATGCCCCCGTTGTGTGGGATACCTCTTCCTCCTTCGCCTGGGTCGAAGTCCCCATCCATGGCCACTCCTAAAAAAGACACTGGGACCTTTATCTGCATCCGCCTCTTCGTCGCAATTTAATGACGTCACGTATGTCTTACGTGACAATGGCGCATTAAGTCTACCTCGATATGTGTGTGAACGGCCATTTTTGTTTTGGGAAGAGGGTTCATCCAAGTCTGACCACCCGGAGCTGGCATCAATAGTGTCCCTAGGTTTAGCAAACCTTACCCTGCTGGGGGTTCTTCTCCTCATGCCGGTTCTGCGCCCCTCATTCATCCCACTCAACCACCAGTAGACCCTATGTTGTGTATAATCCTCATTTACTTTCAGTAGCTTTAACTGAATTTAATTATTGCTCTGTTCGCTCCTAAAAAAATTTAATAACTTCTTGATTATGTGTAGATTTTAATAGGTCACTGTGTTGTACCTCAAATGTTTGTACTTTTTGCCGTAGTTGGTCGATTTTGCCTGCCACCTCCTCAATGACCAGCACCATCAGGTCCAGCAAACATCTGTTGAGGACACTAGTCCATTTTTTACAGAAGTCCGGTTTATTCATACCGATGGTCGGTACATTAGTGATCTGAAAACCTCTTGGTATTTTACGGGGACGGTAATATATATATATATAATTCAGACTTAATTCATCCTCACTATATTGATACTTTTTCATGGATTCCTGTAAGGAGGAAGCTGCCTGGTACAAATGTCTTCTGAACCCTGACAACCCTAAAAATCTGGGACAGAAATAAAACACAACTTCACTAGCAAACAAATGAATGTCCTCTGTAGGGCTAAAGGACACTTTAAAGGGCAATAATATCCTACAAAAAACTGGCGAGTCGGAATTATATACATCCAGGTAAGGCCCCTGGGTCCTCCGGGGGCGGGAGTTTTTTCCCCCCTGCTGGCTCTCGCGCCCTTTCTACATTTGGCACGGCTTTCCTCCTCTTCGCACAGGGGCGGGACTTCCGGTTTTCCCTCCGGTCCTCCTCTGCTCCTCTGAGTGTGTCGGCTGCCACTTCAAGTGATAGTCCCTCCCGAACAAATGGCTCTACTTACTCCTCAGCTCTCTACCTGCCTATTTTCTGTGGTTTCTTGCCCAGCCAGCCCTGTCTTCTCCTTCTATCAGGCAAATAGGTCAGACAGTTAGAATTCTTTTTGGGACTAGCATTGGGATATAAGTCTTCCTTCTGTTTCCCTTTCTTTTCCTCTGCAGCCCTCTCTCTCTCTATCTCTCTTTTCTTTCTTCCAAGTCGCTGTTTATCCTCCTAACGAAGCATCACAAAGGCTCTAGAGCATTGCCTCAAACTCTGGCGAGATGGATTCGGAGTGTCATCTCAAGATGTTATACTGAAGCTGGGGCAACTCCTCCCTTGCAGGTTGCAGCTAACTCTACCAGGGCACTGGGAGCTTCATGGGCAGCGCGTCAGGGAGCCTCCATAAATCAGATTTGCAGAGCAGCCACCTGGTCTTCAATCAACACATTCATAAAGTTCTACAGGCTGGATGTGTTTGCTTCAGCAGAGGATTAAATTCTTCTGCTCCCCCCCCCTTTACTGTTCAGGACTTTGGGACATCCCCTGCTGTGCCTGGGTCCCCCAAGGCTGAAAGAGAAAAGGAGATTTTGTTTACTCACATGAAATCTTTTACTCTGAAGCCGAAGGGGGACCCAGGCACTACCCTTCCTATGTGTTATGATTACCAAGTTGTTTTTTAAAAAAATCCGTTATTCTAGTTATATAGATTATCTGTGCGTTTTTATATCAGTTATATTAAGTTAAAGTGTGTTTTTAACAATGTTGTGAGTGTTTATGGCAACTCCTTCGCTCCCTCTTTGGGACAAAGCTGAAGCAGACTTCTGGTGCTGCAAAATATAAGGTAAGGGGAGGAGCACCAGAGCCTATGCAAAACTTCAATTATTCAACTATCCGCTCCTGGAGGTGGAATATTTAACCCCTGCTGTGCCTGGGTCCCCCTTCGGCTTCAGAGAAAAAGATTTTACGGTGAGTAAACAAAATCTCCTTTTATTTCTACGTCCTAGGGACAGCTAGTCCTAGGGTTATATATGAGTCTGTAGAAAGAAAATGTTACTTGGAACAATAACACATTTCTTAAAGACATTATACATTATATTGACAATGTTATTATAATTGGGGGGGTGGTTTCAGAAGTGGAACTAAAAAACGTTTTTTTGAATTTACGGAACACCACATTGAGATATGGACACATATATTGAATATACAAGTAACTATCATCAAAATGTGGTTGGAAAACATACCGCATATACTCGAGTATAAACCGTCCCGAGTATAAACCGAGGTACCTCGTTTTAGCTAAAAAAAGAAGGAAACCACATTGACTCGAGTATAAACCGAGAGGGTAGTATTTGCCACTAAAGATGTTTGGAAACTACAACTCCCAGCATGCTTTATTGCTGGGAGTTGTAGTTTTCAAACATTTTAAGTTGCAAATACTTACAAATAAGAGTAAAACCTTCTTTATTTGTGCATACTGTATGCACAAATATAGGAGGATTACCCCTATTTGCAAGTATTGCCACTTAAGATGTTTGAAAACTACAACTCCCAGCATAAAGCATGCTGGGAGTTGTAGTTTTTCAAACATCTTAAGTGGCAAATACTTGCAAATAGGGGTAATCCTCCTTTATTTGTGCATACAGTATGCACAAATAAAGAGGTTTTACTCTTATTTGTAAGTATTTGCCAATTGTGTGTATTTGCCCTGTGGAATAAAACTTTCTCCTACCTTGTCCGCCGGCCGCGCAGTCCGCATCCTCTCTCCACAGCCTCTGCGCATCCGGATGATGTCACTACCCCGCGCCTCTCACTTTGGCGCGCGGGGTAGTGACATCATCTGGATGCGCAGAGGCTGTAGCAAGGATGCGGATCGCGTGGCCGGCGGACAAGGTAGGAGATAGTCTGACTCGAGTATAAACCGAGGTAAGATTTTCAGGTTTTTTACTCGATTATATACGTGTACCTGTAAAAGTTTATTTGGAACAATAAAGGAGGAGAGATCCTTAAAGGTATGTCCCCTTGAAATAAATTTTTGCTATACATCCCCCTGTCCCCCCAGCCCCAACCGCTATATTTATTTTATTAGAAAGTTCCCCAAACTTTACTTCCCTCCCCTCTTTCCTCCGCCGCCTGCCGGCCCTCTGCTTGCGAGAAAATGCAAGCAAGGGGCGGGACCGGCAGTCGCGTCTGTGATTGCTGAGCGGTAGCCAATCACGACGCGGCTGCCGGTCATTCAGTGCGGTGGAGGAAAGAGGGAGGTAGTAATGTTTGGGGCACTTTCTAATAAAATAACATACAGTTGGGGCTGGGGGGACAGGGGGATTATTATAGCAAAAGGGTTTTACACTAGGGGGAGGGAATCCTAATCGGGAGGGGGAGAATGGCTGCAGTACGCATGCCAAACTTCTCCCGGAGGCCAGGTAGGAGGCAGAGTCCTATATGGACTCTGCTATCCTCCTGGTGGGCAGTTTTTGAGACTTTGGGGGGGGACTACAGGAGAACCAGATGGAGCTGGGATGTGAGGTAAGGATTAAACTACACTACACAATGGGGCCAGTAGTGGGGGGGATTATAGTTTTGGGGGTGGACATGCCCTTTAAAGGGCATCTATAGTGAAATTTATACATTGCTCCAATCCAGACATAAAAAAAGGTTAGTGTATTCTGCCTTATTCTTACCTTCCTCTGTATTATACGGTCTGATTTACTGTAGGGCTCCCCACTCCCCCTTCCCTCTCTGGTCATTCCCCTGTTCATTTAGTCCGGCTTTAAATTAAGCCTGTGAAACAAGCCGCTCATGCACATTAATCCTCCTACACATGAAACATCACTCTAACCTTTTGTAAACAAAAAAAAAAACTACCTCGGTATGTAAGCCTGTAGATAGGAAGTTTCTCCGTTGTTCTGAAGATAGTGCTACATAAGGAATGGGAGGGGGAAGGGGGGGAGATTGGAGAGACCGAGTCCTGAATCACTGCATCCTGGTCTCCCTTTGACAGGCAATAAATCGGTGAAAACTTGCGGAGCAGGGGGACTTCTCCTTCCCTTTTCTTCTGTTTTTAACCCAGTATTTGCCAAGCATTTTAGTGAGAAGGAAGGAGTCATTGGGAGACTTGCTGTAAATCCTGTGTAAGCCTACACACTATACCGGCATGCTGTTAGGGGATTTGATTGACTGCTCAAGCAGGAGTGGTGTATTGAAATCTTCACTACTTTTACTTGTATATCTCAGGACAGAGGTGGAATCTGAAGAAAATAAAGGTACTCTGGGGGTTGGGGGGAATTATAGAACACATAGAAAGAAGGGGAAAAAAAACAATTTTCCCACTATAGATGCCTTTTAAAAATGATTTCCAAGAGTGAGGGGTCAATCTAAAAGTAAGGAACTCCAGGATAGTTTTCAGAAATAATACCGCAGCCACTTTCTACGCTGGAGAGGTATTAATGCATGGCTAAGAGGATGGTGTAAAGAGATGGAGTTTGGGTTTTTAGAGAAGTGGGCTGACTTTTTGGTCAGCTACAAGCTCTTTAGTAGAGATGGACTGCACCCCAATGATGATGGTGCAGCTGTTGTGGAGGAGAAGATAGCTAGGGGTTTGGAGGAGATTTTAAACTAGGTATGGGTGGTATGTTGGACTACAAAAGATAGAGGGTTTAGGGATCAGACAGAAACATGGCTGAACTATTAACATGACTGGGCAGTAAATATAGAAGGATACTCCTTATTTAGACATATTAGTTAATTAGAAAGGAGGGGTATGTATGTATGTTTAAAAGTTTTTTTCTGTAGTGTACGGCACCTTAGGCTATCCCCAACCACCATGTTCATTTTGTTAAAAGAGCAGCAGAAATGTAATTCATTGCTTTGTTCCCCCAGATCTCTGCATTGCCAGCAGCCATGTCTGTGATTGGCTGAGAGGCAGCCAATGTAACAAAGCAATGTAAGTACATTTCTGCTGCTTTTTTAACAAAATGAACATGGAGGTTGGGGGTGGGCGATACTACAGAAAATTTTTTTTTTTATAGGTAGGGCACCAAGCAGCAAAAATGGATTCAGATAGATGGAGGGAGGGGGAAGGGCTCCCCTGGGCATGCCAGAAACCTTTCAGAGAACAGAAAGCAGCAGGGACCGGATGACTCACTAACAGCTCCTACTCTTCCGTTTTTGGAATTTTGGAAAGGCACTGCAGGAGAACCATAAGGAGCTGAGGGATAAGTATTTTTTTACACTACACAGGGGGGGGGGCTAGAACTGGGGCAAATTCTAGTTTTTGGAGTGGACATGCCCTTTAAGCAAGAATTAAAACTAAATATAATACTATGTAATAACATATTTCTAACAAATGCTGTTTTTGCATGTTATTGTGCATTCTGTATGCACAGGCCGCCAGGTACAGCTATATATAGCCGTGCTAGTAATTAACCATATATAGAATAAATAGAAAAATATGACTGTGGTATAGCGCTCAGATGACAAACTAAGAGGAATGTTTGCACCTATCAATAATATACACCAAATATCCCATGCTAATAGACTATAAAACAAGGATGAACCATATAAATATATACCTACTTTTATAACATGCACATATGAATAAAAACAAGGTCTACCCCACACAATATATATAGCTCCACAATCTAAAAACACTTATAGATATACCAATATCTGAAGCACATAATAAAGCAATGTCCAGTGGTGAACAGTAAGATGGTATGAGGTAAAAAAAAGTCCAAATAATGAGATCCAAAACCCCCCAACATGGTGGGTAAAAGTATATCAGTGTTCCAATAAGGTAATGGCTATGTAGGTTGAGCTGCGGCTCCTGTCCGTAGTTCTCACTATCCCATGTCCTGGATATCTATTTGGAGATTAACTTTGGATGGCCTTGGCAGCTGTCTTATATATTTCCAATAGGATCGGAAGTTAGCGGATCCACACTTGATGCTCCGGTATGTAACTAACCTTCTTAACTTAACTGTCCAGATCCATTTCTACCCCCCTAACTGCCTGTCCTGATCTCTGATCAATGGGAAGTTTCTGTCCAGACAGGGGGACCGCATACTTTCACACTCTTTCACACTCTATTAAGTTTCAGTGAGTCAATAGAGTGTGAAAGAAAAGCAATAAAACGCATGTAGTTTGAACGAGCCCTTAAGTTTCAGTCGACTTTTAGTAAAGGTGGCATTGTATTTTTGGGATTGGTGATAGAAAATAAAAAGGTATCATAATAACAAAAAATAACTTACAGATATGAACACATATATTGAATACGCAAGTAACTGACATAAAATGTGGTCAGTAGGACAATTGGCAAGTCTTTAAGGAAATAGTTCTGCTGACAAGTTGTTAAAGACACAGGCTAATATGTCATAGTGTGTCCGGGAAAAGTTATGGATAGGGCTATGGCAAAAGTAAGTGATATAAGGAAAAAAAGGAAAAGCGAAGAAATAAGGAAAAAAGGAAAGCGAAGAAATATTGTTTTTGATCAAAATGTTATTACATTAAATTGCAATGATGAGAACTAAAAAGTAGAAAGAATTATTAAAAAGAATTGGAATGTGTTAAAACTTGACAAAGACTTGAGTAATATTTTGAAATTTGAAAAATGTATTAGCTTCTAGACTGAAAAAATGATGTCCAAGTTTGTATAATTGCCTAAATAGTAAATCAAGTGGGATGTTCAAATGTGAGCTGTGTGTTATGTCCAATCATTGCTATTTCTAAATTCTGTAAGATCAATAATGTTAAAATTCCACTTTAAACATTCATAAATGTTTACTAATCTTGAATTTATGGTATGTGTTGCCCATGTCGTCACTCGTATATAGGGGAAACTGAGCAGAGTCTTTAAGACTGGGTAAATACATACTAGAATTTAAAAAAATATTTTTAAAGATTTATGCTCTCCTTAAAAACATTTTAAGGGAGTTTTGTTACTGTTATTAATAATCTTAAGATAATAGGGGTCTAAACGAAAACACAGAGGTAGCCCCATTCCTGTAAATGTTTGACTAGGTATATATTGAGTTTTCTAATATTAGAATATACATTAAAGTAGAAGCCATCTAGTTCTAATTTTATTGCTATACAAAATTGAATTATAAAACTTTATAGATTTTGTCTCGTAAATCTATCTCTTCCTTAAAAATTAGTTGTTGTGGGTATTTTTAAAGACGATTGAGAGTAATAACATTTTATTTTAGATTTTGCTCTTATCCCAGTGCTATTTTTATATGTTTATATGTGTTTAGACAATTAAAATATCATGCATCTTGCTCGGCTGATGCCCACATTATCCTCATCCCATATACATACATTTTTGGTACCTGTTAAATGACTTGCACACTCCAATTGCTGTATACATCCCTTTTTAGAAACCATGGTTCTCTACTGCTGTGAACTCCTGGCCTTCTAGTGTTTTTATCCCCACTGCATTTAAAGAGTATGTGGTCACCAATTATGTTACGTATGAAGAAATGTCTTCTTCATTAAGTGCTAAAATCCTCCTCTGCACAATATTAATATATACCCTGTCCAGTATAATACATAATCAATGTGCAATTGTTTATTTACATGTTTCATTGGTAATCTTACATTAAAGGAACTGTAAACCTAAAAAATAAGTGTTGCCAATCGTTTCTATTATTCACAGGGAGGTGAGAATAAATGTTCTCACCTCCGTGTGAATAATAGTTTGCTCGGGACACAGCGGCACTTACTTTACCTGGCGCTCCACTCGCTCCTTCTGAACTGACAGCCGCGTTGCCCGTCTCCCGACCATGCGCCTATCTTTGGCGCATGCGCGCCAATACAAAAGATAGGCGTGCGATCGGGGGAGCAGGACAGCACGGCTGTCAGTTTAGAAGGACCTCCGAGTGGAGCGCCAGGTAAGGTAAGTGACGCTGTGTCCCCTGAGCAAACTATTATTCACAGGGAGGTGAGAATAAGCGTTCTCACTTCCCTGTGAGTAATAGAAACGATTGGCAAACACTTACAGGGTTATTCAATAAAAGTTCTTATTGTTAAAAATTGTGCTAATTTTACCCCAACCAATCAGATGTTAGCGTTCAAATGTTTTAATGACAAGAACTTTTATTGAATCCCCCTGTTATTTTTTTAAGTTTACAGTTCCTTTAACTCAGTTCTCCCATATCTTATATAGTGGATAATGCACCCCCAACTGTAAATTATAAGGATATTAGAAGTCACCAAGGAGTTCCGTGACCATATAAAAGCACGAGTGGGGGTGCATTATTTATTATAATCTACCCCTTTTCGGCTTCTGGTTTCTTCTCCTCCTGGAACTGTAAGATTATAAGGCTATAATCTTACAGTTCCTCCCATAGAAATTCACCACAGGGGTAGGTTATAGAATTGTAAACAATGGCTTGGTTGATCTGGTTTCCGGAGAGAGAGCTCATTAGAGCTGTATTAGATTGGCAACAGGAACTAGATTCTAGCTGTTTTCCTGTTTCTTTACCCAGGCTGAGATAAAAGGCTGTGGTGATTTTGTAGAAGATTTCTGATGTACACAGCATACAGTATTTCATAATGTGTTGAATCTTTCTTTACAGCTTTTCCTTTGCTTAATTGGTAATTATCTGCACATTTATTTAAATTCTTTAGCTTTACATTTACTGTTCAGGAAGATATATTATTGGGTCAAACACAAATAGTTTTTTACTACAGCACACATACAGTGTCAAACTCATGGCCCGTGGACATAACTATAGAACTGCCTGCTAAATACCTTTACTAAGATACTCGCAATCAGTTGTTTAAAAAATACTAATCGTGGTGTCTAATAGGCAGATCTATAGTTACACCGCTGCTTGGGACTGCCCATATGGGTAGCAACGTAGTACGGCTTGGATGCAGTCACTGCTGTAACAGCTGATTGCATATCTAGCCTGGCGCTAGGGAGGAAGATGTTACAAAGGGCCTTCCATTACCATGCCAGAAGAGTATGGTGGGCGTTCCTCATTAGCACAGGATTGCACAATAGGCAGAGGACCCAGTGACAGAGTCCCAATCCCATAGGCACAAGCATGACAGAGCCCCAACACTTTAAATTTGGCCCCTTATGTGATTGAGTTTACCTTCACTTCAGCATATCACTGTATATTTAAAGGAACACTAAACAAGTAAAAACCTATAAAAATAAAAATATGCCATCTGTTTCTATTATTCACAGGGAGGTGAGAACGCTTATTCGCCAGGGAGACACAGCCGAACTTACCTTACCGGGCGCTCCACTGATGGCCTTCTGCAATGACAGCTGTGTTGCCCCTCTCTCCCGACCACGTGCCTATCTTTGGCACATATGCGCCAATACAAAAGATCAGGAGAGCAGGACAGCGCGGCTGTCAGTTCAGAAGGGAGTGGAGCACCCGGTAAGGTAAGTTTGGCTGTGTCCCCCTGGAGTTCTATTATTCACTGGGAGATCGGAATAAGCGTTCTCACCTCCCTGTGAATAATAGAAACGGATGGCATATACTTATTTTTACAGGTTTAGTGTTCCTTTAAAAAAACAAGATAATAGGTTTAGATTTCATTCCAGGGAATTTTACAACAAATTGCTACTATAAATAACTAGAAACTACAACTTCAAAGGTGCCTTTTTTTTCCATTTTTACAACTGACATTTGCCTACTGATTTCACATTGTAACAGAACAGAATATGTTGTGTTCAATTTTGTTAATGTATTTTTTAACCTGCTGATGTTACTGAATTTTACAATTCATTTTCCTTGAATTATTGGTATAAATATCAGTAGAGATTCAGTTTAACTCTTCCACTTTTTCTGCAGGGTTTAGACACATTCAGTGTAAAAATGAACATCTATGCAAGCAATAAGGCAACTAACCATGCATTTCCTGTACCCTATGACTTGCCACCTGAACGCTATGGTGCAAAAGGTAATCTAAATATTTTGAATATAACCTTTTCATCTCTAAAATTATGGACTAGTAATTTTTTTATTGTGTTTAATATACAGATAACCTAATTTCCAGAATTTATATATTCACGGTTGCTTCTAGACCTTTTGGCACCGGAGGCAAACTTTTCAAAGGGCATGTCTACCCCCAAAACTAAAATTTAAACCAATACTGGCCCCACTGTGTAGTGTTCATAAACTACTCTGGAAACATCTTTAACCATTCACTTTCTAGACTTCCCCTTAACCCTCACTTTACATTTCTGATCTCACATGTTTGTTCCCAGCTAATATTGCTGTACTAATAAAAAAAATTAATATACTGTCTGCTATCACATAGTATTAAACATCACTATGAATAATGGCATCACAGGAGGTACTGGAGGAGAAACTGGAAGTCCTCTACAGTCCTGGGTTCCATACTGTACAGAATAAGATGTTTCATTCACTATTTCATTCACAATTGCTTGTCACATGGCTTTGGTGGAATAATTTAAGGATTCAATTGTGTAATTACTGCAAACAAATTTAAACAGATCGTCAAAATATGCAGCACAGTGTCTGATGGGGTTTACTGATAAATGTAAGGGGGCATGTCCACACCCAGAAAAGAATTCCATATTTACCTTCCGCCACCACCCCAAATCTCAAGATTGTTATAGTTGTGCACCTTCCCATGGTCCCCTAACCCATAATACTCACCTTTCTGCAAGAAAACCAGCATTTGTGCAAGATGCCAGATTATTTCTGAAGTGCAGAATTCAGTCTCATCTGTGACCGTGACATCATAGCCAGTGACTTGGCCTTGTCTCCCTGGTCCTGCAGAACTCCTCTGATCTTCTAAGAAAACACCACCAAAGCAAAAGCATGCCACTCATATGAAACTAGCTTAAGTGTACAGAGGGAAATCCAGTGACTGCCAATTATCTGCTTTAACTGTGAGAAGGTCTTCCAATGGTCCTGTTGGGCATATTACAGCTAAAATACTTCCTTGTGGAAATGCAAATAGTTTGTTTTACTCAAATATAATTCCCTCTGCTATTGGTTGTCACTCCTGACTCATATATTCAATGAGAAAAATATAAACTTAGCATAGACAACCAGTGAAAAAGGGTAACAATCAAGTGCACCTGAGAAAAAGGTGTATTTCGTCTCATACATTTTGCATGGAACGTGTGAAACTTCAAGATTATGGTTTAGAAAGCACAAGAATCTGTCCTTTTTGAAGATTGTAATGTCAACATCTTGGCCAAGGAACATGTTTTCCCACCAACAATATGTTAAAGGCTAGACAACTATACTGCAAAAATGTACTTTTTATAGATGAAATGTACCTGGGACATGAAGGTAGGATTGATAATTCCTACCTTTCAATATTGTTTTGTTAGGAGCTACAGCACTACATCACATACAGTGTTTTTTCTGCCAGGTTAGTGCCCTGGGCCTTGCTATATTAAAGATAGTGCTGAAGCACTCAGGAAGACTGTCTGAAGCAGATTTCTTTGTGCTGCCACTTCTCATAGAATTTTTATCGGGAAGTAGAGGGTTCCAATCATACCTCCCTGCCCCTGGTACTTTTCATTTTAACTGTGTTTTAAAAAACTTTATAAGCACTATAGTTCTCCTTTAAGTAAATGTGCTTTCTGTTGCAGACACTGTTGGAAATATTTTCTGTTGCAGATACTGTTCTCTTTAATACCAGAAAAGGGAGGAGGAGGAAGCAAAACTATACCTTTCTCGTTTTGTGATTGCTTTAACATGCGCAAACGCAATGTTTCATGTTTTGGGCCTGTTACCATGCATTTGCCTAGCCTAAAGGCAAGAAGTAAAGCATTTAAAAACATACAATCATACTGTCTTAACACATAGCATACATCTACCATGGTCTGAAAAGTTAACCATAAATTAACTAAAATAGAATAAAAGGGGGGGATAAAATATTTTCCCCCAAAATTGCAAAAAATAAAAAAAGAACATTGTAGAAAAATAAATGCTATTCTGCATTGTCAAGTGGTTTTCTCTGCATTTTATTGAGCTGGCAGCTTTAAAGCTAAGTAACATTGTTTAAGGTAGTTATGAGAGTTGCTAATGGTACCTAAGTAGTTAAATGAGCTTCAACATTTGAAAGCAGAAAAAACATTTAACGTGGGAGGAAATAAATCATAATGCAAATTGTGTGAAACAAGGCATTTATCATTAGCTAGTTCACAAGAATCTGACAGGCTTTAAGCTTTTAAAAGCAAACTGGAAATAGTATTGACAACAGATCTGCATTAAAATGTTTAAGATCGTCTGATCATAGTAGACACATAACTGTTAAAATGATGCTGGTGTCTATTTTCCTTTACCCTTTCTATAATCATATAATATTACATATTATAACCTAAGAAATTATAGTAATTTTGATAGACAGGGTGGCTGATTATATTTGATTTGATCCTTACAGTATTAGAATAAAAATACCTTGATATATATAATAATAAACTATAGGTAGTATAAAATTGTGGTAAAGCTAGTTGTTATTTTGGACAAAATTTTCACCCAGAATTCAATACTACATTGTATGGACATTTTAAATGGCATATCCACCCTCTAGCCCCCCCCCAAGAAGAATGTTTCAGAAGAAATCAGGACTCCACAAACCCTAATACTTGATTCCCATAATACTAATATACTAATATTTACCAGATATTTACCATTAACTCTGCCGGTTCCAAGCTGCTAGGAGATGGCTTGTGTAGCTGCAGTAATTCATTAGGGCATGAAGCTGAGTATATGGTGCACACTGTATCAGCTTGCAAGGGCCCAGTGACTGTGAAGATGCATGTTTTTAAAGTCATCACATGGGGGTTGCCATCTTTGCGCCTCCTTTTATACCCACTTGAGCATCGTATGTGCCCAATAGTCTTAGGTTGCTGTAGTTTACAGATTTAGGGACTAAGGCAAAATAGCAAAATGTCCTATAACTTTTTTTACAGCTAGTTATGCTAAACCTAAGTTGGATTATATATTGCACTTTAATAATATTTTATATAATGCACTTTACATATGAATTTTAAAATTATACTCCTGGTAAATCATGTTGAAACTGGATTTTTATAAACTATATTTAAGGTAGCTTGCAGGACACCAATGAGTATGTCACACTTTGTCTGATAATGGATGTTGGGAGCTATAGTTAAATTATCAACCATGAGAATTAAGTATTGTTATGACATATTTTTTGCTACTCTGAAAGATCCAGTATGTATGTATATTATTTAAAGTGCATGTCCACCCCCAAAACTATAATCCCCCCCAGTAATGGCCCCATCATGTAGTGTAATAAAATCCTTACCTCACATCCTCCAGCTCCATATGGTTCTCCTGTATTCCCCCCCCCAAAGTCCCAAAAACTGCCCACCAGAGGATAGCAGAGTCCATATAGGACTCTGCCTCCTATCTGGCCTCCGGGAGAAGTTTGGCATGTGTACTGCAGCCCTTCTCCCCCTCCCGATTAGGATTCCCTCCCCCTAGTGTAAAGCCCTTTAGATATAACATTCCCCCTGTCCCCCCAGCCCCAACCACTCTATTTTTAATTTTAGAAAGTGCCCCAAACTTTACTTACCTTCCCTCTCCTCCGCCGCACTGAACTCCCGGCAGCCGCATCCGTGATTGGCTGCCGCTCAGCCAATCACAGATGTGACTGCCGGTCCCGCCCCTCTGCTTGCATTTTCTCACAAGCAGAGGGCCTGGCAGCGCGGCGGAGGAAAGAGGGAAGGTAAGTAAAGTTTGGGGCACTTTCTAAATTAAAAATAGAGCGGTTGGGGCTGGGGGGACACGGGGAATGATATATCAAAAAATGATTTCAAGGGTGGACATACCCTTTAAGTTTGCGAAACAGAGTTTAGGAAGCAGGCTGCACGCTCTCAGTTGCTAAAACCAATCCTTTATTTAAGAAGATCCACAGAGACACATGGTGCTAAGAACAAACATGAAAGGCATACTCAAGGAACACAGGTGTGCCTGACGCGTTTCGTGACGCAAGTCACTTCATCAGAGGCAAACCACCGGTGAAATAGGAGTTCCTATTTAAGGAACTCTAGGGGGGAGGGGTTACAAACGTGAGACATATATAATCAACAATAATAAAAACATCATATGCGAACAGGATAGCTGTAAAAGGATAGCTTCCTAGAAAAAAAGCTTCCTAGAAAATATACTATTAAACTGCTGATCACTCCTAATAGTACAAATGTGTCATCTTTGATTAATAGAAGATCTCCCATAAATCGGGTTAATTTAAAACTTAAAGGGGCATGTACTTTAATCGTACCGATATTGTAAGTATAATTGTAATATTAATTTTAATTTTAATATTAGATGGAATTAAAGATAGAATGGGGGGATCTAAGTCCGGAAACAGGATGATAGACTGTATATGTGTATATGTATACTCAGAAGAGTATAGTTAATATTAATATGATGGGATACACATATTTTCCACAAGATATGAATGAACAAGAGATATAACAGCTTAGTTCAAAAAGTATCGATCTTTGTACATAATGAATATGTGGAAACAATGTGATTCGAAAAGTAACAATCTTTGTATATAATAAATATGTAGAAACAGTGATGGGGTAGAATGTATACTGCAATGATACCTATAATATAAACTTGTGTAGCAAGAACTAATATAAAAAAGGGATGTATGTAGGAAACTGTTCTAAAAATTACCATCCAATATATATATGTATGACTCTCATTAGGGGGCAAGCTATAAATGCATCCATAGTATATAATAGGACCAATCTTATTGGAGTGGATATTAATCCAAAAAGGCTGATAACTCAAAGTCCTTATTGAGGCCCTGAGGAAATATGGTTTTCATTGTATAGATCCATTTAGCCTCTTTCTTTAAGTTTCTTATCTATATCTCTCTGTCTGACATCTCTTCTACATATGTCAATGGCTTGAAAAGTGATCTCTGTCTTGCCAAAATGATCTAGGACTACATGTTTAGCTATGCACGACCGTAGATCACATTTCGGTATGGCATTCATGTGTTCACTAATACGTCGACCAAAGGGTCTAATCGTCTTTCCAATATATTGAGTATACACCTACCTTAACCCTATGTTTTGTTTTCGATACCCTTTAAGTTGCCTTATCAAATTTGGCTTATAGATTATTAGCTATGATAAATCTAAATGATTGCGGTTACCCATTTACAATAAAAAATCTTATTGTTTAAAATGGTGATAATTTTGCCCCAACAATTAGATGTTAGCTTTCAAATGTTAAATAAGATCTGATTGGTTGGGGCAAATTTAGCACCATTTTTAAAGATAAGCAGATTTACCAAATGCTGTGTGACTCTGGGTGAATTTCACCTGCACGTAAGTATTTAACGCCAGCTATCAGCTGGAGTTAAATACTTACATGCAAACAGCTGCGCGGCCTCTAGTAAATAGCCTTGCGTAAACTGAGGCTTAAAGTTGCGCTAACTGATCGTAAATTGGTTAGCTTGACTTTAAGAGCAGAAAAGAGTTAAATGAGGCCTAAGAAGTTTTATTAAATCTCCCTGTTAGTTCATTATGAAATATCTGTAGTTTTCAAACATATAGAGGGCTGCAGGATGGGCATACCTGGGATACAGCCTAATACTAAAAACCTCACATTTATTTATTTATTTATTTATTTTTCAGTAGGAAGGATAGACAGAGATGGATACTGAGGAGAATGTTTTATTCATAGTTCTTAGAATTGGAGGTTGAATAAAGACCTATGTACATCTAATTTTCTAGATCTGCATCCGACCCGTAACATGCTTTTCTACCTGCAAGTTACGGACCTGACCCGCTTTTAGCCTTCTTTCCTAAAATTTGTACAGGGAAGTAAAAAAAAGTCTAAAAGTTTAAATAAATACTGAATTCATAACCAAAAATGTTCACAGAAACAAAACTGCCATAACACCAAATTTGCGGTTTTCAGATTTGGATGTCTGCAACTCCCAGCATTCCCTGGATGCCTTTTTATATTGTGAGTGCTGTAGTGGAGTGCTGGAAGGAGATCCCTGGTATAGAGTGCAATGTACTGTACAGAGCAGGAAGGGTGATGCCTCTCCCATCAATACCATAATAAGTAAAGGAAACTTTATATTATTACTAGCAAACCCCCGATTCTTAAAAGAATCGCAAATCCATCGCCGCACAACTGCCCCTCCCCCCTCGACCCCCCCATCTCCCTTCCCCCAGCTGCTGTAATTTTTCTGTTAGTATTAGGCTTTCTTTTGATTCTCTCCAGTACCACCTAACCGCCATTTAGGGTATTGCAGTGGGTCCAGTGTGCATGGTGTTACAACTGTAGTATATAAGATAATATATCCCAATTGTCCCCAAATACCTACCCATGGGCCTCTACTGTCCCTAACTTCTACCTACCCATGGGCCTCTGCTCTGATATCAGCTCATTTTAAATCTTTATCTGCAACTGTTTTCTTGTTGATCTGTGACAGGGATAGATAACCAGTAATTAACAAGATGGTTTAAAAACTATAACCACCAGCATTCACTCTATAGCCAATGAATACAAACATCTTGAGATCAACTGGTTACCTATCCATGATTTTATAACTACCATATGTCCTGCAGAATAAACATTTAAATCTCCACCCACTGCCTAAACCTGCATTATGGGAGACAGTAAAAGTTACAATGAGCAGGTATAATATATTTTATATATAATTATATAAAATTATGGGTAGGGAGCAGGTGGAGCTGTAGTGAAATATCTACACCTTTATATGGAGATTTAGTAAGGACTAGAGTCCTGGGTATACCACCACAGAATAGGGACATAGTGCCAGACATAGGGGTAGAAGATTCTACTACAGTGACCTGAAATTTTTGCTATATCTGTGCCATGGTATGTCACATCTATCGTTCTAATTTCAATGTTTTATTAAGATTATTCTGTTAATAAATAAGATACTGTTTAAGTTCAAGAACCACAGAGCAAGTAGCCAATAGAAAGCCATCATTAACTGTATCTGAAGGTGTATAGTATGGTTATCCTCTTTTTGCAATATCTGTATGCAGGGACTGTTCATGCAAAGATGTATTATTGCTGTGTGTAGGCTGGGAGTGGGTTTCTCATTCTTTTCATCAGATCTTCTTGTGCACGTTTAGTTACTACAACAATGTTTTAGTGGATCATGCTCCTATGTAGTACCCTTTTCGCTATGAGAACAATCTTGACTTATGTGCCTTTAAAAAAAAAAAAAGCCACTGAGGAGCGATTGGGGGCGCAGCATTCAACCCCCCCGCCTTGGAAACCAGCTTTTTTCAAAGCCGCAGCAGAAAGGTAGTCCCTGATGACGTTAGTAGACTTCATAGTGAGCAAAGATTTAGAAAAAAACTGAGGCACAAATTAATACTAGGTGATTTTTCCAGAAATTTCAAGATTATCATTCCCAAAGATGATATGACTATCATCTTTTGAAAATGATAAAAACCACTGTAAAATCAGTAAAAAAAATAAAAACCCAAAAAATGGCCTTTCCAAGCTGTGCAGAAGTTTCCTGGGTATCATCAAAGTCATGGTATGTATCATCGTATGTCGCGAGTCGGCCCCCGCAATTGCACGTGTGTGTGAACCTTAAGCATTAATTAAAAATGCATGAAATTTTGCACATTTGCGTTGTGGCATTTCATTACAATATTTCACACACCAAAAAATTGGTTCTAAAACGTTCAGAGATAGAATGGGTTTATTTTGTGCGTGAAGAATGACATGTTAACCTAATTTGTTTTTGCTTTGGAGGACTTGCTTTTAAAAACTATATGATGCTTTGATATTACATGACAAATGGGGGCTTTAGTTAAGAAAATAGGTGGTTCAAGTGAAGTATGCCCTTAGAATGCTGCCCCAAAATTATACATTGGCTCCTTTTGAGTTTGTTTGTTGGCAGTGTCTCAGCGTGCATTAATGCAAGTGGAGTAATTATTATTATGGATTTATGTCACCAACATCTTCCGTAGCACTTTACAATTACATGTATACATTCACATCACACCTTGCCCGAAGAGCTTACAATCTAAGCACATTTATTTGACACATACAACCTGTCTTTACGATTGTGGGTGGGAAACTGGAGTGCCAAGAGGAAACCCACACAAGCGCTGGGAGAACATACAAACTCCTTGCAGATGTGTCCAAGGGTGGATTTGAACTCAGGACCTCAGCGCTGCAAGGCATCAGTGCTAACCACTGAGCCACCATGTAATGTTTTATTTAGGACATGTGGGAGATCAATATTTAGATGGCTTTTTGTTGTACTGGGATTTGTTCAAGATTTCTACTCCACTATTTTTTCCCCAGAAAATCTGCAAAAACTGCAAACTGCTTAAAAGAACTTTGCATGTATGTATAAACCCATTATACCATCATGTAGCTAAAGGTGTGTAGGTTCTAAAATATATAGTTTGTGGTCACATTGTCTAATTTGATTAGTTTAAAAAACTGGAAGTTATTCAAAATAAAGAGCTTGTTAATTTTTTCTATAATTGTACTTATGAATTGGAAGTTGGTGGCTTTGTCTCTGTGCAAACCCAAGCATGAGGCATACCATTTGATTCAGGACATGTGGGAGATTGATATATATTTAGTGTGATTTTTTTACTTATCGTGTGGGTTTGGGAAGCTTTCTTACTTTGAATCATCTTTTTTTCTTAGCCCCATTACATAGCTGAAAGTGTATACCGTAAATAATACAAAAAAATCTATAGTTTTTTTTCTTTATTCCTTGGTCTCTTTGCTCCTTGGGGTTAGTTAATATTCATGCCTGTGTGTACACCCATATTTGTGGAACACAGTTTGATTGAGGACATATGTAAGATTGATATTTAAGTGGGTGTTTGTACTGTGGATCTTTAAATAATCTTTTTTTTCTTCAGTTTTTTTAGTATGGAGTTCTATAAAGAAATGTTTGAAATTCTGCATGTGTGTATGAAACAATGGCACTGTTATGTTGCTAAAGATGTGTAGATTCTAAAAATATATAGTTTATGGAGAGTATTGTTGTAGGGGTGTTTAGTTTAAAAAAGATGGAAGCTGGTTAATTTTTTTTCTCTCTAATTGCAGCTAGTAACATATAATAAAAACTGAGATATAAGTATATGTCTGGCTCGCCACTCACAGGCTCCCAACCTCAGACTCAAATCGATCAGTCCCAAATGAGTCTGGTCTCACAGCCATCAATCATGTAATTAATGGGCATGTCCTCCCCCAGAATAATGTTTCATACTTGACTACCTCATCCCTCCAACCCCCAAGATTGCAATGAGTGACTGAGTGGTTATTGCAATAGACACCTATGCAGCGACTGCAAGCTATTGAATATCGGTTCTGCTGTTCAATCCCCCCCCCTCCTTTTCGGGATTTACCCAGAGCTGCAAAGCCAGTATTGAATAGGGGAGTAATTGGGGCTCTTGATAAATATAGAAGTAAAATATGATAGCAGGGAGGAGCCTGCAAAGCAGATATAACTGTTTTTATTGTGACAATGCGGTGCACAACGTTTCAGGGTTGTCCCCCTTCTTCAGATGCATGCACTGAGCAGTTTGGGGAAGCAGCACCTTTGAAGATTTACAGGATTTCAGGTGTGCCAGGATAAATATATATACGCCTCTTGATAAATCTCCCTGGTTAAGTTTGCAAACTGTTTTGCCTCTGAATATTTTTTCTAGTGTTGTGCTGTATAAACTAATAAAAAATTAACCTTTATTTTACAGTATGTCTATATTTGGTATTCTCTGTATGATGGTATTCCCGTTTATATGACATGTTCTAAAATTCTGTCCTTTACTCTATAAAAACCTCTACTATATACAAATACACACTACTACACCCTGTTCTGCTCCATCTGTAAGTATACCTTACCACCATCAATAAAAATAATCCAACTGTCAAGATCTAAATAATTTCAAATTCCCACCCCACTCCTTTTAATTTATAATAAAATATAAAAGTATGAATTTCATATAAGTCAGAAACATAGTGAATGATCCTGTTTATATCATTTACTATCTACATTCTCACGGAAAATCATGTCCACTTCGATTATTCACAAAGAAATGTTGAATAATTTGTAACATTCCACCCACCGCTAATCCTCCACCCCCAGAAGCTTTTCTTTTCATCATCAATGAGTCTTCACCCAGGCAACCAGCTGATATTACTGCCATTTCTCCAATGTTGTCTGTTTACCTATAAACCCTACAGCATTTGATGAAATTCTCTCTCTGCTTGTTTGTCTTTTAGACAGGCCCTGGATTTGGAATATACCATATGTGAATGCTCCTGATACACATGGAAATATTTGGTGTCCATCATAAATTTATTCAGTGAGACATTTCTTCAACCCTGGTTTATGAATTAGAAGACATTCCGCTAAATTTTAGCGAAAATATTTTTTTTGGGGGGGGTTGAGAAAAGGGGCCATAGCTGAAGATTTTGATGGTTTTACAATTTCTTCAGGAATTGTGTATTATAATTTTCTATATATAAAAAAAGTAACGCAATATTTTTAAAAAATATTAATAAAGCATGTCATTCTTATCAATTGTTGGGTTCGATTAACATAAGATGGAATTCCTTCTAGAGGAGGGAGAAGGAGTTGTAAGAGGAGCATGAAAGGGGACCATGAAAGGGCCAATACTCCCTTAAAATGATTAAAAAATGATCTGTGCAGGATAACAATTTAATATCATGTTTGCGTCATGAGGGCCATACTGTTCCTGACCTCTTGCATACCTTTAATGCCAGCTATAAGCTGCAAAAGCTACTCAATATTAAGTTTGTGAATTTTCCAAAATACACCCAGCTGACACACATCCTGTGTTGCAGTCATCCTAACCATTTGTAAATGGGATCTCCGTAAACTGAATGATAGATTGGAACCAAGCCTCACAGAATTTCGATCTTCTCCACAGTTTGTTCTGGTACTCATTTTAGAAAAGTACTTCAAGACAGAAAGTCTGTCTCCTTAAGTGCAAACAAAGAAAAAGATGATCAATAAACATTCCTGGGCTCCATATAATATCATAATATCTAAGAACTCCACCTGAACTTGTCAGAAGATCAGCAGAGGAGCACGAAACTGGATAAGTTCTGTATCTTCGCTCCTGCAAGTTTCATTGAAGAACGGGTATAACATAGCTCCTTTACCTCCCATAGTTCAATCAAACTGAAATCCCAAAAGTTATTTTAAGGGGAGTGGAGATACCCTTCAATATATTAATCCACTGTTAATTCATTTTTGTCACTGAGGGTCGATTGTTGTAACACAATGCTTGGAATAACCTTATGCTAATCAAGAAATTGAAGTGCAGTTGTTGACATACTTTACGTTTTCAGCACAAAATTGTATTTTTCTTCTATTTTATCTCCTCACAAAAAAGTTATTGCTTGTACAGGCTTTGTGTTTTTGAACCTAAATAAAATATTCCAGAGCGATAGTAACAGGAACATAATCAGGTGCTTTTCATACCAGTTTTATAACTGTTGATGATGGTGTCATAAAATTGTATTGTAGTGATTTAAAGGAGAATGAAAGTCTAAAAATAAATTCAGTTCTGGTGATCCCCCAAGTAATTGGGACCTTTTTTGATAAGGCAGAAATGCCCAGGCACCTCTGCAGGCTCTTTAATAAATAAATCTAGAGACAAAGCCCAATTTAAATGCTTAAAGGGCATGTCCACCCCCAAAACTATAATCCCCCCAACTACTGGCCCCACCATGTACTGTAGTTTAATCCTTACCTCACATCCCAGCTCCATAGGGTTCTCCTGTAGTCCCCCCCCCAAAGTCCCAAAAACTGACCACCAGGAGGCTAGCAGGTCCATATAGGACACTGCCTGCTACCTGGCCTCCCGGAGATCATTGCCATGCGTACTGCAGCCCTTCTCCCCCCTCCCTCCCCCTCCCTCTCCCTCCCGTTCTGCTATCCCTCCCCCTAGCATTAATCCCCTTTAGAGTAGTAATCCCCCATGTCCCCCAGCCCCAACCGCATAATTTTTATTTTTATAAAGCTCCCCAAACTTTTACTTACTTCTCCGCTTTCCTACGCTGAAGTGAGCTGCCGGCAGCCGCGTCCGTGATTGGCTGCTGCTCAGCCAATCACAGACGCGGCTGCCGGTCCCGCCCCTCTGCTTGCATTTCCTCGCAAGCAGAGGGCCGGGAGCGCGTTAGAGGAAAGAGGGGAGGTAAGTAGAGTTTGGGGGGCTTAAAAAAAAAAAAAATAATGCGGTTGGGGCTGGGAGCCCATGGGGAATGGCATACCAAAAAGTGAAATTTAGGGTGGACATGCTCTTTAAATATAGAAGGAAGTTTATTGTAGATGCTTACCTACAGAATAAATCACTCCATGACAGCAGTGATAGCTGCTGTCATGGAACTGTGGAACTGTGGTCCAAAAATGACTTTAGGTAAATTAATAGGAATTGCTGTCCTGCAAATTTTTGCAATATATATTCATTGTTTATTTTGCATAGTTTTGAAGATATTTACATTTTTGTGTTTGATATGGCAGCAGCATCACCAGGTCCCCTGCACTTCCTGCTCTGAAACCATGTCAGTCAATCTGCCCTGTGTCTCCTCCTCCCCTTTGCAGCCCCCCTGGTCCCTCCCACTCTTGGACGACCCCATGGTCCCTCCAGTTGCAGGCCCCCCATGGCCCATTCTCTTACAGCCCCATGTGGCCCCGTCCACTCGTGGGTGCCTAAGCCCCACCCACTCGCGGGGGCCGTGGGCCACTCAGACCTCCCCCCTACAGAAAACTCTGTGGAAACAGCCTTTTCAGGCAGAACTCTGCCTGAAAAGGCTGTTTTCACATAGTGGGAGAGAAGGGCTGTAGATTCCCTTACCTTCTGTGTCAGGACTTCACACAGCAGGGAGGAGAAGGGACTTCCTTTCTGCCTCACACACTGAGGGAGTTTAAGGCTGTGATCGCCGGCAGCACTGTACAGGAGAAGCCTTAGGAATGTCACATGTCAGCCTCCCACCCATTAACTTTCTGGTCAGTCATTTCTTTATATCTTGGGCTGTGGAGCACGTAGAGAGGTGGTTGATGGCTCGTTTTAAAGGTATGAAACTGGCCTTTCATTTAAACTCAACTTGTATGGAGACCACAGTTCCCCTTTAAGGAAGTTACATCTGTTTACATAGACATTTTCATTATTATTTAATTAATGCCATGTTATACAGTACATTCTATTGGTTACATTAAATGGTACATCAATAATCACATTTTTGATTGGTTGTTAATTTTATAATTAGAGTTCATATTACTCACTAATCACTCCCTTAGTCTTTACCCTTCCTGAGACATTACACTGCTCCATGTCTATCAGACATAAAAATCTTCCAACAAAAAGATGGCTCATGACCTCTAAATACAGCATGACTTTCAGTACTTCATTGCGCGTGTAGCGCAAAAGAAACTGGTGCAGGTGGCTCAAGGAATTTAATATGCGCTATACGAATTTTTTGCACAACTTTTTGGGATTTACCCATGTGGCTAAGCACATATTGAAATATGAGGGAGATTTACTCAGTAGCCACTCTGGGTAAATCTCCCCCATTCAGTTAGTTGAAATCTATTACTGGTATTGGTGTACCCTGTCTATTTTTAAATGTACTAAATGTTCATATCACAACTGTGTGTTTGCTGGCATACTCTCTAATAGACCTCTTTTATTTTTCTTACCAGACCTTAAAATATGCAAGACGTATGTTGAATTCTCATTGTTTTAACACCAGAGCCATCTGTTCCTTCTGTCTTGTGTAACTTTCTCTAGGATATGTTATTTTTTGCATGCAAAAACAATTTGTTAATAATTCGGAAATGTTGCTGGTCTCTCCTATCATATCCAATGAAAAGCTAAACTCCAATTTACTCCCAAAAAAGGATCAACTAAACATTTTGGAAATACAATCTGAAGGATCCTAATATAGATTACTTTTTTCATCTCATTGACTTTAAAATACTGAATAAAATGTCAAACTGTTTTTTTTGTATAATTTTTAAAATCAAAAAATTTAGACTAAACAAATTATTTCCTGACGTATAGCCCAAATAATTGAAATAATTTGCTGTAGCAAATTATTATATAGTACAGGTCAGGTTAACAAGCAAATCATAGCCTATTGAACAGCTTCCCACACCTGCCCTGAATGTCACACACTGAGCATGCCTGGATTTGTGTTAAATTAGGGGTAAGCATTGTGTGAAATGACTGACTTTACACAGGAATATCTATTATTAAGAATTGCATAGATAAACCTATATAATTGTTGGCTGATGAAAGAATGACCTTTTCATTCTCTATGGAACAGAACTTAAAGGGCATGTCCAACCTAAAATGCAATTTTTAATATAAGATTCCCCATGGGCTCACAGCCCCAACTGCTATATTTTTTTTTTAAAAAGCCCCCAAACCCTACTTACCTCCCTCTTTCCTCCGCCGCGCTCCCGGCCCTCTGCTTGCGAGAAAATCAAGCATAGTGCGGGACCGGCAGCCACGTCTGTGATTGGCTGAGCGGCAGCCAATCACAGACGCGGCTGCCGGTCATTCAGTGCAGCGGAGGAAAGAGGAGAGGTAAGAGTTTGGGGAGCTTTATAAAGATAAAAATATAGCGGTTGGGGCTGAGAGCCCAGGGGGAATCTTACCTTTAATGGATTTCACGCTAGGGGGAGGGAATCGGGAGGGAGAGGGAGGGGGAGAAGGGCTTCTGTACACATGCCAAACGTCTCCGGGAGGCCAGGTAGCAGGTAGCCTCCTGGTGGGCATTTTTTTTGACTTTGGGGGGGAATACAGGAGAACCCTATGGAGCTGGGATGTGAGGTAAGGATTAAACTACACTACATGGTCGGGCCAGTAGTTGGGGGGATTATAGTTTTGGGGGTGGACATGCCCTTTAAGTACTATTGAGTTAAGGAAAGTTAGAAGATAGTCTTTACAAACCAAGTTGTCAGCTGCTAACCACAAACAGAATTATAAATACAAGGCAAAGTATGAGAGATACAGCACACTTAAACTCTTTAACATGAGTTTAGTGATATCGATCATGACAGGTAGAAAATGAGCAACCAGTATGAATGTGGAAAAATTGTTGTTGGAATGTTTGTGTAAGCTAGCAATAAACAGAGGTGAATTCCATTGCCTGTTTCTTAAAGGGGAACTGTGGTCTCAAAACAAGGTGATTTTAAATGAAAGGTCAGGTTCCTACCTTTAAAATGAGCCATCAACCACCTCTCTACATGCTGCACAGCCCCAGATTTGAAGAAATCACTGATCAGAAAGTTAAGAGATGGGAGGTTCTGAATCTGGGGTTAAAAATGCTAGTTCCTCCATCTAATCTGCAGTTGGCACATGTTCGCACATGTTCGGTGCAGGAGAAAGCAGAAGAAACCAGGAAAAGATTGAGTTACAGTGACTGAAGGAGGAGTGGGAGTGGCCACGGGGGGGGGGGCACATGAGGAGGAGACAGAAGACTGACACATGGTTTCAGAGCAGGAAGTGCAGGGCATCTGGGAATGCTGCTACCATATCACACAATATCCCATATCCCATGAAGAGGAATGGGAAAAAACATTTGTGGAGGGATGCATTATTAGCGTAAAGGGCCATAAATTACCGTATATACTCGAGTATAAGCCGAGGTTTTTAGGTTTAAAAATCAACCTAAAAACCTTGCCTCGGCTTATACTCGAGTCAAGAGAAAACTTACCTTAAATCCAGATGCAGCCGCGAGTCAGGAAGGAAAGCTGGCAGTTCCCAGTAGCTCTTTGCGGGTGCGCGATGATGTCATCGCGCACGCTGGCGGGAGGACGTCATTGCGCAGCCGCGAAGCAGTACTGGGAACTGCCGGCTTTGCACAGAGCGAGCGGCAGCCGGCGGAGAGATGAAGACTGAAGACTGGCCAGGTACGGTAAGTGAACTGGGGGGGCTCTAGGGTGGGGGACAGTATGCCATACAGTAACACTTTACTTTACAATACCTTTCTACTATAGGTGTTTGGAAACTACAACTCCCAGAAACGAAAGCATGCTGGGAGTTGAGTTCCAAACATCTACAGTGGAAAAGTATTAGAGTTACTGTATGGGATTACTGTACATTTAAGGGGCAACTATCTACTCTCGGCTTATACTCGAGTCAATCATGGTTTTCAGATTTTGGAGGCAAAAATGGGCAAAAAAACTCAAGCTTCCTCATGTAATATCAAGTAAGCGTATGTTTAACTTATTATTTGTGGGCCTATGCCATTTTCTATTAACGACACGGGCACCCTATGCAAAAAAAACAGCGCTACTTAAAAGCAAAAAAACAAACATTTTTAAAACAGAGGAGTACCCTCTGTGCTCCTTACCTGCCAGGTTTCCGGTGTAGGTAGTGTAGTTTATTCAGACACAAAGCAATCCAACATTTCGGGGCCCACTAACCCAAATCTTTTTTCGGATTTCTCAAAGATGACTCAGAGAAACCATCATTTGAAATGACAGCATTAACAGAGAAAGACCTGTCACTCAAACAGAATTTTGTGTGCCACATACAGCAGTGCAAAGACAACTCATCCCCAGTATCTGATAATGAGTGAATGTTGGCATCAAAGAGTAGAGTGGGAACAAAAGGTTACAGCTTTTATTATTGTAGACCTTCTCTAAGATTCTGTTTAAAAATGAAATGCTGTTTTTTCCCCCCACAATTGTCTGTTCATCGCCACAGCAATTTTGAATGGCATGTGTACTTTTGTTCAATAGTTATGAAACCAACCTTTTAATTCTTAGCAGTACAAATCCTTGTATTTAAACAGTTAATTTTTTAAAATTTCACCAGTAATTTAAAGTGAAACTATAGAGTTAAGAGTCAAGTAACTGTTGAATGTTTCAAGACATTTCTCCTGTACAAATGCATACTATCAGTGTTATAATAAAAGACCTTATAGTTAAAAATGGTGCTAATTTTGCCCCAACCAATCAGATGTTAGCTTTCAAATGTTAAATAAGATCTGATTGGTTGGGGCAAAATTAGCACCATTTTTTACGATAAGAACTTTTATTGAATATCCCTGAATGTTTGGTGCCCTAAAGGGGGGGAAAATGCACTGATGTTGACATGTTTCAGCACCTTGGAGAGCTCTGCTGATGTCATAGATGAAAACCCCTAAGCAGGAAAAAGACTATTTCACTCTAGGACAGGGTTACCCAACCTGCTGCCTGCTACAACTGTAAATCTGCAGCAACCAATCCGATGTGAACTGCAGTAGATAACATTTGATTTGTTGATGCAGATTAATAGCAAAGGCAAACCTGCAGGTTTTATTACCTGAACCTCATAATGTAAGTAACTAGAGTTTTACTCCAATCACTAAACTCAGTAATTAAAATGTTTGTAATTTGGTTCCTATTTAAAAAAGGGGGGGGGGGGTGAAAAGTGTGAACAAAAAGCGGGATCCTAGATTGAGTCAACTCAATAAATAGGTATCCCTTCCTTAAAGGGGCCCATACATGCACCAACCTCAGTCATACAATATCGGGATATCCAATTACCGTACGCTCGTCAGTTTGTGCATGGGCGATCCTTGTACGTTTTTTTCCTATTAGATCAACGGGAACATTTAAATTGTACGATTGGGATTGGTTCATGTTTGGGCCCCATAACACTTAGTGAAAAGTCGGTTCTGCAGGGGACTTCACATGTGGCAGATCAGTTGCCCATACACTGCACATCACCTGCTGACTGGCCTGATCACTGTATGGTTGAATGTGGGGAGTCCATTAATACACCTCTAATCAGCCAATCAGTGCTGGGGCTTCTCATAAGAAGGATCTGCATGGCCCTGCAGTTCAGCATTTGGCCACTAGAGGCTCGGCACCTGTCCTGGTGTATAAGGAGGAAACCGGGAGGGCTGTTCAGTTGGAAGAAGACTCGGCGAACATCGGGTATAGAGAGTCAGTCCCTGGGCGGGAAGCGAGCACCGCGGGCGGGTAGTTTTGTGTGTAAATGAACAGCGCTAAGTAGGGAAACCTTGTGGGAAATTGTCCGCGTTGTTAACAAGTGGAGCCCGCGGACTAGTTTTACCTCTGCCCTGCGGTGAGCGACTGACAGTAGGAACGGGGCAGTGCGGGGTCTGTGGACGCGAAGTTTTCTCGGATGGGGTGGGATGGAGAAAACCCACACGGATGGACGCGAAGTGTCTCCCTATGTAGATGTGGTGGGAAGGAGCCGGCACGGTAATGGGGGCACACATCCTCCAGTTACTTCCACGGACACCGCATCATGAGCACTACAGCTCCGCACACAGTCTGGGGTTACTGCTTCACCCGGCACTCTGTCTCCATCGCTTTGCGGACCATGGCGAGTGAGGAGCCCGGCACCGTCCGGGGGCTGCTCGGCTCACATGACTCCCTCTGGCTGTGCCATTGATTTTGGGGGGTTGGACTGACTATGGGCTGATAAGAAGTAACCGCTGGGATTAGTGACAGTCACATGGTCCTCACTGGACTGATAGGGTCCCTAAACTTTCCCAGCCAAGTTATTGTCTCTTTAATTATCTCCCACTGCACTAGGAGCAGCAGATCTCATTACCAGGCATGAGGGGGGATGGTGATTGTGTCATGTTTATATCCTGATCTGAAATGAACTATGGGCTACATTATTTGTTCTACATGGCAGACATGGTGAATTTACTTAAAGTGATAGCATTAAAAATGCAATGGGAAATAAAACATCAATAAAAACTACAATAGAGATGTCTCATGGTTCACAGCTTGGAGGACCATGGTACTGTGTACATTGTGTGCACTTTACAGTCCTCATGCTCAGTGACCTTTAATTTGATTTTCTCTGGAACAAGCTCATAGACTTTGTGTTACAATTCAGGTCCTGTCCTTGCTGCCAAGAGGCAGATAATGGCTTGCCGAGGTGGCTGTGGTTGCTGTTGTGGATTTGGTCACCTAAATGAAGACAATTGTAGATTCTTACTGTTAGCAATGCTGATTATCCTCTATATGCTTTGTGGTGCTGCTGTGTTCTCTGCCATTGAACAACCTAAAGAGAGGGAAGTGAAGGAGAGATGGCTACACAAGTTGGACAACTTTAGCAAGAAACATAACCTAAATATAACTGATCTGCGGAACTTCCTGAGGGACTTTGAGGAAGCACATGTGGCTGGAATTAGGGTGGACAACATAAGACCCCGGTGGGATTTTACTGGAGCACTCTACTTTGTAGGAACAGTTGTTTCAACAATTGGTAAGTCAGTGTGGTTCAATGGTTATGGAACTTATTTGGTTGATGCCATCATTGACATAATAATTGAGGTTGAATAAAGACATGAGTCCATCAAGTCCAACCTTTACACTCTCCTTTTTAACCCTACATAACAGGCAAAAAAAAACCCATCAAAAAAGAGGAGGGGGGGGAAATTCCTTTCTGACTTCAAATGGCAATCAAAAAGTATCCCTGGATCAACCGGGACTACAGTATATGTATTAATAACTGTAATTCTCAATATTTTTTAGTTTTAGAAACTTAAGAACTAAACTGAAATTAGGGTTGGTACATTTTATATTCTCAAGAATTCACTCTAGAATCTGATTCCCAATTTCAAAACGATACTTTAAAATTAGAAAGCTGTATTTCCTTCTGTATACAATATGATAATCTGAAAATATGGAGAAACAAGGAAGAATGGCATACCAGGTATGTTGGTTGGTATAATGCTGGGTTTTGTCATTTAAAACAAAACCCAGTAAGATACTTCTAGTTTAGCAACAGTTAAAGGGTTGCACACTGGCTAGCACTGTTTAAAGCATTTTTCCAGGATCCAAACGATTTGGCCTCCCACTGTGAGTACCTAAGGTTGGGTTCACACAGGGATATTTTTTGTTGACAAATGAGTGATATTTTCGTATATCGGTCGGGACAAAGAAAATCATAGACAAAATGCCGTCACCGGCGACCGATGTCTATCGCCCAGATCGGGCGAAAAAGCGATCGGATGTGGCGGTAAATCACGGATGTCGGTTGGGTTGAAAAATAGTGTGTACCCAGCCTAATACAAAATTGTATGTTAAAATGAATCTGTGGTGGGGGGGGGTGCTGCTCAACTTTTGCCCTAGCATATTTGCTGATGGAAATTACTCTTAATTTAGCATCATCACTGACAACTTGATTGGGTCTAACATTATTTACCACCAAGAGCCTGGATGTAATTTTATTTTTATACTTTAATTCACCTTTAAATTACTTTAAAGGGACATTCTGTCCTCTGGCAAAATTTGACTGTACTGCTAAGAACCCCCCAAAACCCTAGGACTGATACTTATATCTGATGGTCCCCATTCCTAAATGTTGACGACTCCTCTGAGGACGACTCCTCTGAGGACAAAAAAGTTGGGCAGTAGAATGTAATTTTGGTTATATCCACAGTTCCTTGTGGATAACGCTCACGATTTAGTGCGTTGTAGTGGGGCCATAGCCTTACGGAAAATGGCAAAATCACATGCGCAAAACGCACGCGCAAACGGAAAACGCACAAGAATGACGCACACGGGTGTAGAAAAGCAAGTTACCAAAGTGCCTGTTTACTGAGCGTGCGTGATTTCTGATCTCTGTGGAATTTCGTGGTGGGAGTTCAGTGGGTGAAACCATTTGTTTCGTAATCGTGTGCAATAACACTCACAGTTGCGTGGGCGATTTAGTGCGTTGTAGTGGGGCCATAGCCTTATTTAGCACACTTCAGAAAAGACTACAGGCAAGTTTTGACGAGGTCGTTATCTGTTTCACAGTATCTTATCTCCATTATTTAATGGTCCCACATTCTCTGTACTCATCTTTTTACATTTTGAGGGTTAATCTTGCTTTGTTCAGTATTTCATTTTCGATTTTTAGCTAGATTAATTTTTTTTCTTTGCAAAGAAATTGGGAAAATCAGACAAATATGGTTTGTAGCTTTGCAATAGGCAAACCTTTGATTTACCCTGTTCATTCCCTTTAAAGGGCATGTACATCTACCCAACTAACATTTGCCCCACTGTTGGTCTTTTTCTCTTCTGCTCCTTATGGTTGTCCTGCAGGGCCTGATGAAAGTCCAGAAGAGATGGGGCCTGTCTGTAATCCGATATCTGCCTCTTCCTGCTCTTTTGAGAGGAGTCTGGCATGTGCAGTGGAGCTTTCCTAACATTAAAGGGTATCTCCACTCGTTTTTCTAAGTTTTCGTAATCCAGTTCTATTGAAGAATGGGAGGTAAATGAGCTGTGCCTTACCTTCCGTTCTTCAATAGAACACACAGGAGCCAGGAGAGAAGGTAAGAACTTACCCGCTCACTCGCTCCCCCGGCGCGTAGTCTGACAGGTCCCGACGGACCTTGTCTGCTATGCGCATAGAAGACAAGGTCCGTTGGGACCTGTTAGACCAAGCGCCGGGGAAGCTTAAAGGGTATCTCCACTCGTTTTTCTAAGTTTTCATAATCCAGTTCTATTGAAGAACGGGAGGTAAAGGAGCTGTGCCTTACCTTCCGTTCTTCAATAGAACACACAGGAGCCAAGAGAGAAAGAAGAGTGGAGATACCCTTTAAATGTTTGTTAACCCAGTGCATTTGTTTTTTGCAACCTTTATTGAATAACAATAGAACATGATCACTTCTCTCCCAGGATCAAGGCCTTTCATATTTATTATCGTAAACATTTAACTAAAACCCCTTTGGTATATGCAAGTACACAAGTAGTATTACATTGTGTAAATGATTTTCCTCCTATTGGTGTATATTTTGGGGTGAGTGGGATTGTGCTAGAAGTAATTTTGTTATAATATTTTGAGATAATCATGGAAATATGTGAATCTGTACATTGCAGGCACCTGCAGGGAGATTCAATAAAAGGTCTTATTGTTAAAAATGGTGCTAATTTTGCCCCAACCAATCAGAAATCATTTACTGTAACATCTGAAAGCTAACATCTGATTGGTTGGGGCAAAATTAGTACCATTTTTAACAATAAGAACTTTTATTGAATAACCCTGATGGTTTGTTGATAAAATCCACCTCTTGCTGGCATTATTTAAAGGGCATCTCCACGCTTCAAAATAATTTTTAATATGTTAGAGGGCATCCCTTCCTACCCCCAACTGCTATATTAGATAGTTAAAAAAAGAAGCAGAATGCTGCTTACAGCCCCTTGCTCCCGCTGCGTTCTAATCCGACTCCCTGCTTGCCAGAACTACAGACAGAGTGCTGGACCGGCAGACATAGCTGTGATTGGCTGAGAGTAGTAAGGGCTTTAAGCAGAGTTAGGATTCTTTTTTTTAACTATCTAATATAGCGGTTGGGAGTGGGAAGGGATGCCCTCTAACATATTTAAAAGTTTAGGTGAAGGGCAGCAAGGGAGGGATTAGGAAGGTGTGAGGGAAGGGGGGAAAAGGGCTTCCCTGCACATGCCACTGCCCTCTCGGAGGACAAGGAGAAGGCGGAAACATTTTACACAGGAAGACAGCTCCTACAGTTCACTTTCTGGGACTTTGGACAAGCACTACAGGAGAACCATAAGGAGCAGAGATGTAAGGTAAGGAATAATTTTAAACTACACAGTGGGGCCAGTAGTGGGTTAAATTTTAGTTTGGAGGGTGAACATGCCCTTTAAAGTATTTATGCAGAGTTTCTATTATTTTACACTCACAACAGCCTTTTGCTTTTCCAGTCATCCAGAATGTACCTTTCAGTTCTAGATATTTGTATTTTTTTTTTTTGATTGAAACTTGATATGTCCAACTGTATACAGCCAAGCTTTCTGTTGGTTGGAGCAGTAGAATTGTTTAATATTAGTTGTCTTAATACACAATAATCCTTATGCAAAGGTCATTGTATTCCGCAAGCTAAATAATCCTATATTCTTATGTTACATTTGCCTTTTCAACTACATAGGTTTCAGTATGGGATAAAGAGAGACAAAAACCCTTGATCTTAAAAAGTAAATACTGCAAAATCTTTCTTTAAAACAAATGGTTTGAACAGTGCAACCTGTTGTTTTTGGCAAGCGGCATAGACTGTCTGTGCCTTGTTGCCCCTTCCTATTACTCTATTGTACTATGTGTGGAAGATTTGAGCTATTGCATTTTCCTTTGTTAGAACTAAATATCTAGTCCACTAAACTAGAATGTAAATTATCCTGCAGGCAATGGTTTTCCTGCCTTCCACAAGAGATTATGTGTCTGAAACATAACATTTACATTGTTCTTGCTATACACTTCAAAAAATGGAGGAACTGGCCTGTGTGCTGGAATTATGGGAAGAGAATTTTATATTATACCTTTTATATGTCCCTTAGGCAGAACTATGCTTCCAGATACTGTGATTGCATTAATTTGTTTCATCCCCCCCCCGATTGATAGAGAGTAAACCCCTTAGGAATTTAATTGCTTGCAGTAAGAAAAAAACAAGGCTGTTTTGCCTTACATTTGAAATAATATGTATCTTATTAGGAAAATCCTGCCTCCAAAAGTACTGTAAATCTCACCAGCAAACAAGTCTCAATAGATATTAAAGGACAACTAAAGCCTCAGAACAACAGTCTTTCAGAGCACCTTAATATAAAACGGTAATCCTCTCATTTTGGTATGGTTGTTGGTAAATTTACCTTTCTAACATGGGGTTTGTTTATTTTTATCGCACAGTGTGGTCACTGACCATTGTGTTCTTTACACATGCTCAGTCGTAAGATACTGCAGGAACTTGTTACAGTTGGTCACACCCACTAGAAGCTTCTTGCCAGTCCTTTGAAAGGACAGGGAGATGAGGGGAGGATGTGAGTGAGATCACAGGCCTGTTTTTAGGAATAGGCCACTAAGGCACCTATGTTGAACTAGGGCGCCCAGTTTTCTACCTTGTATCTACTTGTCAGCTTTTACTTGCTGTGTTTAGAACTGCTCTCCTTGTTTAGCTGCTTTAACTTGTAACATTGTAGTGAGTAGAAAGCCTGAGCTATCTCTACTTGGAAACAATGTTGCAAATGAACTGAAGGTGAAGGAAGAAGGGGGGAAGATGAGCTGAGCTTAAAGATCTGAGGAGAGCAGTTATAAAACCGCAAGTAAAAGCCGCTGCAGACTTTTTAACAGTGGCCTCTATGACTAGCAGCCACAAGATTCCTATCCCTGTCTCTTTCCTCCTTCTACCCAATTCTTCAATTTGCGTTAACACCGCTTATCATGTGCCTGTCTCAGACAGACAAGACAAATAAGGAAGTTTAACTTAACAAGCCTATAACTCAAATCCAGAGATGCTAGAGATTGCGTGCACATTCTTGTGCACTGTAGTGTGTCTTCACCCTTATAGGCATATTTTCTAAACACATTGGTACATATCACTTTGTTGACAGGCTAAGGCTAGGGTCACACTGCAGCAACGACTGTATGTATGTGGTCTAAATCCAATTCAGGTTCACTCAAAAATTGAGTCTATCCTAATTCACATTAAATGAAGAACGGGAGGTAAATGAGCTATGTCTGCCTCCTGTTCTTCAATTAATGTGATCAAAAATTGTGAAACTTATCTGCAATTTTGGGGTTCAGTAGGTCTCCCTCCCCCAGCCCCAACCGCTATAATAGTTTTTACAGAGACTCCCCCGATCATTGCTTACCTTCCCTCTTTACTCCTTGGCATACTGTTCCGGCCCTCTGCTTGCATGAAACTGCAAACGGGGCCGGACCGGCAGCCGCGTCCGTGATTGACTGAGAGGCAGCCAATCACGGAAGCGGCTGCCGGCAGTGGAGAACGCCGGGGGAGAGAGGTAAGGTAAGTAATGATCGGGGGAGTTTCTGTAAAAACTATTATAGCGGTTGGGGCTGGAAAAGGGAGACCTACTATACCCCAAAAGGGATTTGCACTAGGAGGAGGGAGGGGGGGAGGGCTGCAGTGCACATGGCAGAATTCTCCCGGAGGAGGTATATGGCTCCTGGTGGCCAGTTTTTGGGACTTTGGGGGGACATTGCAGGGCAGCCATTTGGAGAAGGGATGTAAGGTAAGGATTTTTATACACTACAGAGTGATGCCAGTAGTGGGTTAAATTATTATTTTTTTGGAGTGGACATGCCCTTTATCTTTGTTGGTTTATATATTATTATTTTTATTTTGGTTGTAGTGTGTTGCTTGCTTTTTAAGTCATTTTAAAGGATTCTAGCTAAAAGTATTCTTTAACCTGTCAAAAGCCAGATTGCTCCCAAACCCTTCCTATGATGTATCATGTCTATTATCTTCATTACTTTGTTAGTACTTGTGTAAGTTTGAATGCTTGTCTCAGCACAGCTGCAGGAAACATTAGGTTTATCCAAACACAGGTGACAATGCTACAAAATAGGAGTGGGAAGCCAAATTACAGTTGCATTAGTCTTGCTGTGAAAGACCCTGAAGAAAGTTACACACCATATTTAATTTAGCACAAAGCTGTTGCATGAGTGTGAGTGGCTCCAATCAAGTTATATACTGTAGTTTCCCCTACATTAACAAAAACAGATAATGAAATATACAAAACCCCCAGTGAAGATAAACCATGTCAATTAACTTAATCTCCAACCTCTGAAATCCTCTTGGGTTTGATGATGTCTTTGTAGTTGTTTTGTGTTTTTCATTGTTGCATATCAAAATAGATACAGGTCTATGAATGTAAATTCTGTAGCATCCCCTCCTTTCTTGTCTGAGTTGTCAAGTCACAACTGTCTGACCTCTTCCTGATGTGGTTAAACTGCTAAATCTAATTAGTAATTACAGGGAACAGGGAGGATACATTACTTTCCTAAGCAAGAGACACAGCTGTGAGTCAGAAGTTCTAAATTCCATTATGATTGTACCTCAAGGCACGTTATAGCTACCAAGCTATACCAGTTAGCTTACTTTCACATGAACAACTGTTGTAGTGCTTGTCACGTTTTTCTAGCAGTTCCAGAAGTTTTGCCATGAGGAAAACTTTGCATGCAACATTTTCTTTGCAGTAATTCTGAGATACTGTCAGTGACAACACGGCACGAATGACAAACAGTCGTTTGTGTGAAAGTAGCCTTATACTCTCGGTGGCATAACAACCAGGGGGCCATCCCCTGCAACCACAAGGGGCCTGGGCCAGGATGGACCCTAAAATTGCAGCCTAAAAATGTGTGTAAATGTGGTTTCAAGGGTTAGACATAACCTGTCTATTTTCCTATAAATATTTTCTAAAACGGTGTCTGTAAACTGTCTCTAGAACCAAAAATGCTGATTTATGTTTGAAGAGCAAGTCCACCCCTCAAATGTCCCCCAAAACTGCACAAAAGCTAAGAGATGTAAGAGTAACCTAAAATGCTTCCTGGTTCTTTTGGAGAGCAGCTTCAGTAACATTGTTACTGCATATGATTAGAGAACATTCATGACCAAACATCTGTTGTTTTTCAAGGTATATGAATAATATTGTGCTAAAACTCAGTCAATCCACAGTGCCTTCATTGGTATCTCTTTTTTTTCCCCCCATGTTGGTAAATATATGTATAGCCACATTTTCAGTCAATATCTGTGAATGTTTATATTTTATGCTGTGGTTCTATATAGAAAACCTGTTTAATCTGCACTTATGTTAGACAATATTAGAAACCTCTTCACTGAATTTTTGACAGTCCACCTCCTAAATTTTTCTTTATAGGTTTATTGTCTGTAAAATAAAGTAGAAATGTTTTCACATAACTAAACAAATAGCACATGCCATACATGATTACAACCATGACCTCATTGATTTTGAACAGCTGTATAGTGACATAATCTCAAAAATGAATACAAACCTCCCCCTAACAGTGGGCAGGGTGGAATGCAGTGGGGTGGAAGTCATTTTTCTTCTGGTCCATTGTACTAACACAACTGTGTGTGTTTTGCTTTTGATTTTAAACCTTTGACATTTCCTTGTTCAGTTATATATCTTGTTCCAATTACTTGTACAGTCTTTTTTTTTTTTTTTTTAATTATTATTTATTTTTCTGAAGGAAGTTTACTTAGTTAATTAAGTCTTAATGCATGATACACTCAATTCAATATTTTGCTCCATCTGATCACCCTACCTAATCTTTTTGTTTAATTGAGTGTTGATTATTGTTGTTGGGCTATACTGCTTGGGATAGGAACTGCGATTCAGAAACAGAAGGGGCGTTATTTACCGTTGAGAGATCCCGAGATGCAGGAAATCCCTTTGCTAAATTTACTGCATTGTAGGATCTTGGTCAGGTAAGCTGCGCCTGCTCCTTAAAGGCGCATTTAGTTCTGTGCTACAAGGTAAAGTAAAACTTAAAAAAGATAAAAAAGACATTAGTTTAGTGGCAAGCTGTGTCTTTAAAACTTAAGTTGGCTAAAACATTTTTTTGAAGTCGCGCGCACGCACGGTATGATCGGACCAATCATTTGGAGGCCAAAGAAGCAGGATGAGCCAGGATATCTCGTAAGGGCAGAGCTGCAGATCCCATTATTCAGGAGGAGAAAGCCAGCAAGTTTGAAGCAATAAAGATGAGCTCTGGGGGTGATAGAAGAAAAATGTTTAAGCCAATTTTTTAAAACTGTTTTAAAGACCCAGCTTGCCAATAAACTGTTTTTTTTTTTAAAGGTGTACATATCCTTTAATGCTGCCAATATTGCAAAAGTTGCACTGCGCTATTTCCATAAAGTTTTGAAAATAGTGCAGTCAAAATGTTTTTGTGTAAAACCTTCGCAAACCCGATAATACATTGGGTAGCGTGGGTTTTGCGCTCATTTTGCCCTGTAAGATGTAGGTTTTCATCCTGGGTGCTTCAGGCAGGTGAGGGTTTCAATTTTACCCCATTAGTCACAGGGTTATGTAATTAATAAAACACTACAGGATAAAAATACTAACTAACATACACTGATGAAAATAAATGAATTAAATGTCTTTCTGAGGCTGTCTACACACAAACCGAAATTTCGATCGAGGCAGATATGTGACAAATTTTCACCACTACGAAGTGTAAATTAAACCAAAAATGCATGTGATTGGTAAAAGTTTCTGCCCCGTTTATGGCCGTACAAGGATACATGGTAACCTGTGGGGAAAGCCCTTAATCCATTTCCCCCCCTTCAAATCAGAATGAAAAGGGATTGAACATGACAGAAAGTCTTGGCCATTCACATTGTTTTAAAAGGGCCATGTCGATATTTGATAGAAGACTCTAATTTTTAATATTGTTTAACTCCATCTAAGCGCCAGCTGCGTGGGTTTCGCAAAATACTATTTTTACTATTTTTACAGTTTTACTATTATGTTGAAAGAAACAGTCACAACCACATGTTGAGTGAGTGGATGGCTGCTGCACTAGCTAGGGGCTGCTTTGTGCAAACTCTGGGCATTCATCATCAAGTTGCTATGTGGTTACAATTTTATTAAACCTTTTTTTCCCATTTAAAAAAGAAAAATGCCAAATAACATTTCCTAAAATAGTAATAATAGTATCACTTATATGGCAGATTTGGCATCCACACTTTGATTGTTTTTTGTTTTTATCCTAGCCTTAGGGCACGGCCACACTGCACCGCAAATGCAATCGCACACGGAATCGCGTGCGATTTTGTTGCGTTTGCACATGTTTTTTTCAATAGATATAGAAAAACGCATGCGATTGCGATAAACAATGCAGAACACAAATCGCAATCACATGCGCAATTGCACCCGAAAACACACGTTTTCGTTGCATCGCCGCAATTTCAATGATGGGGAAAAAACGCATGTGCAAACGCAAAAAAAGCACGATGTGTGGCCTAGCCCTTAAGGTTCATACACACGTGTGATTGCGGGTCCCGACCTCCAGTCATTAAGCTTTCACTATGCTCAAACTTTCCTTACAGCTTATGTTGGCTGATATTGACTTTCAACCGATCTCTTTAATTCCTAAATGTTCATATTCTTCCACCATTATGTATTTCTGATAAGGAAATGTACTTTGAAAGTACTGGTAGCCCCTATGTTGGAGAAGGTCAGAGTGGCTGCCATAAACAGAAATCAAGTTATATCAGGGTTTCCTTTGGTTTTATTTTTCTATAATATTTACAGGTTATTAAACATAAACCACCAATAGCAGAATGTATCCTTGCAGACCTGTTCATATCCTACAGGTCTGAATTATTTTTCTTGTCTTACCTATACTAGCTATACAAGCAAGCCCTACTTAGAACCCTGCAAAGTCTAATAACAATAGCCAATCTTTTTTGAAACATTAAATGGACAAACATCTAGTAGGTTGATGATTTTCTGCTTTGTGAAACATAATTGAAATGATTAAAAATGAGGCTTGTCTTTTCCATGTTATCTCACTGAACTAAGCTGGTAACTGTACACATAGCTTGATTGCTATAGCAACGGATGTTTAAGTGGATTCTCTGCCCTCAAATTATCTTTCTTGGTCCACTTCTTGGGCATCAACGTTCCCCATGGTTAACCTTCTTTAACCCCATGACTGCTTAGCTTGGATCTCATTTAAACATTTGTAAGTTGTCAGGCACTTAAATGTTTATTAAATTATTTAACACACACAAGTAGTCATGTATTTAACAGAATTGTATGCATGCATCTATGTATATGTAATTAATTTGTATGCAAAAGTTTGTGCACCATGGGCAAATTGAGTTATTAGCTAATTTACAATTACTGTAGGAAGCTATTAAAGTGTTTTATACGTTAATGTTTCTTTGTTTATTAGCCCCTTAAAGAACAACCTTATATACTATACTATAAGTCAATATATTTACCCTGCCAACCACCTGGTGTTTGAAAAGAAATTTTGACCCACGTGTACCTAGTGTAATTTTATCCTATGTGTACCAATCATAATTATTGACCCAAGATTAGCTACAGTAACTTTAGGCCTGTGTGTACATCTTGTAGTTTTTGCTGAGGTTGTTAGACCTTTAACTGCTGGCTGAGAAGTACTAGAGAAAGGACCTCTTGTTGGTCTGAAAACATGTTATAGTGGTTACGATGAAGACCTTAATTGCAGCATAGTTTGCCTGTTGCTTATCCACCTTTTTCTTTTACACATTGAATCATTAAGAATGCTTATGACTGCAGCACTTAGTGGACTAGCTTTGTGCCATGAGGAAGACGGGGTCTGTAACTTGTATATGCCAGTGACTCCTTTAACTGCAGGCTCTAGAAAATCCTCTTCAGCAGTGAATGTGGCATGCTCTGCTTAGCCCAGACCTGTTTTCTGGGTCCTGGCATTGTGTGCACATTTGCACTGCCCTTTCCCTAGTAGAAGTGTACATGCACAAAGCTTCTGAGCTTCTAGTCTCTGTTAAGGGCAGTCATAATTACCTTAAAGGGTATGTCCACCCCCAAAACTGAAATGTAACCCTACATTTACATCTCTGCTCCAAATGGTTCTTCTGCAGCACTTGTCCAAAGTGTGTGAGTGAGACAGGAAGTCGCTCCTCCTCTCTGCTGTGTGAAGTCCTGACAGAGAAGGTAAGGGAATATAAAGCCCTTCCCTTCTACTATGTGAAAACAGCCTTTTCAAGCAGAGTTCTCACTCTGCCTGAAAAGGCTGATTCCACAGAGTTTTCTGTAGGGGGTGTGTGTGTCTTGAGTAACCCACAGCAACCGTGAGTGGGCAGGGCTTAGGCACCCATGAGTGGGTGTGGCTTAGGCATCCATGAGTGGGCAGGGCCACAGCATCCACGAGTGGGCGGGGCCGCATGGGGCTGTAAGGGAATGGGCCAAGGGGGCCTGCAACTGGAGGGACCATGGGGTCCATGAGTGGGAGGGACCAGGGGGGCTGCAAAGGGGAGGAGGAGACACAAGGCAGATTGACTGACATGGTTTCAGAGCAGGAAGTGCAGGGGACCTGGTGATGCTGCTGCCATATCACACACAAAAATGTAAATATCTTCAAAACTATGCAAAATATACAATGAAAATAAATTGCAAAAATTCTCAGGAGAGCAATTCCTATGAAATTACCTAAAGTCATTTTGGACCACAGTTCTCCTTTAATTTGCCAATTCAGCATTTTGTCTGTGTATAAATAAATGCAACCGAAATACTGACTTTGTTTGCAGGATCCCTAGTAGAGACCGTTATGGTCTTGCCCTTGACCCAGCACCTGGGTTGATTCAGTTGCACAGTAGAGATCTGAGCATCTTTGACCCATCCAACAGCCAATCAGTAGAAATTACTGTTAGGAACATTCCAAGGAAGTGGTGCATCCTGGGAAGAAGGACCGTTAGAACCTGAAATGTCAGCTCTCTAATGTCAACAGCAGGGAACAAGCAAAGGGTATGAAATCAACTGATTTTTCAAAATGGGAGAGAATATGTAGAATAACTAAGAAGGCATTACACAAACTAACAATTTAACAAATATTGATCATTTCCACTGAACTGTCCCTTGTTCAGTGGAAAATAAAACCACCTCTACTAAGAGCATTACCATATATCTAGTGCTCCTCTCTACTTGCCTCACCAACTACCAACCCTGGGTTTTCAATTAAAAAAAAAAAAAATTCTTGAAACAAGTCATATCTGCAAGTCAGATAAATTGCTCTATACCATTAGGCTGTATTTCATGTATTTCACCCATTTCTCTAAGAATGCTGAAAGTGAGAAATCATAATGTATTTCTTAGATTATTTAAGCAATGCTGTTTTTATAGCATGAGGCTGTGAAGTACCTTCTGTTTACAGAAGGCTCTTTCATTTTTTTTCTCTGTAGAGGTTTTTTTCTCCAATCTTACCTGACTGGTATCTTGTGGTCCCTAATTCGATCTCACACAAGCCAATAATTAATCCTGTTTCTTGCACGTATCTAATAAAACTTGATTTAAACATGTCATATTCTGTTGGGACTGTCTTGGTCCTTTGATGGATCTCAAGGTTCTTCTAATTGTAAACAATTCTATAAAGAATCTCTGGTGACCGCTAGAGGGAAAAATAACTGCAACTCACCAAGTCACTCGCGCCTCTATTTCCCCCCGCCTGTAGGAACGGGCCTCGTGTACCTAGTTAGAAATCCGGCCCTGTGTTTAGCTATATGTGGATACAGATGATATAACATCTTTATATACACTACTATAAAATTTAGGGATTTGTACAAAAAAAAAGGCAAGATGTTAAAAATAAAAGAAATCCTATTAAATCCTGGTTCTATTAGTGTCACATCCCCTAAATGAATATTTTACACAATGTACAGAGGCAGAATGGAACCTATTGGGTGTACCCCAATAGGTATTAGAGAGGACATATATAGACACATCTTCTGGAAGTGTTAGTGCTTTGGAAATACATGTTAAATAAACATGAAGTACAGCCTAACATCTAGATAAGACAGACATTATCCATCGTCTGGGAAAAGTGTACATGCATCCAGAAGTTTAAAAAAAATAACTTTCCTCACGATCGAACTGTTTTTCGAGATTACGCATTGTATTTTCGAGGGTTACCAAAATTTTTGAAAATTAGAATTTTAAAGGAATTTTCGAAAATTTTGTAAAAATGATACAGTAACTTACTGTAAATGGCTCTGGGACCTGGGAAATTGTCTGGGGAACAGATAATCAGATTTTTTCAAATCAGAATTGGTTATAATCAGATTTTTTCAGAAAGAAACTGATTGGTATACTAACCAATCAGATTCTTTCTGAAAGAATCTAATTGTAATCAATTCTAATTGGAAAAGAATCTGATTGGTATACTAACCAAACAGAATCTTTCTAAAGGGACCCATACACTATACAATTTTGTTGTACAATCGTCGTATGATCTCCACGATTATACATCAATTGTATCGTTAATGGTATCGATAAAGTCTGGTGCAGTTAAATTGAGAAGATCTGATTGAATCTGAAGGTGATCAGTCAGAACAGAAAATTTTTATCTGCTACAATAAAATTTTTTATGTGTATGGATGATTGTCCAACAAATGTCTTCCAACTCAATCCTGAAGTGTCAAATTAACAACTTCCTAGAAAAAGCAGAGATCACAGTCTGGAACGTGTGAGACCATAGAGTGTATATTTGGTTCATGATGACAATGTGTGATGCGGTACATGACACAGTCTGGAAGGTGTGAGACCATAGAGTGTATATTGTGTTCATGATGACAATGTGTGTTGTGGTACATGACACACTCTGGAAGGTGTGAGACCATAGAGTGTATATTTGGTTCATGATGGCAATGTGTGATGTGGTACATGACACAGTCTGGAAGGTGTGAGACCATAGAGTGTATATTTGGTTCATGATGACAACTGTGTGATACGGTACATGACACAGTCTGGAAGGTGTGAGACCATAGAGTGTATATTTGGTTCATGATGGACCGTTTCAGCTGATAAACCTCATTTCATTATATTGTGTGAGGATGGATCACTCCTATATATCGTCCACCTTGGTGCTGCTCCAATATTATATATATTGCCAAACTAGTAATGGGCGCACTCTCAGGATTTGTGAAGTCCTAAATATTATTTATTGTTCCAAATCAACATGTTTCAACCCTCACATGGGGCCGTCATCAGGATCCCCATGTGAGGGTTGAAACATGTTGATCTTGGAACAATAAATATTTATGGACTTCACAAATCCTGAGAGTGCGATAGAGGTTCAGGTCACTCCATGGACTAAACAAAACTTTATTGTAAGATAGTAGGCCAAATGAACCTACGCGTTTCAGCCCGACGCTACTGGGCCGTCATCAGGGTTGATGACGGCCCTTAGCGTCGGGCTGAAACGCGTAGGTTAATTTGGCCTACTATCCTTACAATAAAGTTTTGTTTAGTCCATGGAGTGCGCCTGAACCTCTCTCTTTTTATATATCTTTTGCATGTTTGTCACACTTAAATGTTTTCTGCTCATCAAACCATTAATATTAGTCAAAGTAACATAATTGAACACAAAATGCAGTTTTAAATGATGGTTTTTATTATTAGTGAGAAAAAAACCTCCAAATCTACATGGCCCTGTGTGAAAAGTGTTGCCCCCCTTATAAATAAGTTAAAAAAATAACTTAATTGAGATCTATCAGTCTGGTAAAGGTATAAACCATTTCTAAAGCTTTGGGACTCCAGCGAACCACAGTGAGAGCCATTATCCACAAATGGCAAAAACATGGAACATGATGAACCTTCCCAGGATTGGCTGGCCACCACAAATTACCCCAAGAGCACAGAGAAAACTCATCCTGGCACAAAAGACCCCAGGACAACATCTAAAGAACTCAGGCCTCAATTGCCTCAATTAAGGTCAGTGTTCACGACTCCACCATAAGAAAGAGACTGGGCAAAAACGGCCTGCATGGCAGATATCCAAGGCGCAAACCACTTTTAAGCAAAAAGAACATTAAGGCTCGTCTCAATTTTGCTAAAAAAATCTCAATGATTGCCAAGACTTTTGGGAAAATACCTAGTGGACCGGCAAGACAAAAGTTGAACTTTTTGGAAGGTGCGTGTCCCGTTACATCTGGCGTAGAAGTAACACAGCATTTTAGCAAAAGAACATCATACCACCAGTAAAATATGGTGGTGGTAGTGTGATGGTCTGGGGTTGTTTTGCTGCTTCAGGACCTGGAAGGCTTGCTGTGATAGATGGAACCATGAATTCTACTGTCTACCAAAAAATCCTGAAGGAGAATGTCCGGCCATCTGTTCGTCAACTCAAGCTGAACGATCTTGGGTGCTGCAGCAGGACAATGACCCAAAACACACCAGCAAATCCACCTCTGAATGGCTGAAGAAAAACAAAATGAAGATTTTGGAGTGGCCTAGTCAAAGTCCTGACCTGAATCCTATTGAGATGTTGTGGCATGACCTTAAAAAGGGTTCATGCTAGAAAACCCTCAAATAAAGCTGAATTACAACAATTCTGCAAAGATGAGTGGGCCAAAATTCCTCCAGAGCGCTGTAAAAGACTTGTTGCAAGTTATCGCAAACGCTTGATTGCAGTTATTGCTGCTAAGGTGGCCCAACCAGTTATTAGGTTCAGGGGGCAATTTCTTTTTCACACGGGCCATGTAATTTGGAGGTTTTTTTCTCACTATGCAAAAGAATAAGAAATCAGAGAGAGAGAGAGAGAGAGAGAAGAGGGTAGGTAGGTAGGTTCAGGCGCACTCCCGTGTATGGGCCCTTTATCAGCCAAAATGGCCAATCGTTTGGAACCTGGTCGTCAGCAATCGTGCATCGCACTTGTGTACGAACCTTCAGACCTTTCCTCCAAACCCTTTGGGCTTTTAATGTCTGTAAGTCAGTAAAAGGGCTTTATTCCAGGATGTATGAAAAATAAATTTTTTCAGCATTCTGTGCAGCCAGAAATGCTGGGATTTGTAGCTTTCAACACGTGTATATTCAAACCCTTGGGTGGAATCGCTAAAGCATGGGCTTTTAATGTCTGTAAGTCAGTAAAGGGCTTTATTCCAGGATGTATGAAAAATACATTTTCCAGCATTCTGTGCAGCCAGAAATTCTGGGAGTTGTAGTTTTCAAACGTGCATATTCACCCCTTTGGTAGGAATCGCTAAAGCATTAGCTTTATGCCTGGGTCCTTTTTAGGACTTTCAGACTTAACCCATTTGAGCCTCCCCCTGGATACCTGGGAGTGGAAAGGGAGAGCAAGATCAGAATGGACTCTGATACCTATTAGCTTAAAAGAGATGTAAGTAGCCTCTATCTGGCCCACACGCTTAACAGCTACATGCATAAGGGAGAGGCGACAGATCCCGAATCACTTGCATGTTTCTGCACTTTGTGTTGGTCTCACTGAAAGCAGGACCCGAGCTTTCAATAAAAAGAATTACCTAGCAAAACATACACACATAATTTCCACTGTGCACCAACGGGCACACTTTTGCACATGTGTGTCCGTGCATTTTTTATGAAAGCATATGCTTTTATGTAACACAGCTACCAATACCATGTAATTGTGTAAATTAAATGTATGAGCATCTTTGAGAACAATCTTTATCTGTTAGGAAACCAGCATCCCAGCCTCCCCCCAACTTAATACTTTAAATTGATGTTGAGCTGATGCAGAAAACTCTGCTTTCATTTGTTAACATTTTGAAACCTAATCAGAATATTTTGTTGAAATTCAGCCAAGATTGCCCTTTGCCTGTTTCTTGAGTAATTATATGTACTTGCTAATTGTACAGACTTTGGAAAATTGAAGTCTAATTTCATCATTGTGTTTGCTGGTACGAATTTCAGCATTTTATATTTAAAACAGCGCATTTTTTTGCAAGCAAGTAGCCATTGGTTGTTGCTATCGAAAGCAAGTCTCTACAGGCACTGAGCAATGTGACATTTTACTGAAATAACCAGATTTGTTGGGTATTATGTACATAATATGCTTCCTATCAGTAACACTCAAGGCATTCGATATCCATGATCTTTCTTTGAAATGGATAAGAATTCTGTCAGTTCTGTCTTTTTCTGCTAGTTCTGTCTCACCTCCTCCTCTATTATGCGGAGAGGTTCGTGCAGTGAGGCTAACGTAGTCTCTGGAATTGGAATCGCACCTTCTTGTATTACAGAAATTCGGTAAAGGTCTTTTCCCTTTTATCTGTATTAACTGCAAACTGCCCAAATAAGAATAAAATGAATGGATCCTGGAGGGCACCAATGAATGGCCCAGTGTACTTCCAGATGTTTATTTTAATTATTTTCTTGTAAATGACTTGTTGGTTTAGCATGACCCCCACAAGTTCCTACAAAGGGAAACAAATTAAAGAGAAGCTAATAAGAAACCTGGGAGCAAAAATGTGAAACTTTTCTTTATATACCATCCAAATATAACCGGTTATTTGTAATTCATCTATATTTTCCATTTAATCAGCCATTCCTGTCTGACCTTGTTTTAAAACATTTGATATTTTATCAGACAAACCGTGATTTTTACTAATTGCAATTAATAAAAAGACCTCGTCAAAACATGTAGGAGATAAGACAGTGACTCAGCCTTGTGATGCTGTTTTGGAGACTTGTGTCTAGCACCCGCGTTCTCAAAAGGTTGTGTGTGTGTGTGGGGGGGGGGTTTGATCAATCATCACAGGTGGCTGACACTACATCCACTGTATTGTTGTTTGTTTACTTTGCTGTTACAGAACCTGCAGATCAGTAACCGAGAACCTTCGGTACTGTTCAGAGCAAGGAGAATGCGAATGTTAAATACAGGAAATAACAAGCAGAGCCTTATCCTTTCATTCTCTGTTCTAAACTTTGTAATAATGTCAGTTTGATTCTTATAAGGATAATACCAACCCGATAAATAGTAAAGTGCCAAACCCTGCTGGTTTTCTGCTGGCATTTGATGATTCTTTATTAAAGGGTAGTGTTCACTTTGAATATCTGAATAGCTCATTACATTTAATGCTAATATATAAACCCAGCAGATTTGTTTCTGTAGAGCTGCTGCTGCTACCAGTTTCCCTATGGAGCTTGGGAACTGATGACCCACTGAAACACATTTAGCGCTATATTTAAATGTGGGTGTCGTATTCAAACATGGATGTCATGTGCAAAACTTGCCACTGTGTGCAAAACACTTTTTTTTTAAATAAAAAAAAAGGTTTCTCTAGAGGTTTTTTTTAGAAATGTTGGAAACTATGCGTTAAAGGGCATGTCCACCCCCCAAACTAAACTTTAACCCGCTACTGTCCCCTCTGTATAGTTTAAGGGCATGTCCACCCTGAATCTAACTTTTTATATTAGGTTGGAAGCAGCTGCCCACCCCCAACCACCATAATATATTTTTAAAAAAATATGGCCAGATGTTTACTTATTGCCCCTTCTCTCCCACGACGTCTCTTATCCAGCTCCCTGCTTGCGGAGTTGCAAGCAGGGGCTGGTCCGCCATCCACGTCTGTGATTGGCTAAGACGTGGCCAATCACAGACGTGGCTGTCATTGAAGATGTCGCGGGAGAGAAGGCTCTTGTAAGTAAAGATTAGAGCATTTAAAAAAATATATTATGGCAGTTAGGTTGGGCTGCTGTTACCTTACCTGAAGTGGATTTCACGCTAGGTGCCACGGCCTCAGAGGATGGATCCGGATGGGGGGGGGGGTGTGCATGCCTCAGATCTTGATGAGTTTGATGCAGAGTCAGGCACTGGATGAGTCACTGACAGCTTCTACACTGCAGTTTGCAGGACTTAGAAAAGGCACAGCAGGAGAACCATTTGGAGCAGAAAATAAAGTAAGGATTTTTTTAAACTACAGAATGGTACCAGTATGGAGTTAAATTTCAGTTTTGGGGGTGGACATGCCCTTTAAAAAATCCTTACCTTACCTTAGGCGCACTGAAATAGCTGTGATTTCATCTATCTATGTGCAATTTGGAGGAGCGAAGGGTCTGGGGTTTTATACACCCGGGCCACCGTAATGAATAAGTAAGCATTATAGGTGTCACATTCATGGAATGGAGTTTTCATTGTTTTGATTACCTTACATCTCTGCTCCTTATGGTTCTCCTGCAGTGCTTATCCAAAGTCCAGGAAGCTGAAGAGTGGTAACTTGTCTTCCTGTCCAAAAGGTTTCTGCCTCCTCCCTGTCCTCTGAGAGGACAGTGGCGTGCAGGGAAACCTTCCCCCCCCCCCCTCCCACCATCTGCCCCCAAATTCTGTGTAATTTTGTTTAAAAAGTTTTAGAACGCGGCTTACAGCCCTTCATTCCTGAGGCGCTCTCCATTGACGCAGGGGAGCCCTCCCTCATCCTTCACTTTGGATCTATCTTTTGTGCCTGGTGCCCTATCTATAAAGCTTTTTCTGTAGTGTAGGGCACCTTAGCCCACCCCCAACCACCATGGTTTGTTAAAGGGTATGTCCACCCTTAGAATAATTTTTAATAGGATGTTCCCCCATGTCTCCCAGCCCCAACCGCATAAATGTTTTTTTCAGAAAGCCCCCCAAACTCTTACTTACCCCCCTCGTTCCTCCGCCGCACTGCCGGCCCTCTGCTTGCCAGAATGCAAGCAGAGGGGCGGGACCGGCAGTCGCTTCTGTGATTGGCTGAGCGCCAGCCAATCACGGACGCGGCTGCCGGTCATTCAGTGCAGCGGAGGAAAGAGGAGAGGTAAGTAAGAGTTTGGGGAGCTTTTTGAAAATAAAAAATATGCGGTTGGGGCTGGGAGACATGGGGGAACACATATAAAGGGGGATTTATGCTAGGGGGAGGGAGGGAGAGGGAGGGGAGGGAGGGGGAGAAGGCTGCAGTATGCATGACAAATATCTACCGGAGCAAGGTAGCAGGCAGAGCCCTGCTATCCTCCTGGTGGTTAGTTTTGGGACTTTGGGGGGGGGGTCTACAGGAGAACCCTATGGAGCTGGGATGTGTAGGTAAGATTAACTACACTACATGGTGGGCCAGTAGTTGGGGGATTATGTTTTGGGGGTGGACATGCCCTTTAATTAAAAAAGCAGTAGAACCTACTTACATCACTTTGTTGCACCTACGTTCTGCAACTCCAGCAGCTGCATCTGTGTTGACTGCTTGTAGTTCCGGAAGCAGAGAGCCGATCACAGCACCGGGGGTTTAAAGGACTGTAAGAATAGTTCTGCTGTTTATTTTTTGTTTGTTTCTATAAGGATATTAGAAGTCACCGAGGGGTTCCGTGACCATATAAAAGCACGAGGCCGCAGGCCGAGTACCTTTTATATGGGCCAAGGAACTCCAAGGTGACTTGTAATATCATTGTAATTTACAGTTCCTGGTGCATTATTTATTATAACCTACATCTTTTTTGACCAATGTAAACCAAATTTGTATGTTAACTATATGTAAAGGTGATGCTTCTGTTGAATGCATATTGGTAGGAAGCTGAACTATGCGTTCACAGTAAAGAATGAGGATAGTAGGTACGGCTGCATTACACATATCCCAGCATCCAGACCATCCTGGTGGAATTCCTTATTGCCTTGACACAGACTGTGTATGTATGTAGGTATGTATGTATGTATTGTCTTCCTTACATAAGGCGACATATTCCGCAGCAGTTGAAAATTATTTACTGACTTGACATCAGGCCCTGCCCCACAGAGATTACTGTCTAAACACATTTATTACACGCATACAACCTATCAGTATGTGTTTATGCTTGTGGGGAAAAGGGGAGTGTGTGGAGGAAAGCCACGCAAGCACGGGGAGAACAGAGTAACTACTGACAGATGTGGGCAAGGGTCTCATCAAGCTAAGGGCGTCAATACTGCAAGGCATCACTGGTAAGCAAACAGACAATGTGTTGGTTACACTCCAAGGCTGCATTGTAACCAGGAGCAATGGAGTCGTCAGTAGACAAGTTTTGCACATCTTTGAATGAACGGCATAAGCTACAGTAAACTAGACCCGGAATGATTAAGTCTACACTTTAAAGTTGCCTGGAAAGACTGCATATGGAAGGGAATTTGTGTGTTTGTGCTGCAGATTTTGATTGACAATAATGTCAATGAAGAGGACATTGTTGTTGTATAGTTACCCTTCCAAAATCTCACATGCATTAAAGGTAACTCAGTTGGTGTGTGTGTGTATTGATATCAGCTTGGGGGGCTACAATACTAAGTATTGGGATTTTCTTTTGTTGGTTTCATTAACCTTAACGTATGGCTGCCTTAGTAATGGATAATTGAACCTTAACGTATGGCTGCCACAGTAATGAATTAGTAGGTGTGTGTACCTAGGTGTGGTTGAGGGGGTATGACTTTTTTGTGTTTATAACCATAAAACTATTTCTTAGTGGGAATAGGTTTCAAATTTGTTTAGTTGACTTTACGTACCCTTTAAATGTGGCTTGCATGAGAATGTAAAGGTAGGTCAGTCTATCTATCTATCTATCTATCTATCTAACTCTGCTATCTATCTATCTATCTATCTATCTATCTATCTATCTCTGCTATCTATCTAACTCTGCTATCTATCTATCTATCTATCTATCTATCTATCTATCTATCTATCTTAAGGGGCCCATACATGATGCAATGAAATTGGTCTATGAACTACCGACCAGATTTAAATTGGAAACAAACGTCGTATAATCGGACATAAACGAACACAATAAAATTGGTGCCATTTGCTGTGCACAATCTGGCATTAATAGGCAGATATGATTGTGTAAGATGTAAATTGTTGCAGAATAAAATGTGCCACTAGAAAGCAACCAATTCACCATATATGGGTAGATTTAATTGTTGCTGATAGTGTAATATGGCGGAAATAACGAATGTACAAAGCACATTTTGGGGTTGAGGTCTCGAATGGTAATGAAGAATGAAGTAATTTGCGTTTGTGTTTGCTGGTTTTCTTTCATATTTTATTTGCTAACGAATGTCGATGTGTGTTCGTACATTAATTAATATGCCTGTTGTTGTCATGTGTACCGCATCCCACATTGCCATCATGAACCAAATATACACTCTATGGTCTCACACCTTCCCGACTGTGAGCTCTGCTTTTTCCAGGAAGTTGTTAATTTGACACTTCAGGATTGAGTTATGGGGCCCATAGACGATGAGATTAAATTGGTAGTTTGGTATGACATGCGATGTAAATTGTGTACGATCGTCGTACGTTCGTCCACTAACGCAATCGATTGAATAGTTTGTTATTTTGAATGCAACCTATCCTTAATGTGTAGATTAAATTGTATACGATTTATATTGTATGGTTAGATGTGAGTCCATAATTGTGTTGTACGATGGGCCATAAATGATGCAATTTTGTTGGTGTAACATATGCTAATGTGTCGGAAGTGACGGATAGACGAACGTTCTTTTCCTGTGTTCGTACGAGTTTCGTTTGTTGTTCGGTGTGTCACCTGTGGAGTTATATAATTTGGTTTGGATATATAGGGACTTGTACTTTCAACAGTCAGTTGGTCTGTACGTTTGAATTGAGGAAAGCATTTGGGGGAACCATATTCAACAATGTCTTCTCAAAGGATGATTGCTGCAGCTGTGCTGGTTATGGGCTTGTCAGAGGGCAAAAGAAAGAGACGCCGGTCTTGCTGGTCCAAGAAATGGCTATTGAAACGAGATAATTTTTCTCACATGCAGCTGTTAACTGAGTTGAAGGAGAATAATCCGGATGACTACCGGAACTACTTGCGTATGTCACAGGAATGTTTTGAGCATCTCCTATCACTGGTATCTCCTCTTATACAAAAACAGGATACCTTGATGAGAACAAGTATTCCGGCCGAGCAACGTTTGGTGGCTACGTTGCGATTCTTGGCAACTGGGCGTTCATTAGAAGATCTGAAATTTTCAACCGGCATCTCTGCGCAGGCCCTTGGATCCATTATTCCGGAAACTTGCCAGGCATTAGTGGATGTTCTGAAGGATGAATACATGAAGGTATATAATTTGCATGTGTGTTGAAATTAAAACAAAATTTGGATACTGTTATTGTTGAATTAGTTTGGTAACATATTGGTTCGGTGTAGTGTGACATTCTGCATGTATGTATATGTATAATACACTATATATGAATGTAGCTGATTACTGCAATCTTATTTCCCCTCACGATACTCATGTTCACAATCAGACAGTCTAACTTCTCTCATGTGCTTGTGTTCCCGTCAATGGATTTTTCTCATCTTGTATGCAATGTTGAGAGGACCCTGAAAAAAAACAGCTCTGGGCAAATGTACTTTTCTGTTATATTGAAAATGTGATCCCAACTTAATTGCAGTATGTGTAATGATGTCATCACGTGTAAGAAAATGTAACAAATCTTATAGCCTGTGAAGTGTATGTAAATGCACCATCTCTCTCTCCGCAATACATACACTACTTTGTGTAGCCACCATCCAAATGATACAGTATAGATTACTAAACTGATGCTTCATCAACTAAGGGATGCTGCAAATGTGAAGCCACATGCATGCTATGTCCAGTACACAGATTCATATGTTGTATTAAGATTGGTTACTGTTGTAAAGCTATACACCTCTGAGGCTTTTGTTGTTTCAATCAACTTAGCGTTTATTGTCCATATGTAAATTTGGGTTAGGGTACGCATCTTCATGTTGGGTTGTGCAGCAGTCTTCAATGTTTCTGGGTGTATCAGATGTGCATTTGAATGAGCTGTAAAGTATGTGCTACACATATGAGCTTGAAGCATATCGACTGAATAGTAGTTTTTCACTTCCAGCATGAGATGCTAAATATGACTAGGATTTCACATCTGGTGTATCAAACACTTAGCCAAGATTAGGGAACTTAGCCAGTAATAATGTTTGCTCATATTTGCCATTTCACAGACACATACAGCATGTGCCTTGTTTTGTATTCAGCATGTTTTGATATGACACTTCATTTCTTGTTAAATATTACTATTGATAATGCATGTATTGTTCCTTTATGATGCAGTGCATGCACAGCTCATCTCAACTATAGCACTAAATCGTTCCTAAGATAAATGTATGAGCTAACAGTACCACTGCAGATCTGTGCTAGTATGTGATGCGAGTGTAATGTAAAGCCATTCAATGTTTCTAACTCTTACTTTGGTATATGTGGAGAATCATCTCCATTAGCAGTGTTCATGTTGGATTTTTTACATGGTGACACTCACTTTTCAGTATCACTTGCATATGGTGTGTGTTTACCTGCATGTCCATAAGCTGCCTATGACAACATTGATGTGTTTGCTGATCACCTTTGTGCCATAATATGACACCCATGCGAATTCAGTTGTAGGTGGTGCTTATATGTTGGTATAAAAATTTGAATGACATTACCCCATGAATATTACAGTGTAATCCTTGGTGTATTAGGTATTGACAATACAAAAGTTACCAATCGTGACATTGGGCAAAAACATGTGTACAACTACTTTTTTGGCTATTCCACCTGGCAAATTAATACTTGTGAAAACTTACATATAAAGACCTTTGCATAGTGCTCAATATTGTGTATGTGGTTCCACCACCCCTGTACACAATGCCTACATACATCTTGTACTGGTACTGTTGTATAAGATCTAATCACTATGTTCAGTCGTTAAGTTGTTGTGCTTTACCCCCCCAGAAGTCTTGCCAGTGCACATTGTGACAGCCATGTTTCTATTCACCTGTTTTACATCCCCAGCTTTGCAATGGAATGTACCATTTGACTGTACATGGATAGCTGTAACACGCATGTAAAGTCTGGCTATACAAATCACACTATGTCAGTAGAAATAGGAACTGTGTGTAATGTATGGCTGTAGTAACACTCCAGTGAAGCTACACTATAGTCTGCAATAATTGCTGCCATACTTCATTTCCTGAATAAATAAAGTAGTTTACAATAGTTTGAAGTGTTACTCCCTACAATGAGTTTTGTAAGCGGTAGAAAGATGTATGTGTGCAACAATCTTCCTATATGGCCAAACATTTTATGTTTGCTGTCAAGGAGTTCTACTTGCAGTGTTTGTGCTACATTATTCTTTCCATTCTCGGATAACTAGGAAATGAGTGTACATATGGTGACATTGCATAGCACAGAGACGTTGTATGGTTGGACCAATAAACGACCTAGTACGTAGGTTCTTATCTTATTTACCTTCCCGCGCGAAGGAGCATTATGTGACTAGCTCAGTCAAACAATTTTGACAAAGATCCCGGCCACGACCACCAGGATGTCTCCGCTGGGTTAAAAGGCCAAGCAGATGCGAACGAGTTATGTAAACAGGCACAACCTAACGCATGGAGAGGTCGAGGCCACCGGCATCCCCCACCCTCCTGATTCGAAGATGTCGCCTATATTGGGGCAAAAATCATTGATTGTTTCTATTTTAAGAAATAGAATCGACACGGCGACATGCTAGGATGGGCACTTTACAATTGGTTTTTTTTAGATAATTGACGCGGTGACCCAGATTTCTCATAAGACTAGGGAACGAGATAATGTGGTTGAAATCTGTGTCTTCATGGCCGGATATATATGGATCACGTCTTCCCAATCGGCTAGCAACAGTCATTCGCGAGACAGATATGGGGAGAACGAGTGAATTTGGGAAGGGAAGGAAAATGAAGAGGGTTAGAAGGGAGATGGAGATAGTGGTATGGATGGGGAGGAGGTGTGGGAAGGGTGGTCAAGAAAATGCGAAAGGTAGGGGTGAAACAATTAGTAACAATGAATGAAATAGTATCACGGTTATTGGGGAGCAGGTGTATAGACGAAAAAGAGGAAGATCAGGATGCACGTTTATCTCTTGCGCGTGTGAAGCCGCGCGCTGTCCCCCTCGCGCGGCGCGAAAGGGGAGGAGCCGGGGCCAGCTCCTTAGTCCCCGCGGCGGCTGACGCGACGCGAGTCGCCAAGCGAAAAGGACGACCCGCGGGAGAAGGGGCACAGAGGCGAGGTACTGCCAAAGTGTAATCAGCCGACCAGTACAACTGAACGGAACCGGGCACAACTGTCACCAACCAGAAAAGTGGCCTATCCCACCAAACTTGTACTCACGTCTATTTGAGGGGCTCAAGCAGATTGCAATGTGACTCATGTGACCACACAATCAGGACTTATCCCTAAGTACCGCACACTTACAGAACCTTGTTCTAGCACCGACATTCTGAATATACCTTACACAGCTGAGACTTAATTATCGGTCGTACGACTTCGTATGTTCATGAAATCTGTTCATCGTTGTATCCTCACTGTATACAATCTACTTACAGTTTATTACACTTCGGAGTCTGCGACAAGACCTGAGTGTCATATTGTTACGCAATCAAGCAGGCACAGCCCTCCATCGAAATAATTTAAACGCAGAAAATCAATTCTAAAGAGCAACTTAAAAAGATTTCACTAACATATTGTCTAACCAGATTGCATTAATACTTGACCAATTATGTTTCCAGCAACCTTATGACAGGAAACTAATGAGTGAGATCACACTATGGCTAGTCCTGATAAGATGAGTATTTGCCTCGCTTATTGGTTGCACGCATTCCACACATTGCACATCTATGAAACACAATAAAAAACCATTGTATAATAAGCTCAGTACCCAACTGGCGGTGGCAAAGTTGTGGCATATATTGTGTGCTCGACTCAACACCTTACCAGGCAACAGGTAAATTATTGGTTTTGCCGTACAAAATGTATAGATAAAAAGGAAACCTTTCCTAATTAATGTCTTAGAACACTACCGAGTTCCACAAGTTATAACCCAAAAAAAAAAAACACAAATTGCTCATCACACGACAAATAACACAAGATTATAACGCATACTCGGTATGGTCTCATCATCCACACCTTCCAGATTGGTACATGAAGGTCAATTACCAAGTCAGCAACATTTGTATCACCTAAATCCGAAGAACCAACAAAATATATAACACTCCTAAATATGTAGCATATGTGAGTTTACGTTCTGAAACCTAACAAATTTACACACTGTATCCAAGGGCCCATCTATGGGTTTATTTGAAAGGCGATATTACTTCTTTCCCTCTTTTACACGAAAGAGAGTTTATCTCTTTGAGATAATGTAACCACTTTGGATTAGTATTTAATCTTGTGCTCGAATAAAAAACTAAAAACACAAAACGATAGTCAATTTGTCGGTTAACCTTGCACGCCTAACACCCCAACACTGATTATACTATTTGACTATTACCTGGCATCAGTTAAACAGAATAATGATTTTAAACGGATAAAATATTCTTGCCCAGGTTCCATGCTACGAGTCAACACTGGCATCCTCCCTCCATGCAGGTAATCAAGGCTGTGACAACTAACGTGTATCTCGACTACAAACACCCCAGAACTATGATGGACTTTTCTCTGCTGTACTGCTACGATTCACTCATGCTCCAGGTCGTATGAAAAGACCCCACCCAAACTCCGGACGCACAACCCACCACAACAAATGGTCCCCCCTCACGCCATCGCGCAGAGGCAGGGCAACATACGTGTCCAGCAGGATGCATCAGCCTGTTAGACGTAAACGTTTTGAAGAGGCCGGAGAACATTTGCAAGGTGTGTATGATCTTGTTGTATATTTTAATAGGATTAAATATCTGAGTTACAAATTTCGAAGAGGGAACAGTAGATAGTCAGACTTAAAAAATAGCCCACTCCCCCCCAGCTTGAGGTTGATGGCAAAACAATCCTATATAGTAGTCTCACCTCTCCAAGCGTCATATCTGTAACCATAGGTTTATCAGCACATTGTCATCATGAACAAATATACACTCTATGGTCCACACCTTCCAGACTGTGTCATGTACCGTCAACACATTGCTCATCATGAACCATCACTCTATGGTTCACCAACCTTCCAGACTGGTGTCATGTACCACATCACACATTGTCCATCATGAACCAATATAACACTCTATGGTCTCACACCTTCCAGACTGTGTCATGACCGACCACACATTGTCATCATGAACCAAATATACACTCTATGGTCTCACACCTTCCAGACTGTGTCATGTACCATATCACACATTGTCATCATGAACCAAATATACACTCTATGGTCTCACACCTTCCAGACTGTGTCATGTACCACATCACACATTGTCATCATGAACCAATATACACTCTATGGTCTCACACCTTCCAGACTGTGTCATGTACCGCATCACACATTGCATCATGAACCAAATATACACTCTATGGTCTCACCCTTCAGACGTGGTCAGTACGCAAACCACATGCCATCATGAACCAAATATACACTCTAGGTCTCACACTTCCAGGACGTGTTGTACGCATAACACATTGTCATCATGAACCAAATATACACTCTATGGTCTCACACCTTCCAGACTGTGTCATGTACCGATACACAGTCATCATGAACCAAATATACACTCTATGGTCTCACACCTTCCAGACTGTGTCATGTACCACATCACACATTGCCATCATGAACCAAAAATACATCTATGGTCTCACACCTTCCAGATGTGTCATGTACCACCACACATTGCATCATGAACCAAATATACACTCTATGGTCTCACACCTTCCAGACTGTGTCATGTACCGCATCACACATGTCATCATGAACCAATATACACTCTATGGTCTCACACTTCCAGACTTGTCATGTACCCAATCACACATTGCATCATGAACACATATACACTCTATGGTCTCAACCTTCCCTGATGGTCATGTACCACACACATTGTCATCAATGAACACAAATACACTCTATGGTCTCACCCTTCCAGACTGTGTCATGTACCGCATCAAACATTGTCATCATGACCAATATATACTCTATTGGTCTCACACTTCCAGACTGAGTGCAGTCCACAACACACCTGTCATCTGAACCAAATATATACTCTATGTTATCTTTTGCATGTTTGTCACACTTAAATGTTTCTGCTCATCAAAAACCATTAAATATTAGTCAAAGATAACATAATTGAACACAAAATGCAGTTTTAAATGATGGTTTTTATTATTTAGTGAGAAAAAAACCTCCAAATCTACATGGCCCTGTGTGAAAAAGTGATTGCCCCCCTTATAAAATAAGTTAAAAAAATAACTTAATTGAGATCTATCAGTCTGGTAAAGGTTATAAAGCCATTTCTAAAGCTTTGGGACTCCAGCGAACCACAGTGAGAGCCATTATCCACAAATGGCAAAAACATGGAACAGTGATGAACCTTCCCAGGAGTGGCTGGCCGACCAAAATTACCCCAAGAGCACAGAGAAAACTCATCCGTGAGGCCACAAAAGACCCCAGGACAACATCTAAAGAACTGCAGGCCTCAATTGCCTCAATTAAGGTCAGTGTTCACGACTCCACCATAAGAAAGAGACTGGGCAAAAACGGCCTGCATGGCAGATATCCAAGGCGCAAACCACTTTTAAGCAAAAAGAACATTAAGGCTCGTCTCAATTTTGCTAAAAAAAATCTCAATGATTGCCAAGACTTTTGGGAAAATACCTAGTGGACCGGCAAGACAAAAGTTGAACTTTTTGGAAGGTGCGTGTCCCGTTACATCTGGCGTAGAAGTAACACAGCATTTTAGCAAAAGAACATCATACCAACAGTAAAATATGGTGGTGGTAGTGTGATGGTCTGGGGTTGTTTTGCTGCTTCAGGACCTGGAAGGCTTGCTGTGATAGATGGAACCATGAATTCTACTGTCTACCAAAAAATCCTGAAGGAGAATGTCCGGCCATCTGTTCGTCAACTCAAGCTGAAGCGATCTTGGGTGCTGCAGCAGGACAATGACCCAAAACACACCAGCAAATCCACCTCTGAATGGCTGAAGAAAAACAAAATGAAGATTTTGGAGTGGCCTAGTCAAAGTCCTGACCTGAATCCTATTGAGATGTTGTGGCATGACCTTAAAAAGGCGGTTCATGCTAGAAAACCCTCAAATAAAGCTGAATTACAACAATTCTGCAAAGATGAGTGGGCCAAAATTCCTCCAGAGCGCTGTAAAAGACTTGTTGCAAGTTATCGCAAACGCTTGATTGCAGTTATTGCTGCTAAGGGTGGCCCAACCAGTTATTAGGTTCAGGGGGCAATTTCTTTTTCACACAGGGCCATGTAGATTTGGAGGTTTTTTTCTCACTATGCAAAAGAATAAGAAATCAGAGAGAGAGAGAGAGAGAGAGAGAGAGGGGTAGGTAGGTAGGTTCAGGCGCACTCCCGTGTATGGGCCCTTTATCAGCCAAAATGGCCAATCGTTTGGAGACCTGGTCGGTCAGCAATCGTGCATCGCACTTGTGTACGAACCTTCAGACCTTTCCTATCCAAACCCTTTGGGCTTTTAATGTCTGTAAGTCAGTAAAAGGGCTTTATTCCAGGATGTATGAAAAATAAATTTTTCAGCATTCTGTGCAGCCAGAGAATGCTGGGAGTTGTAGCTTTCAAACGTGTATATTCAAACCCTTGGGTAGGAATCGCTAAAGCATGGGCTTTTAATGTCTGTAAGTCAGTAAAAGGGCTTTATTCCAGGATGTATGAAAAATACATTTTCCAGCATTCTGTGCAGCCAGAGAATTCTGGGAGTTGTAGTTTTCAAACGTGCATATTCAAACCCTTTGGTAGGAATCGCTAAAGCATTAGCATTTAATGCCTGGGTCCTTTTTAGGACTTTCAGACTTAACCCATTTGAGCCTCCCCCTGGATACCTGGGAGTGGAAAGGGAGAGCAAGATCAGAATGGACTCTGATACCTATTAGCTTAAAGAGATGTAAGTAGCCTCTATCTGGCCCCACAGCTTAACAGCTACATGCATAAGGGAGAGGCAGACAGATCCCGAATCACTTGCATGTTTCTGCACTTTGTGTTGGTCTCACTGAAAGCATGACCCCGAGCTTTCAATAAAAAGAATTACCTAGCAAAACATACACACATAATTTCCACTGTGCACCAACGGGCACACTTTTGCACATGTGTGTCCGTGCATTTTTTATGAAAGCATATGCTTTTATGTAACACAGCTACCAAATACCATGTAATTGTGTAAATTAAATGTATGAGCATCTTTGAGAACAATCTTTATCTGTTAAAGGAAACCAGCATCCCAGCCTCCCCCCAACTTAATACTTTAAATTGATGTTGAGCTGATGCAGAAAACTCTGCTTTCATTTGTTAACATTTTGAAACCTAATCAGAATATTTTGTTGAAATTCAGCCAAGATTGCCCTTTGCCTGTTTCTTGAGTAATTATATGTACTTGCTAATTGTACAGACTTTGGAAAATTGAAGTCTAATTTCATCATTGTGTTTGCTGGTACGAGATTTCAGCATTTTATATTTAAAACAGCGCATTTTTATGCAAGCAAGTAGCCATTGGTTGTTGCTATCGAAAAGCAAGTCTCTACAAGGCACTGAGCAATGTGACATTTTACTGGAATAAACCAGATTTGTTGGGTATTATGTACATAATATGCTTCCTATCAGTAACACTCAAGGCATTCGATATCCATGATCTTTCTTTGAAATGGATAAGAATTCTGTCTAGTTCTGTCTTTTTCTGCTAGTTCTGTCTCACCTCCTCCTCTATTATGCGGAGAGGTTCGTGCAGTGAGGCTAACGTAGGTCATCTGGAAATTGGAATCGCACCTTCTTGTATTACAGAAATTCGGTAAAGGTCTTTTCCCTTTTATCTGTATTAACTGCAAACTGCCCAAAATAAGAATAAAATGAATGGATCCTGGAGGGCACCAATGAATGGCCCAGTGTACTTCCAGATGTTTATTTTAAAATTGTTCTTGTAAATGACTTGTTGGTTTAGCATGACCCCCACAAGTTCCTACAAAGGGAAACAAATTAAAGAGAAGCTAATAAGAAACCTGGGAGCAAAAATGTGAAACGTTCTTTATATACCATCCAAATATAACCGGTTATTTGTAATTCATCTATATTTTCCATTTAATCAGCCATTCCTGTCTGACCTTGTTTTAAAACATTTGATATTTTATCAGACAAACCGTGATTTTTACTAATTGCAATTAATAAAAAGACCTGCGTCAAAACATGTAGGAGATAAGACAGTGACTCAGCCTTGTGATGCTGTTTTGTATGACTTGTGTCTAGCACCTGCGTTCTCAAAAGGTTGTGTGTGTGTGTGGGGGGGGGGGTTTGATCAATCATCACAGGTGGCTGACACTACATGCACTGTATTGTTGTTTGTTTACTTTGCTGTTACAGAACCTGCAGATCAGTAAACCGAGAACCTTCGGTACTGTTCAAAGAGCAAGGAGAATGCGAATGTTAAATACAGGAAATAACAAGCAGAGCCTTATCCTTTCATTCTCTGTTCTAAACTTTGTAATAATGTCAGTTTGATTCTTATAAGGATAATACCAACCCGATAAATAGTAAAGTGCCAAACCCTGCTGGTTTTCTGCTGGCATTTGATGATTCTTTATTAAAGGGTAGTGTTCACTTTGAATATCTGAATAGCTCATTACATTTAATGCTAATATATAAAACCCAGCAGATTTGTTTATCTGTAGAGCTGCTGCTGCTACCAGTTTCCCTATGGAGCTTGGGAACTGATGACCCACTGAAACACATTTAGCGCTATATTTAAATGTGGGTGTCGTATTCAAACATGGATGTCATGTGCAAAACTTGCCACTGTGTGCAAAACACTTTTTTTTTAAATAAAAAAAAAAGGTTTCTCTAGAGGTTTTTTTTTAGAAATGTTGGAAACTATGCAGTTAAAGGGCATGTCCACCCCCCAAACTAAACTTTAACCCGCTACTGTCCCCTCTGTATAGTTTAAGGGCATGTCCACCCTGAAATCTAACTTTTTATATTAGGTTGGAAGCAGCTGCCCACCCCCAACCACCATAATATATTTTTAAAAAAATATGGCCAGATGTTTACTTATTGCCCCTTCTCTCCCACGACGTCTCTTATCCAGCTCCCTGCTTGCGGAAGTTGCAAGCAGGGGCTGGTCCGCCATCCACGTCTGTGATTGGCTAAGACGTGGCCAATCACAGACGTGGCTGTCATTGAAGATGTCGCGGGAGAGAAGGCTCTGTAAGTAAAGATTAGAGCATTTAAAAAAATATATTATGGCAGTTAGGGTTGGGCTGCTGTTACCTTACCTGAAGTGGATTTCACGCTAGGTGCCACGGCCTCAGAGGATGGATCCGGATGGGGGGGCGGGGTGTGCATGCCTCAGATCTTGATGAGGTTGATGCAGAGTCAGGCACTGGATGAGTCACTGACAGCTTCTACACTGCAGTTTGCAGGACTTAGAAAAGGCACAGCAGGAGAACCATTTGGAGCAGAAATATAAAGTAAGGATTTTTTTAAACTACAGAATGTGACCAGTATGGAGTTAAATTTCAGTTTTGGGGGTGGACATGCCCTTTAAAAAATCCTTACCTTACCTTAGGCGCACTGAAATAAAGCTGTGATTTCATCTATCTATGTGCAATTTGGAGGAGCGAAGGGTCTGGGGTTTTATACACCCGGGCCACCGTAATGAATAAGTAAGCATTATAGGTGTCACATTCATGGAATGGGATTTTTCATTGTTTTGATTACCTTACATCTCTGCTCCTTATGGTTCTCCTGCAGTGCTTATCCAAAGTCCAGGAAGCTGAAGAGTGGTAACTGTCTTCCTGTCCAAAAGGTTTCTGCCTCCTCCCTGTCCTCTGAGAGGACAGTGGCAAGTGCAGGGAAACCTTCCCCCCCCCCCCTCCCACCATCTGCCCCCAAATTCTGTGTAATTTTGTTTAAAAAGTTTTAGAACGCGGCTTACAGCCCTTCATTCCTGAGGCGCTCTCCATTGACGCAGGGGAGCCCTCCCTCCATCCTTCACTTTGGATCTATCTTTTGTGCCTGGTGCCCTATCTATAAAAGCTTTTTCTGTAGTGTAGGGCACCTTAGCCCACCCCCAACCACCATGGTTGTTTAAAGGGTATGTCCACCCTTAGAAATAATTTTTAATATGATGTTCCCCCATGTCTCCCAGCCCCAACCGCATAAATGTTTTTTTCAGAAAGCCCCCCAAACTCTTACTTACCTCCCCTCGTTCCTCCGCCGCACTGCCGGCCCTCTGCTTGCCAGAATGCAAGCAGAGGGGCGGGACCGGCAGTCGCGTCTGTGATTGGCTGAGCGGCAGCCAATCACGGACGCGGCTGCCGGTCATTCAGTGCAGCGGAGGAAAGAGGAGAGGTAAGTAAGAGTTTGGGGAGCTTTTTGAAAAGAAAAAAATATGCGGTTGGGGCTGGGAGACATGGGGAACAACATAAAAGGGGGATTTATGCTAGGGGAGGGAGGGAGAGGGAGGGGGAGGGAGGGGGGAGAAGGGCTGCAGTATGCATGACAAATATCTACCGGAGGCAAGGTGCAGGCAGAGCCCTGCTATCCTCCTGGTGGTTAGTTTTGGGACTTTGGGGGGGGGGTCTACAGGAGAACCCTATGGAGCTGGGATGTGAGTAAGGATTAAACTACACTACATGGTGGGGCCAGTAGTTGGGGGGATTATAGTTTTGGGGGTGGACATGCCCTTTAATTAAAAAAGCAGTAGAACTCTACTTACATCACTTTGTTGCACCTACGTTCTGCAACTCCAGCAGCTGCATCTGTGATTGACTGCTTGTAGTTCCGGAAAGCAGAGAGCCGGGATCACAGCACCGGGGGTTTAAAGGACTGTAAGAATAGTTCTGCTGTTATTTTTGTTTGTTTATCGCAGAAACAATAGTAAATAAGTTATCATTGAGTACCTTAGAGTTCTCTGTTAGGGCTGCTTTTTATGTATGTATTTTAGTCATTATATAGCGTTTCATATTCCACAGCACTTAACAATTATTTAATCCAATTACATCAGTATTAATTTTGTTTATCTTTGATATACAGTAGAAGCAGATATTGCACATGGCAGAACTAAGTAAAACCTACTTTGTAAAATTTTGATGAAATTTGATGTCAATTCAAATAGATATACAGTATGCATATATTCAATTATGTTCCTGCATGTATAAAGCAGAATTTATGCTTACCAAGCAGGAAAATGAGCTGGTTTATAATTTTTCCGATGGACAGAAGCTTACTAATACTAATTCTAAGATTAATTTTTTTGCTAAAAATACAATGCTGTTAAAAATAAATATAACAAAAGTTAAAGGGTATGTCCACCCTTATTTCTATTTTTTAATATTGCCACCCACTGGTTTACATCCTGCTTTTGTTGTTCTTTGTCAATAAAGAATGCAGCAATGCAGTCTTCACAAAACTTTTTGTGTGAGATGGCAGGATTGTGGCAGGATAAGCATTCCCTGATTGATTTCCTGTGTTTTCCGGTATCTTTGTGGCGAGATGAATCACTGAAATAGAAATTGAGATAATGAGTAAAATTGCCCTCCCCCAGTTTTTTGTTTTTTTTTTACATTACCCTTGTTGCTCACCCACTTGACCTTGATCTTGAACGTGAGCGGTGTCCCCTGGAGCTCATGATCACCTGATAATACAATGGGAAGTTTCAATATTAACATTCCACTGAAAAAATTAAATCCGCTGAAAAAGGATGTCTGATATAGGTAGATCAGACCCATGTGTACCTTATTGAATGGAGAGAAAACTTCAGACAGCCACTGAACAAGAGGATGGCACTGGATTGTGTGAAGCCCCAAGCCAAACCAGGAAACAGAGTTCCTGCATTGAGTTTAAAAAGACGCAATGACATCATAGGTCATGCGCCGTACAACCCGAAAGAGAACCGGAAGACAGCGGCCGCGATGTTCGCTTAAAGACCCTAGAACAGGGCTGTGGCGTGCTGCTGGGATTGCTCTACCACCTACCTAGGAGTTAGGCAATCCGGGTGATCAAGAGAAGGGGACACCACTTGGTTCAGATGAGGGGTGAGTGCTTGCAAATCCAGTTGCGCGAGGGACAGGAAGAAGGACTGGCTGGTGGGGGGGGGGCTCTCTTATAGCTTGCATACTTCCTGTCCTACCTGGGGATACAGGGATTAACCCATTAGTGACCACTGCCATGGAAGGAATAGGAAAGAGATAGATAGAAAGAGAGATCGAGATATAATAGATAGATAGATAGAGTTAGATAGATAGACAGACAGACAGAGGTAGGTAGGTAGATAAACAGAGAGATAGATAAATAGATAGATAGACAGATAGAGTTAAATAGATAGACAGAGTTAAGGGGCCCATACACGATGCAATGAAATTGGTCTATGAACTACCGACCAGATTTAAATTGGAAACAAACGTCGTTCAATCGGACATAAACGAACACAATAAAATTGGTGCCATTTGCTGTGCACAATCTGGCATTAATAGGCAGATATGATTGTGTAAGATGTAAATTGTTGCAGAATAAAATGTGCCACTAGAAAGCAACCAATTCACCATATATGGGCAGATTTAATTGTTGCTGATAGTGTAATATGGCAGAAATGACGAATGTACAAAGCACATTTTGGGGTTGAGGTCTCGAATGGTAATGAAGAATGAAGTAATTTGCGTTTGTGTTTGCTGGTTTTCTTTCATATTTTATTTGCTAACGAATGTCGATGTGTGTTCGTACATTAATTAATATGCCTGTTGTTGTCATGTGTACCGCATCCCACATTGCCATCATGAACAAAATATACACTCTATGGTCTCACACCTTCCCGACTGTGAGCTCTGCTTTTTCCAGGAAGTTGTTAATTTGACACTTCAGGATTGAGTTAGAAGACATTTGTTGGACAATCATCCATACACATAAACAATTTTATTGTAGCAGATAAAAATTTTCGTTCTGACAGATACCCAGATTCAATCAGATTTCTCAATTTAATTGCACCAGACTTTATCTATACCATTAACGATACAATTGATGTACAATCGTGGAGTTCGTACGATGATTGTACAACAAAATTGCATAGTGTATGGGCCCCTTTAAAGAATCTGATTGTAACTAATTCTGATTGGTTACAATTAGATTCTTCCAGAAAGCATACCAATGAAATTCTTTCTGAAAGAATCGGGTTACAATCCATTTTTTCTTTCTTTTTTTTTTTTTTTTTAGAAAGAATCTTATTAATATACCAACCAATCTGATTATTTTCCAATCAGAATTGGTTTTAATCAGCTTATTTCAGAAAGAGTCTAATTGGTTAGTATACCAATCAGATTTTTTCTAAAAGAAACTGATTGTAACCAATTCTGATTGCTTACAATCAGATTCTTCTAGAAAGCATACCAATAAGATTCTTTCTGAAAGTATCTGATTGTAACCAATTTTGATTAGGTATACTCAGGTTCTTTCAGAAAGAATCTGATTGGTATACTAATCCATCAGATTATTTTCTAAACAGAATTTGTTACATTCAGATTCTTTCAGAAAGGTTCTGATTAGTTAGTATACCAATCAGATTCTTTTCCAATTAGAATTGGTTACAATCAGATTCTTTTAGGAAGAATCTGATTGGTTAATATAACAATCAGTTTCTTTCTGTAAGAATCTGATTGTAACCAATTCTGATTTGAAAGAATCTGATTATCTGTTCCCCAGAACATTTCCCAGGTCCCAGAGCCATTTACAGTAAAGCTAGGTACACACGATACAACAATTCGTCCCAACCAACCAACATTTCCTTTAAAATTTTTAATTTTCTAAAATTTCTGTGACCCTCGAAAATAGAATGCGGAATCTTGAAAAACATTTCGATCGTGAGGAAAATAATTTTTTTTAAACTTCGGGGATATATTAGTATAAGCCGACTCGAGTATAAGCCGAGGTACCAATTTTTGCCTCCAAAATCAGAAAAACATGATTGACTCCAGTATAAGCCGAGGAAATTAGGACCATTACTGCCTTCTGATTCTATATATTGACATTAGTTGCCCTTTAAATGTACAGTAATCCCATACAGTAACCCTAATACCTTTCCACTGTAGATGTTTGAAAACTACAATTCCCAGCATGCTTTCGTTGCTGGGAGTTGTAGTTTCCAAACACCTATAGTAGAAAGGTATTGGGTGTTACTGTATGGCATACTGTCCCCCACCCTAGAGCCCCCCCCCAGTTCACTTACCGTACCTGGTTGTTGACATAGTACAATGTACAGATTTACAGTTATAGGGGTCTGTGTAAATTAAGGCATAAAGGAAGGTTTGGGACATGTCGTAAAGTGTACTTCCACCCTCAGGAAGATGGAAGGAGAAATTCTCTCAGAGGAGACATTTCTATGGTCTGTTGTCATACTTTTGAGGTCAGATCTGATTGGGATGTGTCAATTAATTCTTCCTGCATCTGGAACCCAGAATTCTGTAAGCTGTGTATTTTCTCCTTTTTTATTTTAAATAACCGTTTTGTACCTTTATTGTATGTCTTTATTTGTAACAACATTTTCTGTTATTTTTATATTATATGCACTGTCCACCTTTTAGAATATTAAATCTAAAATTTAAGATTTGTCTTGGATGCTCTAAAAGAACTCAAGCCTCCTATTAGGTAATGTAGGTTTGAATGACAATTTAACCCTGTTTGAATGCTTGCTTGTTGGAATGCCAATAACTCTGTGACTGCTGGCAGGGAAATGTTAATGTGCGAAGCTGATTAACCCTTTGGTTTCTGGAGTGAGTGGTGTAGTGTTAACCATTTAAGGGGTGTGCATAGCCAGTGAGAGTTGAGAGGTATTGTGGGGTGTCCCCAAGGCCTTAAACGTGGTTGCTGCAAATTGCAGATTGGTCAGTTTGTGTCCAGGAACTGGTGTTTGTGACAATCAGTATATTATTTGTCGTTATAATTTTACATACCATTGTGCAAACCCTTGGATAGCAATGTTCATCAGACACTTAAACACATTGCAGGGAATAAACTAGGGACAGGTTTACATTCACAATTTAAAAAACTATGGACATGCTCACAAAAGAAAAACAAAAATTCATTATGACTGAGACAAAGGTGTTATTGGTGCAAGGAAAATGTATCCAAAAATACTTTAAATGGCATGTTCACACTTTAAAACAAAAAACTGGTAAATTTTCAGCTTATTACGTGCATTACTAACCAGATATTAAAGGATAACTTCTGTAAAGTAAAGCCTCATACACACGTGCAATTGCGGGTCCTGACCCGCCACGCACAATGTGTCTGAACTTTTGTTTCGGATGATAATCGACCCGTGTATGGGCCCTTTATCGGCTGAAATGGCCAGTCGTTTGGAGATCCGCCTGGTCGGTCGGGCAATGATCCTCGACTGAACGGCCGTTTCGGACGATAAAGTGCCCAGCCGATTATTGTCCAAATATAATGTTCAGACGTATCGTGCTTCGCGGGTCGGGACCAGCGATCGCACGTGTGTACGAATCTTAACTTGTACCCTCCCTCAATGAAGTCAATCAAGGCCAATGATGCTGTTGCACCTGCTGCCATCCCTGAACATGCTCAAGCTTCTAAAAAGCTAACCGAGCCGAGGGAAGAGGCTTTATTACCTTTGCCAGAAAGTAATATAACTTTTCATTAAAAATATGGTTTCAAATGCATATAATAAATAGTAATTGTGGTTGCGGGCAGATAACTGTTAAGTAACCTAGTTATTGACTATGGTACCTGAGCCATATGCCACAGGAAGGATTTTCTTTCCAACATGATCAAAGGGTACAACCCAATGTACAAATATAATACAACTAAGGGAATCCTCCTACTACAACCAGTGTATTATTAATAAATACACTAGATTTACTTTCTGCAGGTTCCATCACCTGACACATATATTTTAAAGGGTATCTTCACTGAAAAATATGTACACTGGGAAATTTGTGTATTTAAATTGCCCATTACTGGAAACTATAATTCTTCTCAACTCTCACTGTACCGTTTATTTGTTAGTATCCAGTCTGAAGCATTTTACATATCAGCTGTCAATCAAGTGCCTTATTATCATCAACTGTACTGTTCTGTATAGTTTTGCTGTAGCTGGAATGGTGAAAGTTGGTATATGAACTGCATGGTGGGAAATTCCCTCTCCCAATGCTGACTTGTAGGGATTACTGAGCATGCTTGCCCTCACAGAGAGTCAAATAGTCTGGCTGGGGGCTGAGGGATTGAGGAACTGCGCTTGAGCAAAACAAGTACTAGATTGAAATCATGCAGCAACACAAACACATCAGAGTAATTGCTGCTTACATGTATTAAATTATTGATTGAAATGAGGCAAAGTAATTTTTTTAGTGTACGTTATCTTTAAGGGTGGGCATCCCTTTAATTTTACATTTTATTAAGGCTATCAGTTTATAGTTGAACCAATATCTGCATCCTATTATTTTTATGTTTAAAAGAGAACTTAATATTTTTTTTATCCCCCAGAAAATCTATACATTGTAAGATTCTTCTCTAGTATGTTGCATTTAGTACATAGAAGAAATAGATTCTGTAACAAAGAAGGCTTTCATGTTGTTGCCAGTACTACTCACAGCCCATGTAGTCTTAAAACAGCCACGCCCTCTGACCCCCCGGTATGCACTGCCTCTATGCACAGTATTTTCTATACAGATGTCTCCACACCAATATGGAAGTCCCTGATTTTGGCACAGACTTTAAAAGCTGCTTGTTACCCTGCAGTTTATTAACCAGCCAGCGTGACTTGCTTATACATACAGCCTTCCTGAGGCAATACAAAATATTCAGCTATTTTTTTTATTATTAATCTGTTCCTAGCAAAAGATCAGGGGGCCACATCTACCATGAGGCAGAGTGAGACATTTGTCTCAGGTGGCATTCCTCCACTGAAGAAGAAAGGCAGCAGACAGGCAGTGGTGGGGGAAAAATTTTTTCCTTGACCGGTAAAGAAAAAAAATTCTAGTAATAAATATGATGTTGTTGAAATCCTACTATACCTTTAGTTAGTTTGTTAGGCTAGGTTAGACTACTTAGGTTAGTTAGGGCAGGCTTACACAATGTATTGTAACAGTTGAACCAACATGTATAGCACAGGTTATAAAATAAGTTATTTTGATTTAAGCAACAAAAACCTGAAAGGAGCAGTATGGTAGTGGCAACAGTTGTTTGAGAAATGTAACATCTATTTCTAGTAATTTACATTATTGGTAATTGACTGTCTGAGGAACTGTTTACCTATGTGATAGGAAGTTCAAAATTGAAAAAAGTTTTGGCCACGCCCATCCACAAAGCCACACCCATTTTAACGCAGCAGCGGCGTGCGGAAATAAAAAGTTTGGCTAAGGCAGCAAAACCCCTAGAAGTGTCCCTTAAGATAAAGCTTGTAGATGAACATATGTTATTTGCATTTTCAGTGGTGGCTCAACTGGTAAAGAACATGTTTTAAAATGTCAAATCCTGGTCGGGGCGTGGCTAGGATGGTGATCTGACCAGACGCACTTTACGGAGCTCCTCTGCTACAACTCAAAATCCTGTATAATATCCTGAAAACCGCATCTTATCTCACCCCAAATGGGCAGAAATAAAGATAAAGATAGAAGGGGGAAACCCAAAACCACGCCAGCAGAACAACTCAGCAGATTCGCTAGACAAAGCGACTCGGAGCCGGAGCACCACGTGGCTGCGCGGATGTTAACTACCCTGGCCGCCAACTCTCACGCCGCACAAGAACCAACAGACGATTCCGAATCTGAAAGTGAACTCACCTTACCACAGCTCCAAACAAGTCTCTTACAAGCGATCCGGGAATTGAAGGCCACCTTAACGCTCCTGATAGAGGAGGTCCGAGTAGACGTGGGCCTACTCCGACAGGATTTACAGAAAGTGAGACAGAGAGTCGGTGAGACAGAAAACAGGATAAACACGATAGAAGACGTGGTCCAACCCATACCGGAGGAACTCAACAACCTGAAAAGAGAAGTACAAATGTACAAGGACAAGGCGGAAGACCTGGAGAATCGATCGAGGCGCCAAAACCTTCGCCTCGTGGGCTTCCCGGAAGGATCCGAAGGGACGCAGACAGAAAACTTTGTGGAAAAATGGCTGCTATCAACGTTCGGTAAGGAACACTTCAGCACAGTATTCACAGTGGAGAGGGCACACAGGGTCCCAACTAGACCACCGCTGCCTGGGGGCAGGCCCCGGCCCATAATAGCAAAACTCCTCAACTCTAAGGATAGAGATATGGTACTCCAGAAAGCACGCACAGAACCTAACCTGCAATACGGTAATACTACCATAGCAATCTTTCTGGATTATTCCCCAGGTCTTCAAAAAAAAGAGGGCAACGTACATGGCGGTAAAGCAAAGATTACGCAAAGCAGGATTGGAATATGCAATCCTATACCCAGCTAAGCTCCGAGTTGTGCGTCAAGACAAAGTGTTTTTCTTCCAGTCTCCAGCAGAAGCCTCAGCGTGGATGGACGAAAACCGAATCTAAACTACAGGAAAGATTACCCGGTGTCGTGAGTAACACAAGATAAGATATAATAAGTTAAAAAGTTAAGGGAATCCTGGGGGGGCTCTAGGTTATTTGGGAGGGGGGGGCGATGGGATTACTCCGCCGTGGGAACATGTCCGAGGCCTACCCACCTAAAACTGGAAGGCCCACACACAATGTATAAGCTCAATGGAAACCTATGTATTAACAAAGGTAAATTCTGGTAAATGGTGATAACTTTAACATATATAAAACCTTGACTATATGGCAATGTAACTCACCTACAAAAGAGACATGAAACAATACCCAACATGGGGTTCCCCATGAGATGCCGTGGCCGCGGTCCTACCCTAGTCCCCCCCCAGGGAATAAGGCCCAATACGGGCCACCATAGAACTCGAGACATCAGACACAGGGGGAAGGAGAAAATGTTATGTTCTGTGTTCACATATCTGGTACAGGGGGGTAATCCCCTGCTGTCTTAGACATATCATTTAGCTTGTAAGTTATCCATCTGTGATATGTTGTCTTAGATAAATCTGATAACAAAGGGGTATAAAATGTAATAATATATACTGGTTGAAAATATACAGAAATTGATGTGTATGAAAAGAGCAACACATAAATCCTAACATGATGCACAACTAAAGCACCTAACCTCCCAGACTGGATATGCCCCCTGCTGGTCACCCCTAAGTAAAACGACCGCCACTAGGGGAGGGTTAACCCTAATAGACGGGCATCGCACTATATGAGAGGGAAGACAATAGGTCAAACAATAGATAAAGGTCTAACAACTATCGCACCCACTGTACTAAATGCATGCCTAATAAATAACCCCAATAGATATGACCTGAAGGAGGAGATGTACCAAACAAAACAAAATAAACATTTTGGTTGCCCCCATGGGGGAATGTTAAATGTTAAATGGACTACTAAATTTTACATCCAGCAAGGTGGACGCTATACCCCCCCCTCGAATGTGGTACATGCACTACCACTAGGCCCACCTACATAAGGTGAATATATGGGTGGGAACACCCTAAACCCAGACAGCCTAAGCTATAATGTTAAATAATGAGCGGAGGAGCTCCGAACTGACACAACCTCACTAAACTCAGGTATATAGATTGTACACTCAATCCCTGAGAGTTATGTTGAAATACTGTCAACAAGCTTTTTGTTCGAATGTTAATTTCTTTTTACTGTTTTTGTTTTATAAGGTTATTGTTCATACCTCAATCTATGATCTTTGCAGAATAACATCGTATGAGATTAATAACTACAAATAAATATGCTGGAACCAATGCATTGGTACCAGAAATGGGGAAAGCCTCACGTGACCGACTGGCCCTGGGGACACACTCATTTGAAGTATCCAAAACCTTCCACCAGTTAACATGAATAGAGTAGTAAAAATAATGACCTGGAATGTTAGAGGCTTGGGGAACTCGCGGAAAAAGCATATAGTGTTAGATGTAGTGAACAGACACAAACCAGATATTCTAGGTCTCCAAGAGACTCATTTCATGAAACAAGACATTATACCGATAAACAGAGCATGGGTGGGATGGCAGTTTCACAGTTACCACTCTTCATACGCTAGAGGAGTCTCTGTATTGCTACGCAACACACTACGATGTGAAATTCTATCAACTAAAATAGACAAGACAGGAAAATATGTATTCATCGCTGTAAAAATAGACAACTCACCATATCTGATACTGGGATTCTACAACCCACCCCCACCCAACATTAAACTACTAACACAGGCTATTGAATTTATGGCAAAATTCCCAAACACCCCAGCGATTATTATGGGAGACTTTAATATGGTGATGGATGAAACATGGGACAAACTCCCATCTAGACTACTCCCACACTCAATACCCACTCAAACCAAACTAAATAACTTCGCATCAGATCACGAATGGATTGATATATGGAGATTCCTATACCCCTCCACAAAAGGATATACATGCCACTCACCTACCCATGCTACGCTCTCACATATAGACTATATATTTATAACACCAACATTAGCGAGTAAACTGCAAACAATGAAAATACTACCAAGGGGGCCCTCAGACCATGCCCCCCTCTTGGCAGAAATTACACTAACACAACCAACATATCATATGCGCAGATGGAGGCTGAACCCCTTCTGGATGTCCCTATTCCCCGAACCGGACAACATAAAAATAAAATTGGAAAACTATCTAGAAATAGATCAAGGACAAGTCTCACAATTAACACAATGGGGAAACATTAAAGGCATACTTGAGAGGAATCCTAATTTCAACCGTATCATATATCAAAAGGAGAAGCAGGGAAAAGGAGGAGACAGAAGAAACAGAGGTATTAAAAGCAGAATCCAACTACATATCAAGCCCCACCTCCGAAAACTACCAAAAATGGCAACTTAGACAAAGAATACACAATACACTTCTTAAAAAAAAAAAGAAAACCGCAAAGCCTTCTTTGCCAAACAAACCCAATTCGAACTTGGCCAAAATTATAGCATATTTAACGAAGAAAAGACACTCCACACCAACAATCGTCAAAATTCAAGATCCAAAAAGAGGAACACTAACTGAAACACCCGATATACTACACAGTTTTAAAGAATATTACCAAGACCTATACATTACTCAATTGAACCATAACAACACCGAAATCCAATCCTACTTCACAGACACACAATTTCCCACACTGAAACCTGAACACCAAGAAGCTCTAGACGAACAAATTACAGAAGAAGAAATTAAAGCTACCATACCACAAATAAACTCAGGAAAAGCACCAGGTTTAGACGGTATTCCAATAGAAATTTACAAAAGATATTTGACTACACTAAGTAAACCCCTCTTAGACACATATATGGAAGCTTTCCGGTGGAAACAACTACCCACCTCCATGAACGAAGCCAATATAATAATACTACCAAAACCTGACAAAGACCCAACCCAATTAGACTCATATAGACCCATCTCACTGTTAAATTGTGACTACAAGATCCTAGCAAAACTCTTAGCAAACAGATTAAAAAACGTCATAACAACAATAATAGCACCAGACCAAACTGGCTTCATGCCCCAAAAATCAACCTCAATTAACCTAAGAAAAGTCCTGATACAAACCCAAATTGATCATGACAACGTAGGAAATAGAGTACTTCTGTCACTAGATGCCCGCAAGGCTTTTGATTCGGTGGAGTGGGAGTTCTTGTGCGAAGCTCTAAAGAGATATGGATTTGGTCCTAACTTTATATCCTGGCTCCAGATATTATATAACAAACCAATGGCTTGTGTCTCTGTACAAAACGAAACCTCAGAACTCTTTAAACTTCAAAGGGGAACGAGACAGGGTTGCCCCCTGTCCCCATATCTTTTGGAGATTACCAAATGTGTAAAACAAGCCAACTTTGAGAATAAACCTGAATCAATTGAACCAATAGTAGACTAACTGAACCCTCCCCAGGAGCTGACTGGTCGCGGTTAACTTAAATTAACTTAAAATACTAGACAATGAGGCCAATATTGAAAACGGTACAACGAGACGATGTTTAAATAAGAACTCAACAACATACAAGAGGTGTGAACAAATTGTTTTATTGTTAAAGTTTAAAAGAGATATAAAATTGTAAATAATAAATGGTCTCATACAGACAATATGGAATAATAAATATTACTGTATTAAATAATGCAAATCTAATTGTTGTAATATATGGAGACCAGTTTTGAAAATAAAACGAATTTAAAAAAAAAAAAAAAAAGGTCAAATCCTAAGACTTTTTTGTTCCCATTATGTTCCAAGCAAAAGACAATATTCCTACATGTACTAGTGTCTTTTATAGTAGCTATGTTTGGGATAGGGGTAAAAGCTTTGCTTTTAGCAAGGTTGAGTATATGAGTTTGCAGGTTCATTTTTACAGAAATGTTAATATTCTGTTTCTTAAATCCATGGTAGCTTAGAAATACACTGCAAAGATTACTTTTCTTTTGTGTATGAAAAGTAAAGAATTATATCATTGTTAGGATAGGAGCATTGAATGTGTTTGAAAAACAAAAACTGAAATCCCTGTTCTTTGTCAGGGAGATGGAGGATCTCTGTGCTTTTATGTGATTGGCTGTCAGCTTCTAGGTAGCAAGGCTGCAACTTTCTTGTTTTGATCTGTTCAGCACTACAGAGCATGTGAAGTGTATTGCATACACTTAGCTGTATTTACCTAGCTAACGTGGATTATGGGAGCTGACCCCTAGTACCCATAGGTTAATGTTGTATGTTTGTGAATGTGCTCTGTTTATTAGGACAATGTTGTGTTAAGACTTTAGTTCACCATTACGTTGTGATTGTTTTTGTTATCTCCTTTCAGTTTTTTTTTCTCAATATGACAATGTGCATTATATATTACAGTAGCCCCTTTTCACTCCCAAAATCATATGAAACAGAAACTGAATATACGGAGACTAGGCCTCACCAAGGTTCTAAATATGGACTACAATATAATCTGGCATGCAAGAAGAGGTATACAAATTCTCTTGGTTTGTGTCAGATCCCACTCTTATTAGTATGTTGATTTATTTGTCTAAGATAAATGTTAAAATTGTTGATAAAATTTATTACAAAAAAAGTTCAGAGTAGAAGCAACAAATCTTTTCAGGTGAGGTGTTAGATTAAAGGGCATGTCCACCCCTAAAACTATAATCCCCCCAACTACTGGCCCCACCATGTAGTGTAGTTTAATCCTTACCTCACATCCCAGCTCCATAGGGTTCTCCTGTAGTCCCCCCCCAAAGTCCCAAAAACTGCCCACCAGGAGGCTAGCAGAGTCCATATAGGACTCTGCCTGCTACCTGCCCTCCGGGAGAATTTTGGCATGCGTACTGCAGCCCTTCTCCCCCTCCCTCCCTCTCCAGATTCCCTCCCCCTAGTGTAAATCCCCTTTAATATAGCCTTCCCCCATGTCTCCCAGCCCCAACCGCATCATTTTATTTTAGAAAGATCCCCAAATCTTACGTACTCTCCTCTTTCTCCACTGCACTGAATGACCGGCAGCCGCGTCCGTGATTGGCTGCCGCTCAGCCAATCACAGACGCGGCTGCCGGTCCCGCCCCTCTGCTTGCATTTTCTCGCAAGCAGAGGGCCGGGAGCACGGCGGAGGAAAGAGGGGAGGTAAGTAGAGTTTGGGGGGCTTTCTAAAAATAAAAATAATGCAGTTGGGGCTGGGAGACATGGGGGAATACTATATTAAAAATGAGATTTAAGGGTGGACATACCCTTTAAAACTTTCTTCAGTAATTTCAGTGTGGCTACTTCTCATTTTTCCGAGATTCCAGAAGCAGGGAAATACTGGTAACTACAAATAAGCAGGCCCCACCGTAGAACTGTGGTCTAGAGAAAAAGAACTGTGGCAATAGTGGGCACACCCAAAATAAATTTACACAAAGAACTCCTCTTATAAACAGTTAATGGAGAGACAAAAAAATATATATATATTCATATATTCATCATATTAACTAATTTTCTGCTTTCTAAGTGCCAATATGCACACAGACACCTTCAAGTGAAATACTTCTGATTGCTCTACTCAGCCGAAATTGCTTTACTATTATCATTTTTCTCCTTAATCTTTGTTCCCTGCAGTGAATGATCAGAACAAATTATCCTTCTTGATAATTTCCCTGACAATTTGCCTGTGCTTTTGAATGCAGAAAATGCTTTCATTTGCTTAGTTAATTCTAAATCTCTGCTGGATATTCAGGTTCTGCCTTTCTGTGTTATCTATTGATTACTAAATAGAAACTTCTATGTTAAGAATGCAAGTTAAAGGGCTTGTCCACCAAAAAAATTTATCTTTTAATATTCTGTTCCTAACACCCCCAACCGCTGCATTAATACTAAAAAAAAAAGTTTCCAATATCTACTTACAGCCCCCCCCTTGCTCCCGCGCCTATTTTCTCCTCTCTCTCTGCTAACCGGAAACAGCAGAGAGGGGCCGGACCAATCACAGGAATGCAACTGCCGGCTGTGAAGATAGGCGCGGGTGCGAGGGGCTGTAAGTATTTATCGGAAACCTTTTTTTTGAGCATTAACACAGCGGTTGCGGTGGGGAAAGGCTAAGGAACAGAATATTAAAAGGCTTTGACGCAAGATAAAAGGCCAGCCAAATGAGATCCGGAGGGAGGGAGGGGGAAAAGGCTCCCCTGCGCATGTCACTAACTACTGAGAGGACCGATCAGAGGCAGATAACTTTTGGACAGGAAGTCAGCTCCTACTTTGGGCATGGACTGCAGGATAACCATTTTGGTGCCCTAGGCGCCCTCCCACCTACGTACGCCCCCCCCTCAAAGAAATAATACAATAACTTGGCCTGTCAAACTGCGGCTGGGTTTCTTCCTTCTGCTTCTGCCACTGTCTATGGCTACTGTTCTTTATAGTGGAACCGCTTAACTAGTTAGTAAGAGGCACACGCTATACCAGGTGAGGCGGGCGTGTAAACATTCTTTTGTATAAATGCAGCGACTCTGGCCACAAATGAAATATTGATTGGAAGGACAGGATAGGTTTCAGTGGATTTGCGGTATGTGGCACCAGTGTTCTCCCCAGAAATTGTTTCCAGCAAGGTAGGGCAGAACAGGGAAATTTGGTGAGAGCTAAGATGTTTTACTCTTTCAGTGCTTTTCCAAGAATATTGGCATTAATAATTTCAGTGCCAGCAGAACATTACTATTAAACCTTTAGTGCCAGCAGACTTTACTATTAATACTTTCAGTGCCAGGACCTTTCCAGAGAATTGCTATTAACCCTTTGGTGCCATCAGACTTCTCCATAGTATTGCCATTAACATTTTCTGTGCCAGCAGAGTATTACCTTTAACCCTTCCTGCTGCCAGCATTAACATGATATACAGTATGTACCTGCTTTCCATGTCTCCTCCATTGAATTGTTCACTTCTCACCTACTCTAAGTTCTGATTGGAGAGTTGGATGGAAGGAAGAAAGAGGCAGGGATAAGGATCTTATAGCTGCTAGTCACAGGGTCACTGTTATGAAGTCTGCAGCAGCTTTTACCTGGCATTTTAGAACTGTTCTACTCAGTACTATTAGCTGAACTCATCCTCCTCCCTCCTTCCTTCACCTTCAGTTCATTTGCTAATTGCAACATTTGTTGTTATGTAGAGTGTGTGGAGTTCAGGCTCTGTACTAGATACAATGTTGCAGGTTACTGCTGAACAAGGAGAGCAGATCTAACACAGCAAGTAACAGCTGACAGGGAGATGCCAGGGAAAAGAATAGGTGCCCTGGATCAACATAGGCACCCTAGTTCTTTGCCTAGGTGGCCTATGCCTAAAAACGGCCCTGGGAGCATGGATGTAAGGTAAGGATTAAGTCCATATGCACACTAGTCTGGTGGGTGTAGATGTCCAGTTTCCCCACTTAAAGGGAACACAAATAGATCAGCAATAAAGACTAGAGTTGCACTCCAAGTGAAAGGTGGGTTTATTTAAAACCGATCATGAACAACAACGTTTCGGGGGTGCCTAATGAAGGGGGATTGCACCCCCGAAATGTTGTTGATGATCGGTTTTGAATAAACCCACGTTTCACTTGGAGTGCGACTCTAGTCTTTATTGCTAAGGATTTTTTAACACTGCAGAGTGGGGCCAGTAGTGGGGAAGATTTTAGATTTGGGGGTGGACATTCCCTTTAAGGAGTTTAACCACAAAACAATACTTTGTATAGTACGATAATCATATTGTATGTGGTTCCCAGGGGTGGAGACTGATCTGATTTAATTATTGGACATACTGGTCCCCTGATGATACTGCTACTTGGATGAGCCGAAGGTGAAGCTTTGTACTTACTGCAAATTCCCTTTTGTTTTATTTTGCAACAGTGGAACTTTCAGCAGTGTAAAATTTCCTTAGATTTGCTTTTCTACAGCTAGTCATACACAGCCAGATGTTCTTCTGATCGAGTGCAACAATTAGAAATCTGATTGGAAGAACTGTTCGAAGTTCCCCACCTTGAGGCTCCGATCATTCCAGAGATTACCCCTTGAAATCTGCAGAGAAATGGGGACTAAAGATGGGGTCGGCAGAACATTTTCCACCTGGCTTGATCTTTGTTTTTCCAATAAACCGGAAAAAAAAACGGAAAATAGTTTCCGGCATTTTAAAGTGTTCTTATAGAATTTATCAGATCGCTCAAAACGACGATCCTGTGTATAGGGTGCTATAACCAGCAATGCAAGATAATTGTTTAGGTGTGGGCCATTCTATCACAGATGGAAAACCCAATCCATTAAAAATAACCTGAAAAACATCTGTTAAAATGACTTCAACAGGGCTTGATCTCCCTGTCATGTTTTACTTACAACTGGTAGATCTTTGCATTCTACTTTTGTTATAGCACATTATAATTCTTTTTTTCATGCTTTGCTTTTTGTACACTTTTGTGAATATTACCTCCCCCATTTAGCTTAGAGCTGCTTCTAAAGAAAGGCGATAAGGTCTAGTCTGCTGAGACAACTAAGTGACAGCATAAAATGCAGGAGTTAGAGCAAAAATAGTAATTGCAGTATCTGTGAAATGTGCTAATGTGGTGAGGGGGAGTGAGCTGTGGTTATATATCACTTTAGCATAGTAGTATACACCCCCACCTCCTATAATATGCATTCAAATGACTACACTGACTGATAGAAAATACTTGTAATCTTCTACCCTGCATATGTTATGCCACGACTATTATTTCTAAAACTGGTATGAGGGCAACATTGATGCATATCTCATTGTAGCCAGTTCTTATTAAGGGATTCTATGAAATTACTGCACCTGCACCTTCAAAATAAGAATATGCTAATTAGGGTTTTTACACCTAAAAATTAATCATTGGGACTTGACTGTTGCTTTAAATTTGGTAAACATCTGCAGTATAAAACAGTAAGCTTGAGTATGACAGCCCTTCTTGGTTATTTTTAAGACCTGCTAGTTGCTTACTCTCTATGTTTACAAGCATTACAGCTTCAAATATTCCCAGGCTGATAAAACAAGTACATTACTGAACAGACTCTTTAAGTCAAGAATCAGATCTTATGTTATCCCTGCTCTGAAGGGTGATTTAGCACTCTGTGTTTACCCTGATTTCTGTAATGTGCGGAAACGAATAACATTATAAGGTAATTTGCAATTTGTCCGCTATCGGCAACCCCGTGCAAACAACCGGCAATGCTATATGCCGACAGGGCCTCTCGGTGCATCGCTATCTGACATTTTTCTATTCCGGCACTTTAAATGCCAGCTATTATCTGGCATTTAAAGTGTCACAATAGAATGCCACTTTCGGCATATAATATCGCTTGCAGCGGCTGCATGGTTAACCTTTGCGTTGGCCACGCAGCTGCCCCAATGAAGGAGTTTAAGTCATGCTAAACAATATAACACCAGTTAGCGTGTCACAAGGGGGGACTGTCACAGAGGGGGGCTGTCGGGGGACTGTCACAAAGGGGTGGCTGTCCCAGAGGAGGGGGACTGTCACAGAAGGGGGGACTCTGTCACAGGGGCGGGACTCTGTCACAGGGGGAGACTGTCACAGAGGGGGGGACTCTGGCCTTGGGACAGAAGGGAGGGACTCTGAACTTGGGACACTGAGGGGGGTCTCTGGGCTTCTAGCGCCCGTTAATGTAACAGGCTTAATGTCTAGTTTGAAATAAATAATACATTTGAGATAAATTGAAGGGCTGTTACATTTCCTGCACTAGTGAAACACTATGTACATATAGGGGTTAGTGAGTAGATGAGCGTGTCATTTGTTTGTAATCCAGCATTTAAATGTTATATTCTTAGCCCTATTTTCAATTTAGCATTTTGTGTTTAAGGTCTGGCATTAAAAAACAGTTCCAAGACCCATCCTGTTTCTATCCTAAATAGGGGTGAGTATCGGGTTCATTTCGAACCTGGTTCTGATTAAAAACTTAGTTTCGAAGTTCCACAATACTTTCAGAACTTATATTCTGTGGTGTTATCGATTTTTCAATATTGAATATTTGATTATAAAACATTGAATATTCAGTATCAAACATACCACACGTACCAGGCATTATTTTAAATTGATATTAGGGCATAATAATATTTACAAAATGATAGTCCCAGGCAGTTGTATGTCCGTAGGTAGCAAGTTAATGTCCAGTGTTTGTGCCAGCAGGACAGATGTATAGTCTTTTGGGGGGGGTCTCCCCTAGGCCAGCTATCATGTGCCGCATATCTAAAATATACAGCAAGGTTTACTTTGAAAAAATAATAATCAGTCCAGCTGCGCTAATTACATTTTATTAAGAATGTTTTCCTATCCCTGGGGGGATTATATCATTGGGTTCTTTGGGCTGCTCAGCGAGACTGCCACTCTGTCACTGTCCCTTTGCTTCTTTCTCAGTACATTCTGATGGTGTGAGGGGACAATTTTACATCCAATGTAATAGCCCGATAGCTATTCCCACTGCATTGTGATCCACTGTAAAACTTTTATGGGACCAAAAAGCCATCTATTAGCCAACCTTAAAAACTTTCTGCTATTAGCATATTAGATCTCTTGCAGCAGCTAAGTGGATGTCTTTAGAGAAATGTACAGCCGCGGCAAATTCCCATCTTATAGTTTTTAAGCTCTGCAAGATGTGTTTCTCACATTTATGGGCTTAAAGGGCAAGACCACTTACTTGCTTTCCTGAATGGAGATATTTATCTTTTTTCCCCCCGACCATTCTGGTCCTAAAGCATCATGCCTCCTATGATGGCTTTACAAACTTGCACAGTGGAGGCAGCTTTGGAAGCAGCCATAAGTCATTTGCAGTGAAGTCACTGTTGGCATGACTGACTGCTACTACCCAGAAGGACCAGGAAGAAAAAGACCAGACGCTCTTGGCTTTATCAGTTACACTTTTAGGAACAACATGGTGCAGAGATGCAGGTGGAGCCTAAAGAAGTGAACCTGATCTTTCCACAGCTCTGTGCATTGTATTACTTTTAGTTTAGCTACTTAAAGGGGAATGTTGGAAGCAGGTTTGCTCCATCAGTCAAACCTGCAGGGACAATTATTTAAACATGTTTAGCATGGCTAAGTTTTAACACTGTGCAAACTTTGCAGTCCTGATAACAACCGCCAAAACTGCAGAGGCCAGCAAGGGAATTCAGGGAGTTCAATACAAAAAACAAATTCAATAATTTGAAAATTATTGGATTCAAATTTTCAGGTCTGATGTGCCCTCCTAAGCTGAGAGATGGTTCTGTCAATTTGAAATACCTCCTTTAGCCTCCTCCTCACTTTTTTCTTCTGTGCGGTTGCCTTTTATTTTTTGCTAAGTAGGTATCTAAAATCACAATTTACATGTACTAATTCCTGCGGTGTATTAATGGTCGCAAGGTGGTTAGTTCCTTGGGGACCATGAACATTTATCAATATTTTTCCCACATTTTATTTACTTGAGGAAAACTTAAAATGTATGTAAACTGAAAAAAATGACTTCATCTTAATATATAAATGAATACATGTAAGAAGCAGTTTGTTTTCCTGCATGCCTTTAATAAAAAATAAAAGTACTCAGACTATCACCCCTTCCACTATTAACTGACCCCTTTATCAGATGTGACTCTGTGAGGGTAAGCATGTCAAGTAATCCCTATGAGCCAGCACTGGGAGACTGATGCATTTTACACATTGCATTTCACACTTTCCAACTGTCACCCCTAACTGCACACAGCAGAAGAGTTTGTAATAATAAAGTACTGTAATGTTAGCTGAAAAGTAAGACACATCTGTTTAGTTATCTGAAGAAATAGGGGACAGATCAACAAAAAAAATTGTACCGTGGTGGTTGGGAAGAAGTGTATGGGGCAATGTAGTACTCAAAAAGTTACATCTTGCCTCAACAGGATCCCTTTAAATTCTCTTGCACCCCATGAAATCCTGGTCGGGTAAGACAGGACCTTTTTAGTACTGAAATAATGAATAGCAAGGGTGGCACTCCAAAAAGTAACTTTATTAATACAGACCACACGACATCTCACAACGTTTGGGGGGGTAATAAATGTGCCCCCTTCCTCAGGTGATGTTATTCCAACAGTTTTACACATCTAAATAGGCGAACCAATACTAAGGATGGTCCTCTGAAGGTGATCCTACCTTCTGATTGGTTCAACCGAAAGTAATATAGTGCATACAATGTGTTCATAAATACATAAAATAATCTAAATCAATATTATATAAATATAGACTGTGTTTCAACATTTAAAATAACCAAGTGTCTCAAATATTATGTCCATAAAAGCAATAAAAGGAATTATTTGACTGTAAGAGATCTATTATCTAAATATATATATATATATTTAGATAATAGACCTCTTAGTCAAATAATTCCTTTTATTGCTTTTATGGACATAATATTTGAGACACTTGGTTATTTTAAATGTTGAAACACAGTCTATATTTATATAATATTGATTTTAGATTATTTTTACAGGGAGATTCAATAAAAGTTCTTATCATTTAAAATGGTGCTAATTTTGCCCCAAGCAATCCGATCTTATTTAACATTTGAAAGTTAACATCTGATTGGTTGGGGCAAAATTAGCAATTTATTGAATAACCCTGATAGTTTCTATTTACCTCAGTTGGATTGCTTAACATTTCAGAGTGCACGGAGACTTTTATTTCTGCTGTCTGAGCCATATGAAAGTTTCGGGGTGAGAGGCACCCGAACCACCATGAGGAAGCGGTGACTGCCTGCCTTTTCGTACATTGTATAAGAAGAATCCAATTGGAGAGGTATATATATGATTTAGTAAAGGGTCCTGGGCAAGGGCACCCAGACCACCTCTTGCGCTAAGTAAGCTTTTTTACCAGTCAATAGTCCATGTCTATGTAGGCAATTGTAGGGTTAATATACTGTAGGTACCCTGCTCTTAATGTCCTGGAGAATCCCCGGCCAAAACTAAAACCGCAGAATTTTACACTGGTCTTCTGACAGCTAACTTGGTATAACCACAAACTTAAAGGGCATCTATAGTGAAAAAAAACATTTCCCCTTGGCAAAGTTAAATTCATGTACTCTGTGCTGCCTTAATCCTATATCTGTCACTGACTCTGTTTAACCATGGTGTCAGATCTGTGTGCAGCACCCCCCTTCCCCCTCCCCTCTGTAACCTCCTCCATGTCTCAACTCCGGCTAACCGATAAGCTTTTCATGTGCAGTAGGAGTTAAAAGTTCAACATCCTGAAAAACACACCCACGCACAGTGGCCAATAGAAAGCAAGCTGTCCTGGAGACACGGAAGAAGGAGAACAGTACAGTTTACGATCTCTCACTTTGTGACCCATCATCAATCAGTGAAAGCTATTAAGAAGGGGGGTCAAGTGCAGCCTTATATCTACCATCAAAGCTACCTCTCTCCCCCTGCTAATGCTCTTATCTCTATGTTTATTACAGAGCAGGGAGGGGGGATCATGGCACAGGGATTTGATTGACAGTCCAAGTAGGAGAAGAGAAATGCAATCATGTATTCTTCTAACTGGTGTATCTTAGGACCGAGAGGGAGTCTGAAAAAAGTGAAGACACTCTGGGGGTTGTGGAGAATTATAGAACACATGGAAAGAAAGAAAAAAAAGTTCATTTTCCCACTATAGATGCCCTTTAACTAAAATATCCCCACAAATGAGCTATTTTAAGAAAACTCATATCCCAAGGATTTTATTTGTGGGGTTCATTTTGATCAATGTACGAGTATACAGTTGTTCATCTTATTGGAAGTTACTTTTCATATTATCCTAGACAAAATCGAAGGTGAATTTGACAAAGAAACTAGATGGACACAGGGACATGGCCACCAACAAACCCCATAGGAAACAAATGTATAAAGGAAATTAAATTTTAGAGAAGTTAAAAAATCCGTCTGAATATTAATCTCTCGCATGTCTTGAACAAAATGTTATGCCACATGGGTGCACATGGAGAAAAGAAAAATAAAACCCCCTGATAGTAGTCTTACAAAGCATAACATTTTGTTTTTTCTATTTTTAGGAACATAGACGCTTTCACCCGGTTGGGGCTACCATCCTTAGATTTGTATTTGCAGAATTCCTTACGGAGGACAACCAATTGTATCAAGCAAAATCATACATACTGATAACAGAAAAGTCCTAATTATAGTGTAGGTTCTAAAAACCATCCAGCATCTTTACTGAAATACCATTTACAGAGTGGCAAAAAACTAATGACAAGCCCACAGATATTTCAGCAACAGCTATCTTTAATAGATATAAATACTGCAAACCCAGTTTCTTTATATTTACCTTTTACTAGGATGCTCCTGAAAGGACTTCAAGATACCTAACCAGTTCATGCCTCCTCTGCTGCTGTAAGGTGCAAAAAGAACGTACAGCAGTTTAGGGGTGGTATCGGCAGTCATCCATTGCATGTGGCATCAAAGTCATGGGTTTGACAGATGGCAATACCGGTGAGGAACTGGAGACTTTAAGTCCTTTCAGGAGCATCCTAGAAAAAGGTAAGTATAATGAAAATGGGGTTTGGACGGTGAGTTCAAAAAGTACTTAAACCTTAAAATGTAAGTTTCCCAGCAGCCATTACAAAATGTTTTAGATATCTAGTTTAAACTGGATTTAGCAAGTTTATGCTTTTAAAATCCATGTGCACGGGGGGCGTTGGCGTGTTGTGAAAATGCCAACCAGCATTCCATTGGAAGGAGAGAGATGTTGGTTGGCCTTCTTACACCATGCCAACTCCACCAAGCCACAACTTAGAACACCCAGCTACTGAGATCACAAAGTCTGAAAGATAATTAAAGATTTAAATATTGAATAGATTAATGCAAGTTTAACTCCTTCATTGCACTAAAGACACCCACGCAACCGAGTGATGTATTTAATAACTAAGTTATTGAAAATTTTAATGCTGACATATAACACCTGCTAATGGTTGGTGTTAAAATATCACTGGGGGTAAATCCCCCCAAAAAATCTGGTATTAAAGACGTGTGTCTTTATTCAACCTTCATTGCTATGTTACTATGTAAGCGATATTAATGGGGATATAAGAGAGGTAGAGGCTTTTTATAACCCTAAGCAAGATCACAGTTGGTGGTTGTTCAGGATGGCTGGTGTTATAGATAGGTGTTAATGGGGTTGCAGGTTGGGGTTATTTTTGATGTTGGTCCACAGTGCAGTGATGATGTCAGGTGATCCACAAAACCAATGTCAGTGCCCAGAAAACCAATGAGCCAGAGAATTCTGTGCCCACAAAACCAATGAGCCAGAGAATTTCGCAGGGGCTTCCATAGATACACTTGCAGTGAGTTTTGATTACGTTTATGTTGGATAGCAAATAGCTATTCAGTTTTATTGAAGAACAGGAGGTAAAGGAGCTGTGTCTTACCTCCTGTCCTTTAAGAAAATGTTTAGGAGCCGGGAATGAAGGTTAGTAACTTACCCGGTCAGGGCCATCTCTAGACTTTTTGCCACTTGACACAAAATTAAATGCTGCCCCCCTCGCTGCCGGAAGGGGTGTGGTTTTATAATTGAAAGTGGGTGGTGCTTTGTCCGGAAGTGGGATGCGGCTTGTCCAGAAGTGGGAGGGGCTTTATACACGTTGATTTAACTTGTGTCATTATCATTGTATTTACATATCATTCCTCCATTTATTTACAATACATTTAAGGACCCACCCTCTAGAATAGTATCCCCAAAAGATCATCTGTCTATCTGTCTGTCTATCTATCATCTGTCTGTCTATCTATCTATCTATTATCTATTTATCTATCTATCCTCTGTCTGTCTGTCTATCTATCATCTGTCTATCTGTCTGTCTGTCTGCCTGTGTGATGTGCTTGAGCTCTCATTGCAGCTGGCATAGTTATAGAGCACTGGCACATACTTATAGAGTTATAGAGCTGGCACAGTTATAGAGCACTGGCACACACCCTGGCAGGTTGGCACCACCAGCATACAAATACCCCCATCCCCATAGCACAAATATATAGTTGGCATAGCACATCCCCCCTGGCACTGTGGCACAGCAAATATCTATTTGCTGTGGAGCTGTGCCAGTGCCCCACTGCCAAACCTTTTAAGTAACTTTCTGTGGCATCATGGGGGGAGCCTGGGATGCATGTGCTGGTGGTGGTGCTAGCTAGGCCCGAGGGGGGGGGGCTACAGGCCACAGTAGGTACAGTGGTAAAATATAACCTAAACCTGCAGTGCAGGCAAGCAGGGCCCAAGCTCAGGCCCCAGCCTGCCCAGGGAAATTAAATTGGTATTGGGGTAGACAGAACCCTATTACCGTTACTAGTATTATGCCACTAGTTGCCTTGCCAATTTGACTCACCACTTTCCCTCCGAGTCGGCGAGTACGCACGGCTGCAGGCACAAGTCAAGTTTCTGTCCTGGTCCTGCACAGGCTGAACTTGGGCTCTTTCAGGCTGAGCGCTGACGTCACAACGTTACGCATGCCGACACATTGGACGCACCCGGGAGATCCTCGCAAGCAGCCTGTTCTGGTACTGCAGGAATGGACTGTCACACACATAGACTGTATGAGATGCGTCCGTCCCCCCCACTTCAGGGTGCTGCTTCCATACAGGGTGCCGCTCTGCAGTGTTCTGCACCCTGCATCATTAGCGAGACGGCCCTGTACCCGGTCTCTCGCTCCACTGCCGCATCCTTTGATCGGTCTCGATGGACTTAGTGCTCTATGAGTATGCGCATAGCATACAGAATCTTTCAGGACCTGTCAGAGGACGTGGCAGATGAGCGAGAGACCACTGAAGATTTAATTAAAGCTATAGCCTTTTTGCTACAAATAAAGTCTCTCCTTTTTTTGAAGTATTGTTGTTAGGCAGAACAGAATAGACCATGCTTGCACCCAGCGCACCATGCACGTTTGGCTCTGGGTTTAAAACTTTTTAACATGTATACATATTGTACTTTTTTTTTTTTTTTATTAAAAATAGCTATAGGGATGGCTGACAACTAAAGTAAATGTTAATTGATTAGAAACTGAAAACTGTAACTTTTATTTAAAATTTTGTTCCCTTTGTGCAGATGACAAAATGTGGGTCCCTCTATTAGGTGATTACATGTACTACAATTACAGCACCTATAGCACCCCCTCTTCTCTTTATATTGTACTTTCCTCTTTCTATACTTTTCGATAGGATCTGCATTAAATAATAAATCACCCAAGTTTTTATTTCTTTTCAATACTATTTTGGGCTCTTTTCGTGTTTCTTTCATTCATTTCTGTAAATCCACTGTGCTTCTCTGCACAGAAGATTTTTATTCCAATCTCCTCCTCGAAAATAATTTGATTTAATATGTTTTTTAAATACAGATAGCACTTTGTATTTTTACCGAAAAATAGTAACTAATGCACTTTTAAGTTACCACAAAGTATATGTAACCTTTTGGTATGTCTTTTTAAGATTTTAATGAAGCACGGCATTTTATATGTTAGGACCTTACAAGTCAGCACCTTTTATATAATACGAAGAGTTAATGTGGGAGGAGTTAGTCACTACACAGATGAGTTTGCGCATGGTTGGACATATATAAATTTAGCAGTTTGCACATGTTTGGATCCTGATGAAGGTGCATAACCTAGCTCCGAAACGTTGATTTGATTTGATATAACAATAAAAGTTTTTTGTAGATAAATCCAAGAGTGCCCAGGATCTGGACTATTTTTATGAATTATTATACTTACCTGGAGGCACCTGGTGGAATTAGAGGAAGAGTGCACTGGGATCAAATATACTTTTATAATTTTTTATATTTATGTCCTGAACTATTTGTTTTTGTCCCACTTGTACTCAACTTTTTTGTATTTTGCTATTGTACAGTGCTGTGTCCCCAGGTGGCGCTTTAAAAATAAACTATACATACATACAGTGATGAAACAGTTTAGGGGGGATTTCTCCCTTACTAGATTCACCAGCGACTGAGTGACTCCTGGAAGGAATTTAATCCTACGTGACTATATAACACCAGCTAATAGTCGGGTACTTAAAAGTGCGCGGCTGCTGGTAAGTAGCTTACGGAGGCTGCACAGTTGTCAAACTGTACCCATGCGGCCGCTACAAGCAAGGAGTTAGTCATGTTAAACAATATTGAATTGGTCAGCTTGACTTTAAACCATCTTTGCAGCGCTGCAGCATTGGGTGAAGAGGGATAGATATGTAACCAATTAAATCTGTTGGTAGACTGTGCTCAGAAGTCTCTGTTTTTGTATGGCAACCAGTAGAGATGGCCAAACTTACTGAAGTTCTTTTCATTTCCTAACTTTAGTTTAAGTTTTGAAAGTTCTTAAACAAACCCATTGAAGTCAATAGGGAGCTAATATTTGGAAAACTTCAGATGAATAATAGATAAAATAGCAATGGCAACTTATTGTAGATGGCTGTGGCACCTGTGAAATGGTCTGGGGAACATGCACCTATCACCAAAACTTGTTTTAACACTTCTTTCTTATAGATCAGCAATTGTCAGGTGTCTGCTTGCTACATTCGAGGGTTAATGCCAATTCAAAGAGTTACTGAACGATAAATTTGAGGGTTATCGAAAATCTAATATTTAAAATCAAATCTTACATTTAAAGGACAACTCCACCCTCATAAGAACATCTTTTAGAAAGAATGGCCTCTTTAAAATATGTTGATATATCATAGTTTGTCCTATGAATTCATTACTGTATGCCTGGTATGCTTCTGGATGCCTCATGGAAACTGAGCAATTTACAAGCCTGTACTGAGCCTGTACTGAACCTGGACATGCTTAGAAGAGGCAGACAGGGGATTAACATTCAGTCATTGGCTGTCATGTCAACTGTCAAATCTATAACTGACAGTTGCTAACTGGAAGAACCAGGAAGCAGAAACAGGGGGAAAAGGACATTGTGCAGGATTTCAGGTTAGACTTATATATTTCAGATTTCAAACTATTACCGTTCAGGGTTTTGGGGGGGTGATTTACCTGTATGTAAGTTTTATTTTGGGGCTGGACTTGCCCTTTAAGGGTTACTGAATTTGAAGGCTACATTCGAGGGTTACCGAATTCAAAGTCTACATTCGACGGTTACGCAAATCAACTGCTACATTCGAGGGTTACCGAAATCAAAGGCTTCATTCGAGGGTTACCGAAAATCGAACATTACATTCGGGGGTTACCAAACGATCCATTCAAGGGTTACTGAAATCGAAGGTAATTTTTGGAAATAAGTCCGTGAGTTCGGAAAATGGAACTAGTTCGAACCCGTACTAGTTTGAATAGTTAGAGTTCGTCGAACTCATAAAGTTTGGCCTGAACTTGGGTTCGGGTCCATCACTAGCAACCAGGACTAAAACTTGCAGGAGAGTCCTTAAGATGCCTATGCACTGTAAATGTAAATAGTTTTTTATGCAATCGACTTGCAATTTTAGTATGTTTTTACACATTTAATAGATCAAATGCTAGATCTTTAAAATGTCTCAATAGTGTATGGCCTGCATAAGGTGTGTGTGGTCAAGGGGGTTGCTGACCTTTATCAGTGCAAGCAAGAGCTTGAATCTCCCCCTTGCAGAGGGAGTGGGTTGGGTGCCTACTAGAGGTTCCTGTGATCATATAGGGTGCAGTTTTACCCAAAGTTGGTCCTGTCTACAAGATTGAGGATTTGACTTCTAGATCCTGGGTAGTTTAAAGAGGATTTAAGAGCTAATTGTCACTGTAACCAGGCGACAACATAATACAATATACTCTCTTTCAAATAGTTTTCTTCTATGCACTTTAAATAACAGATAGATGATCATTATCACAGTCCTTCTGCTTTAGCCTACTGTGGAGAAAGAGATGGATGTATTGGGATCCTGACACATTTCACAGAAAATGGGACTACACTATGTTCCGAACATAGTGTAGTCACAGACTGCACACAGCTGGATGAGATTAGTTGCTAACCTCTGGGCATATTATTGTTTTTCTGGGTTGCTAGTTTGGATTACTTACCGTGTGACACATAAATGGCAGAACTCATTGACTGCAGCAGCCTGAGGCCATACAGCAACTTCATTTCTGTTAAGCTGGCCACACACGTTCCATCCCACAGCATGTGTGCCGAGAGATCACATTGGTATCTGTCGGCACACATGCTGTGGGAACAGCACACACAAACCATCGGTCGGCCGTGCAGCCATACACCGTACGATTGGATCAGCTTCCTCTGCTTCAAGTAAAGGGAGCCGATAACGACTGACTAATTTTCCCTCATTATCGATCGTCGTGCTTGACTATGGTCGTTAGTCGGCACTCCGATCGGTCGAGGAAAGCTTCTACACACAAACGATAATAGGTAAATTGGTAAATTCTGTCGTTCCCCTGTCGTACCTATTATCGTTCATATGTATGGCCACCTTTAGACTAAAACAATATGAGGGAATTAGAATTACTAAAACGCTAGGTCCTCACCTCTATGGGTACAGCTGGTAGGCTTTTCTTGGTAATGCTATTTAGTCTAAAGTGTGCATACAGGAGAAACTGGTAGAAGAAGAGTTGTAGTTAAATTGTCTGTACTCATTATAATCTTTCTTATACATTATTAGTGTTAGTAGTTTTATTAATTAAACAAAATATTTTTATATTAAATTGTATTATTTTGTTTGATATTACAAATTAAGGAAATATGTGAAAAGACATTATTGGGGTGATATACCGAAAGCTGTTACCAGCTTTTTAGGATTGGAATCTTTAATTCCAGATTTTGTTTTGGGTCCTAAGGATATTTGGGTCCAATACTCTTATTCCTTTGCATACACAGCGCATATGTATTAATTGGATAAAGCGGTTATAATGCTGGCCAGCTGTGAAGTGGAACTGCTCACCACTGATATAATTATTATGTTTAGACAAAATGTATATGTCCAATAAATAAGGGTTCTACTGCATAGGTAGAGTTCAACCAAACAACAAAAATATATCACTGCATGTAATAAGTCTTTCAGAAATAACGACTACACTACCATATTTATATTACCTTATAAGGAACAAACATTTAAAACAATAAAAAACTAATTTAACATTTAAGACATTTAAAAATATAACATACAAAGACAATATTGCTAAGTGCTTATCAAATCAGTATAGTTACCATACGTATACCATAGGGATCCCTTCTGAGCTTGTATATTCCAGGTTTTCTTCGAGTTCAGAACTCCCTGAAAGGATTTTTGTCATTCCTAGTTTTACACATAGCTATCCATTTGCTAACCAGAGGAGAATTTGGATTAAGTTGTAACTACCCATCATAATTTTTGAATCTCACATAAAAGTCCTGCCTTTAGAGCGATATCCTCTCTGAGCGATTCATTTAAAGGGGTGACACTTTTTGTAAGGGGGATATTGGTGCAATATCAAGCAAAAGTGTTTAAAACAAGATAGGGTTTAAACACAAGATTGCTGTTGTGGTGTATTGCTACTGTGTGTATTTCTGTTGCTGTATAGTATGGACAGTTTTGTTAGGGCCACGCAATGTACACCCTGCTGCATGTATGGGATCTTGGAGTAGCTGCCCCAAGGGAACTTTGTATGTGTCAGATGTGAGTGGGTTACCCATTTGGAATCTGAGGTGCAGAATCTAAAGGGGAAACCTGCAGCATTGCAGGGCTTGGCAAAACTGGGGGAAATGCAAGGACTGGCAGGGGCCAGTAAGCTGAGGGGGTGGGAGATAGATTTGTAAGGGTCACTAAGGGAAGTAGGGGAAGGAAGGATAGGGTTGTTTCTTCCCAGCTGACGGATCCCAACAGATTTGCCGTCTTAGATGAAGATGCAGAGGACGACAGCTCAGAAATAGCATGTATGGAGAGGGTCATTCCCTTAAGCACCCAGGGGACCGTGATCTCTAATACAAAGGAGGGAGAACTGGAGGCTAGGAAGGATAGCCAGGTGGTAGTGGTAGAACCGCCAAGACCCAACATGCCAAGCAGTGTGTTTCCTGCCTGCTGCTAGGATTCGACATGTGGTGGATCGTGTAGATAGATTATTGGGTGGGGCTGGGAGGGACCTGGTGGACTTGATTCATGTTGGTACCAATGAACAAGTTAAAGGGCAACTGTGGTGTACAAACAAGTTTAGGAATAAATGAAAGCCTGCAGTATTTCCTTTATAATGAGCCAACAATCACACCTTTGGCTTCATCCTGTGAGAAATGTTATTGAGGGGAATGTTCAAACTTCCTTCTTCCAGTAACTTTAGTGACATCACCTTACCTCTGCCTGCCCCTCTGCCCCGGGGGAGAAGCATGCTCAGTAAAGACCTAATGCTGGGGAAATTAGGAAGTACCGGGGTGGGGGGGGGGATTGACAGTTGAGAAGTGGAGCCTATTAATGCAGGCAGGGGCTGGTCACATGGCTAAAAACAGGATGTGAAAATTGTTCTCAAATTTTTATTTTGAAGGTAAGATGGAAGGCTTTTTATATAACCCTTACTAGTTTGGAAGAATTGAAGACCACAGTTACCCTTTAAGAGTTGGAGGTGATGTCCTTAAAAATGATAAGGACCTCAAGGGTAGTGTTTTCAGAAATATAACTGCAGCCACATGCTATGCTATGAAGGACACTAGAGCTTAGGAGTATTAATGCGTGGCTAAGAGAGTGGTGTAAGGAGAAGGGGTTTGGATTTTTAGAGAACTGGGCCAACTTTTCTTTTTGCTACAGACTCTTTAGTAGAGATGGACTTAACCTCAATGATGATGGCGCAGCTGTTTTGGGTGAGAAGATGGGTAAGGAGTTGGAGGAGATTTTAAACTAGGTATAGGGGGAGGGTACATTGGACTACACAGGGGTAGATAGAGGGGTTAGGGATCAGGGGGTTAATAAGGTACTGGAGGGAGGAGATGGGGGAAGGAGGAGCATAGAGGATAAGGAGGCATGTACGTCCAAGAATATAAGTGAATTGATTAATAATCTAAAATGTATGTTTACAAATGCAAGAAGTCTGTCTGGAAAAACTGGAGAACTAGAACTAATAGTTTTAAAGGGTCACTATACTCACTCAAACAACTTTACATTATCTGAAACTACAATCTGAGAGAAAATGGTGGTATTCCCATATTTATCTGTGCTTGCTTTGTCATTAAATTATTAATTACTCACTGCCTCTTTCTAGTGTCTGCGACACTTATAACTTCTGCACAGCCTCACTATAGACCCTGCTCTGCTTACACACACCCCCTGTCTTCTTTTCTCTGCTGATTCTCTTAAAATTGTTGCAGAAAGTGTGCTGGCGGGCAGCCAAAAATCCTACTAAGAGGGTCAGATATAGGGCACATATTACAATTTCTGCTCCTGTAGGGACAGGTCTTTCCATGTAAATGCTGTGATTAAAATGATGATTTCTCAGGACCATCAGTGGGATCTTGCTGTATCTAAAAAAAATTAAAATTCGATTTAGTCGAATTCGAGTAGATACCTTTTCAAGGAAAGGTATGATGCGGTCGGTATACCAGAACAAATGTCTGAATGATTCACATGACTGGACACTAAATATTGAAGGATACTTCTTATTTAGACATGACAGAGTTAATTAGAAAGAGATAGATGGGTGTATAAATGATAAGGCAGAAACAGATTGGAGTAAGTGAACTGCCAGCATCTCAAATGGTATCATCTTCTTACATCTTCACAAGCATATCATCTTCTTACATTTTCTATATGAGCATGTTGTTTCACAGATGGTAGAAGTTCCTACTAGACAGGATCTGTTGGATCTAGTGATATCTAATAACCCTGAGCTCATTTTGGAGATGAAGCTAAAGGGAAGCTTAGGGAATAGGGATCATGATATAGTGTCATTTTAATATAGGTTACAAAAAACAAAACTGCACTGGGTTAACAAAAATTTTTAACTTTAGGAATGCTAAGGACTGAGAGTGTGGGACCATTTAATATTGGGGCTGAGATGGTTATGGAGGATGCTAATGGCTTAACTATTATTTTCTATAGTGAAAACAGTAAAAAAAACCAGTCCTTATAGCTGGGACTGTAATAATATGAAGGGTATAAATGAGGAATATTCACTCTGGCTGACAAAGGATATGGTACGGAAACAATTAGACAAAGTTAATATCAATAAAGCCCCAGGACCAGATGGAATACATCCACAGAAAAAAAGAGCTTAGTCTAGTTTTAACTAGACCACTGTTTCTTATCTTTTCAGATTCATTTTTGTCTGGTGAAGTGCCGATGGATTGGAAAAAATCAAATGTAATACCAATATATTCAAAAAAGGTAGTAATTCCCAGCCTGGTAACTGTAGACCTGTATACCTAACATAGGTGGTAGCGAAGGTGCTGGAAACTTTGTTACGGGATCATATCCTTGGCTTTGTCTCCAGAACTGATTTTATTAGTAGTAGTTGGCCTGGATTTACTTGCTTTCATGAAGAAGTGAGTAGAAATTTAGATTCAGGCACAGCAGTGGATGTAGTATACTTGGATTTTGCTAAAGCTTTTGATACTGTGCTACATAGGTGACTAATGTTTAAAGTGAGGGCTGTTGGCCTAGAAGAAAACATGTACATGGATAGAGAATTGGTTATGGGATCGGAACAGAGAGTGGTTGTCACTGGAGCTATATTTATGTGGGCTAAAGTTCTAATTGTAGTGTCTCAGGGTTCCGTGCTGGGGCCACTTCTTTTTCATCTGTTTGTAAATGACTTAGAAGGGGGCATTGAGAGCAAGATCTCTGTTTGCTGCTGATGACACTAAACTATGCAGATCTTTTAAAAATTCAAATAATGTGCAAATGCTGCAAGCAGACCTAGATAATCAAAATGGGAAGCAGAATGGCAGATGAGATTCAATGTTGATAAATGTAATGTGATGCATTTGGGGTTTAGCAATCCTGGTGCCACCTACACCATAAATAACTCTGTGTTAAGTGAATCTCTAATTTAAAAAAATTTGGGAGTTCTGGTACATAACCGACTTGCCAGACAGCAACGGCTAGAGCTAGCAAGATATTGTCTTGTATAAAGAGAGGAATAGATTCAAGAGAGAAAAATATTCTCCATCTTTACAAGGCACTGGTAAGGCCTCATTTGGAATATGCTGTGCAGTTTTGGAATCTCATATACAAAAGGGACATCTTGGATATGGAAGCACTGCACAGAAGGGCAACTAAAATAATAAAGGGAATGGAGGGGCTTGAATATGCAGGCAGATTAGACAAGTTAGGGCTGTTTACATTGGAGAAGCAACATTTGCATTTGGACATGATCACTTTATACAAATATATATATATATATATATATATATACAATAAATTCTCTGGTGCATTGTTCACTGATAGGTCATATCAGAGGACTTGTGGACATCCTTTAAGGTTGGAAGAAAAGAAGTTTCATCTTCAGGTTAGGAAAGGTTTCTTTAAAGGGCATGTCCACCCCCAAAACTAAAATTTAACCCCTTACTGGCCACATCAAGTAGTTTAAAACAATCCTTACCTTACATTCCTGCTCAAAATAGTTCCCCTGCTGTGCCCCTCCAAAGTCCAGGAAACTGCTGTGTAGGAGCAGTGTGTGACTCATGCTGTGCCTGAGACTTCCTCAACCTCATCAAGGTTGAGGCATGCTCAGTGCAGCCCTCCCTGCCTCTCAGCCAATCATGGACGCAGCTGCCGGTCCCGCCCCCTGCTTTCAATTCCATGCAAGCAGAGGGCCTGAACACTGCAGCAGGGGAGAGAGGGCAGGTAAGTAAGAATCTGGGGACTTTCTAACAATTATATTAATGCGGTTGGGGCTGGGGGAGCATGCCCTACCACATATCAAAAGTTAAATTTTGGGGTGGACATGCCCTTTAAAGTCAGAACTGTGGAACTGTCTTTCAGCAAATGGATCAACTGTTAGGGCTAGGCCACACTGAAACGCAAACGCAATAGCATGCGATTTCATGTGCGATTTTCGTTGCGTTTGCGATTTCTTCAATAAGTATAGGAACACGCATGCGATTGCGATTAAAAATGCAAAATCGCAAGCGCAAACGCAAAAAAACGCAGCAGTGTGGCCTAGCCCTTAGGTAGGGTTAAAAAGGAGGGTGAAAAGATTGGACTTGATAGACGTATGTCTTTATTCAACCTCAATTACTATGTTACTTTGTATATTTTGCTAAAAATCCAGTTGGAAGTTTCTCAAAATATACAGTCAGTTCACTCCCCTGGTCTATTATTCCTGTAACGCCATGATATTCTAATTAGGGCCGAAGTGAACTGTTTCTTTAAAGATTCGGAATAGGTTACCCCATTCACTATGCACTGAGAGACTCTATCGGCAGAGTGCTTTGCCTAGAGGAGGCAATAGAGAGTGATACCAGCTCTCCATGCATAGCCCTAATACTGTTTCAAAACTGGCATACATGATCTTTAAAGGGGATGTCCATTCCAAAAACTAGAATTTCACCCACTTACCTTACATCCCTGCTCCAAATGGCTGCCCTGCTATGCCCCTCTAAAGTCCCAAAAACTGGCCACCAGGAGCCTGGCAGAGTCCATACAGGACTCTGCCTCCTGTCTCTCCTCCGGAAGAATTTTGACGTGCACACTAGAGCCCTCCCTATCCCACTTATTTTGCTCTCTCTCCCCCTAGTGTTAAACCCCTTTGATATATAGTAGGTCTTCCTCCCCCATCTCCAACCGCTATAATAAATTTTACAGAACCTTCCTTAAACTCTACTTACCTTACCTCTCTCCCCTGGCATTCTTCACTGCCGGCAGCTGCGACCGTGATTGGCTGCCTCTCAGCCAATCACAGACGCGGCTGCCGGTCTGAGCCCCTGCTTGCAGTTTCATGCAAGCAGAGGGCAGGGACAGTATGCCGGAGGAAAGAGGTAAGGTAAGGGCTAGGCCACACTAGCGTGTTTGCACACACGTTTAGCGATTAAAATGAAAATTGCCGGAAGGCGGAAATTCCTGTGATTTCCAATGCGCATGTGATTGCGAGTCTGTTTGCGTTTCGGTAACGCATGCGTTCACCATTTTTGGTGCGTTAGCACATGCGTTTCCATAAAGGAAAATGTCAAAATCATGTGCGCAAAACGCAAACGCACAAGAATTCCTGTGCATTGCAGTGTAGCCTCAGCCTTAGTAATGATCAGGGGAGTTTCTGAAAAATCTATTATATCGGTTGGGGCTAGGGAGGAAGACCTACTATACTACTATATACCAAAAAATTTTTAAAGGGGTGGACATGCCCTTTATGTGACATGGAGATTTTAAGTGAAATGGAAGTGTAATTTTAATGATCATCCTGAAGCTTTATTAGGGTGACAAGACTGACATTTTCAAACCCATAATATTTTCTAAAATATTTATTCATTTTTCTTTTATTACAAAGAATGTTAACATGAACAGTGTTTTTTGCCTGTCCTATAAATCTCCTAAAGTCATGTCCACACATAGAACGACATCGTCATTAAACAAAGTTTATGATTAAAAAATTATCCATTGTCATCCATAATCTGACTAGTTTTAAAAAGATCTACAGAAAGTTGGACTACAGCAGGAAGAACTGGAGTACCGGGAACACCGTAAATATAGGTGATCAAAGGGATACCTGAAAATTGTGCATGTAATTAGCTCCAGAAATCCCTGATCCCCTGTGACTCGTATGTAAAAGATAAAAAAGATATTTTGTTTAAATTATATAACATCGAATGGTCTAAAAACTATAGATGGATAACACTAGATGTCAAAACGGTCATAGAACACACCAGGGGTTTAAAGGCTATAGATTCTTTTCTAAAGACTCTTGACTCTGAACTTTTTTAGTTTGGGGGTTCTTACTGTCTCAAGAGTTGTGGGAAGGCCATAGGCATGGCTTGTGCCCTATCCCTAGCTAACATCTGCATGGGAGGAGTCCCACATCTTTGGAGATGGTAACCCATACAGAGGGAGCATAGTATGGTATGGCCGTTTTGTTGATGACCTGCTCCTAATATGGGAGGGTGATCAGTCATCCATTGAGAAGTTCATTGAATATGTAAATTGCAATAAATGTAATCTAGTATTCACAGGGGAACAACATCATGCATCCACACAATTTCTAAATCAGAAACTCAATCACCTCTAAAATTGAAACAGAAGTTTATAGGAAAGAAAGTGCTCGAAACACACTTTTGTTATCCATGACATACATTAGACGGAATACTGATGGGGCAGTTTGCGAGAATTCGACGGATATTTTGTTTGAAAAAGCCAAGGATGACTTGAAAGAAAGATTTAGACCTAGAAGTTATAAACCAAGAGTGATTAAAAAAAGCATATAGAACAATGAAACGGTAAAACAGATATGAGCTATTACAGTACATGAAGAAAAGGGGAACTGGAAGATATGGAATAGAAAAGACATTTTTTTTTACACCGACATTAGAATGGGTGTCCACAGGGAAGGGGCGTTCCAAAGTTTCACCCAGCAACAAAAAGACTGTTGGTTATCCACAACAGGGAATTTTAAATGTGGTTTAAAAAAAATCCTTCAAATTGACAGTAATGGGAAAAGAATAAAAAATAAAAGATTTTATTAATTGTAACACTCACAATGTTATATATCTGTAGGAATGCAATACATGCAAAAACAGTATATAGGGAGAAAAAAAAGAACATTTAAAGATAGAGAAAGAGAGCATATATGGGGCGTAGATAATAGAGATCAATAATCTCCCGTAGATAGATATTTTTTGCATTGTAATGGAGGTGATGTTAAAGAATGTTCCATACAAGGTTATGAAATTGTTAGAAGAAAAAATCAAGAGGGGGTGACATGATACAACAATTAAATAAATGTGAGGCTAATTGGATCCTAGAATATCTAAGGGATTAAACTCGAAATGGGATCTAAACTATATCTACTGAACATCTTATTATATTGGGACAAGATTAGGTTTATCATATTTTGTTACAAAATCAGTAGAGGTTAGAGAAACTTAAATGTTTCCAAAAACATTTTGATGTTACCATGTCTCATTTACTATGTATGTGGAGTAAAGATAGGAACATAGTTAGTATAGGTTGATATAATAATATATTCTACCAGGAAATTTATAGAAATTAAGATAAGGTAAATGATAAATTAAATCTCAAAGATTGTTAAAAAAAAGAAGCATAACTCTATACAGACCCTCTCTCCCGCGACACTCTCAATTGACTGCAACCACGTCAGTGATTGGCTGCCTCTCAGAAAATCACAGCCACGGCTGCCGGTCTTGCCCCCTGTTTGCTATTACAGGTGGTGGTCTCTAATGCTGGGTTGGTGGTAGAACGTTGGTGGTGGAACTGTGCAGTATCATGAGTACTGAGTTAAAGTAAGCAAGGTGGATTTTATTACTTGCCATACTGGTATTTGGGGTGAAGAATGGCGGCTTACCCCGACCTGGACTCCTGTGGTGTAGTGTTGGTTGCGTGACGGGCCGACCCTGCCAAAGTCCCCACACCGCATGTGGATATGGTGATTTTCAGTAAAGTTTATAGCACTGGCTACTGACTTATTTATTGCACTGCACATTTGTGTTATATACATTTTTTTATGGTACGAATCTAAGACATTATAACTTTTCCATAACTTATATGTGAGGTCCAACATTCATTCCGGGGACGCCCGGGCACAGTTGTTTTTAATAGGTATTTTATGTGTGAAGGTATATCAAAATGGGGGGTAGGTTTCTGTGGGGATTTTGTGTTTTTATAATAAAGAATTTTTCAGACCATCAAGTGGTTGTGCCCGTTTATGGAGGGGTCTTTATAGGGGATGTCTGTATCCCAAAGTTGTTTACATTTTGGAGTATACCCCTCGGAGCACCGTAATAATAGTAGGATCCACACGGTCAAATACAGTATGGTGTACTGTTGCTAGTTCTGGCAAGAAGGGAGCCGTATAAGTGCGCCGCTGGAGCGAGGGGCTGTAAGTAGCGTTCTGAATCTTTATGAGACACCCTGTCACCCTAAATCTGTGCTCATCATATTGATTTCCACCTGTGATGGACATCTTCATCCTGTTTATATGGACTACTTACTGGTAGGCCGAGTTGCCTAGTTTTAAACACCAGGACCCTATGCATGCTTTACTCATGTGAATGTTTATCTGTTAAAATAAAATTACAATTAAAAAAAAAAAATAGAAAAGTACTCATGACTAAATGTGTGCCAGCAATAACCAATGTTTTTAACTGGCACAAATCTTGGGTAGCACCACCAAACCCAGGGGTACTACCTAATGGCAGCGAGCCTCTCTCTCTTAGCACAACCTTTGTGTGCCTGGCTACACATATGATTGTAAGGCATAAAAAACTCCCATGTAAGTCTTCCTTAAGGTGCCCATACATCTATAAGATTTACTTACCCGACCGAGCGCTCACCGATGTTCTCGATCTGCCGGAACCGCTTCTCCGATCTTACATTCGACGACAGTGCAAAATCCCATTCATTTTGCGATCGCATGTCGGTCGAATGTAAGATCGGGAGAAGCGGTTCCGGCAGGATCGAAGGAACATCGGGTGAGCGCTCGGTCGGGTAAGTAAAATCTTATAGATGTATGAGCACCTTAAGTTCACACCAGGAGTTCTTTATTATTAAAGGCATGAAATTCCCTTAAAACTAACATTGGTTCTAATGTGTTTGCTAACAAGGAGCTGTTCTCCAGTCATAAGTCCCTCCAAGTTTGGAGTGCCTCTGACATGATTACCCCTATTCCTATGGACTTTGTAAACTTTGTCATTCAAAGCACCATGGGCTTCAACAACGATGGATATAAATCCATTAGGTGAATGGATCCACTAGAAAGCTAAAGACTGCAAAACATATGTCATCCAGGAAGACAACAAGAAAGGGATTTAATGTAATATGTGATTTTGACTTGCCTCACTAATAATGCAGTTGTTCAGAGATCATCACAGTCTGTGATTATGCTTTAGTTTGTGCATTGTGACTCTAGACGTCAGTAAGAAGGTACAGTATTGCTGCATGTAACAAAACAGCTATGTCAAGAGTTTACTTAATGATGGTTTGGGACCCATTTACCGTAAAATAAAGTGGGGCTTATATCAATACTTACTTTTTCATGGTAAGGGCATCCTTTGATATACAACAACCTGCTTGTACTTCAACAGACTTCTACCACAACACTTTAAAAATATATATATAAAAATTTCAAGGTCCAAGTTATATTAACTAATTTTTTTACACCTACAGACAAGTTAATCTTTTCATGTTATAGCTTTTAAACATACTTTTAATATTGTTTTTTGTTTATTTTTGTAGGGTTTGGTATGACTACTCCAGCTACAATTGCAGGGAAAATATTTCTAATCTTCTATGGTCTCATTGGTTGTGCAGCAACCATCTTGTTCTTTAACCTCTACCTGGAACGACTTATCACAATAATTGCTTATGTAATGAAAACCTTTCATGAGAGGCAAATGAGAAGGAAGGATGGCCACCCTCCTGAAAAACGCAGAAGTTCTGGGAATTCAGTTGATAGCCTAGCTGGTTGGAAGCCTTCTGTATATTATGTGATGCTAATACTTTGTCTGGCGTCCATTATTATATCCTGCTGTGCCTCAGCAATGTATTCTCCAATTGAAGAATGGGGCTACTTAGATTCTCTTTATTTTTGCTTTGTTGCCTTTAGTACTATTGGCTTTGGGGACATGGTCAGCAGTCAAAAAGCCAAATATGAGAACCAGGAACTTTACAGATTTGGTAACTTTATCTTCATACTTATGGGAGTTTGCTGTATTTATTCCTTATTTAATGTCATCTCTATAGTTATTAAACAATGTATCAATTGGATATTAAGAAAGTTAGAGTGCAGGTGCTGCCAAAGATGCCAAAGAAAACTATTTAGGCCTAAAAGAAACACAGTTATGCCTGGAAATGTTCGAATTAGACGGAATATCTCTATTGAAACAGATGGAGTATATGAAAGTGAAACAGATGGACGTAGGATGTCTGGGGAGATGATCTCCATGAAAGACTTCTTGGCTGCCAATAAGGTCTCTTTGGCCATCATGCAGAAACAACTTTCAGAAACGGCCAATGGCTGCCCTAGGCAAATTGGCACAAGTTCCAGGCACAATGGATTCTCAGGTGGTGTTGGGGCTTTAGCAATTATGAATAACCGGTTAGCAGAAACTAGTGTGGACAGATGAATATATATAGATAAAATCCAAATGTGTAATCCTTTCTGCAGGTCTGTTTTGCAAGTTTACAGGCTTACCGCCTTATTCAAAAAAGTATCACTTTTCAGCTCTGAAATGAGAGGAACTGTATTTTTCTATTTGCAAATGCACCTGTATTGTCCTGCTCGTTGATAATATGAATGGAATGAATCACTGGAGAAAATAAATTGTTTCCCAAAATATTATTGCATAGAAAGATAAACATGGTGCAGCACACCCAGAATGTGCCTTCTCCAGATCACTGTGGAACCAGCTAATTTGACAGCACAAGAAGACATATCACATTATCATTGGCCTCTTAAACAAAGTGCACCAACTGAATCATAATCAAACCTTGAATGTTTATTTACCAATCGTGAGTATTTATATGGATATCAGGACAGAGAATGTATTGGTCTCCATGCTGTTTCATATCCCACAAGTATTTTACCTCCTATTTGTTTTGAAAATTTACACAAGATAGAAGAGAGACACTTCTTCCTCTTGCTGCTGAATGTAAACATGTCCCATGGAGATCTGAGAAGGCACTTTCTCTTGCACCTTTGCTATATTGTTTTGACATAGAGACAGAAGGAAAACGCCCTATCTCAAAGAGATGGAAGCACAGAGAGGTAATTAGTGGAATAATTTAATTCTGGCCTTCTATTTCTAAAAACACACTGTGGTAAACCATTAATGGTTTCTTATTATATATCTCCAAGGGAGAATAAAATGTGCATCATTTTACATCATTTGTGATTGAGAAAAAAAATCCATAATTATGCTGCAAACATGGGGACACAGGTTTAGTTTCTTTTTTTGTACAGTCTAACCCTTTGCCTTTGGTGATTACAATGTTTCTGTCTCTTCTGGATCATAAAACACTTTATATTATTCTGCTGATTCTATTCTGATCATCCATATATTCACATTGCAAACCCACTTAAAAAATGTTTCATTGACATTAACACAGAGGATTGGTTCCTGAATGTAACAAGCAACAGTCAACTTACTACATACTGTAAAAATGATGCAATGACAATATACACAATTGTGTAATGAATTTTGCATTTCAAATGCATGCAGTACAGTAATTGTTTTACTGTTTGTTTAATTTTAAGCCATTTAATTTTCTCTAAATAATTCTATTTTTCATTGTCCCAGGCATTACCTTTTGATAATAGCAGAGTTCCTGCTTATTGAAAATACAACAAAAGGTTTTTCTGTAGAACTCATGCAGACAGCTTACTGCGGGTTATCTTATACTAGAATTTCTTTCCTGCTATTTTGTATACAGGGAGATTCAATAACAGTTCTTATCGTTTAAAATGGTACTAATTTTGCTACAACCAATCAGATCTTATTTAACATTTGAAAGATAATATCTGATTGGTTGGGGCAAAATTAGCACAGAAAAAAATACTGCTTGCTTAAAGAGCAACTAATGTATTCTAACAATAATTGTAAAATAAATTAAAATGCAAGGATAAAAAGTGTGGCTGCGGGCACATTTGATTGGCTGTTGACCTATCAAATTAGTCTATGGATGATATCTGGGATTGTTGTTTAGTTCATGACAGACTAATGCTGGACTGGCTATACATCAAATAGCTATTAGGCCAATTTGTTCAATCCTCAAATTGGCCTAATATCAATTCAACAGTTTCACCTTACCATGTTCCCCAGTCCAGTCTGGCACAATGTTCTTCTAACAATCTTTGGGTGGCACAACTGTGATTCAGTGGAATTGATGGTGGTCTGGCACAATATAGCAACGGTATTGCAATTTGGCGAAGAACAACTAAAATTTGACCATGCGTTCTCCACCTTTGTTTGGTAAGAATTTGATCTTACATTCAGACATTCAATTGTTAGCCACTCTGGTAAAGATACCGATCTTGGTTATATATGACAATTATATATATATATATATTTATATATGGAGTGCACCGATGGGGCTTTCAAATATATCAAACAATATTTACTGTCAAAATTAATGCCTTTCCGTCTATCAACTTTCAACCTGATGACAGACGCATGAAACCAAAACTTGTTCATTTTGATAAAAAATAAAACTGTTTGATACATTTGAAAGTGGTTTGGGTGCGTTCCATCCATATTGTTTCATAGTAGATTATTGTGAACTGCATCAAGGCAACTTAACCATATCATGGCATTCATGCAGATTTCTGATTGTAAACAAAAAGAAAAAGCAGGTGCCGCACTCCTAGTATTTATTCCTGAACAATATAAAGTCCCACATCAAAGCAGAAATGTTTAGGGATTATCCTTAATCAGTATTATACAAATGAGACCAAAAGCATACCAGCCATATATATTCTAACCTATCGCATTATATTAAGTAATATAATTATTCAGTCACGTGACCAATAGTATCTCTCTTAAAAATTATATAATATAATAATTTACACAATATACACAGGAAACAAGATTTGGATCGGCAAAAATCTCTGTTTTATCAACAAAAGCACATTGTAAATCTCCTACACAGAAACATATTGATACAACCCAAAAAGGTCGTTTTCTTTTCCCTATTTTGAACTGCAGCCTTGTGGTCTCCTGTGAGAAGGTATACTTGGTGGTAATTTTAAACTCCTCTACTTGGAGGATTATTTCTTTTAATAAGGACCAATGGTTATTGGACTGTCTGTTTACCTGCCAAAGTTAAAGGTCAGTGCCAAAACACTGTCAACCCTCTGTGTTTATTAGATGTGCCATTCCATTTTTCTCTATATAACGTATGCTTACAATTGTGGCCCATTATGTAGGCACAGCATGGCGCTTGTTTACCTTTATTACTTATGTTTAAAAATATTTAGTGTTTATCGCCTTAAATAATCTCCATAGTTAATTTCTTTACTGAAGGGACCTTAAAATGTAGTGCCAATTTTCTACTGGAGAAAAGGTAACACGCCACTGACATAATAAGTAGAGATGGGATCTGGGTCCGACACCGAACCTCTTGGTTCCGAAATCCGAAAGGTTCCTTTGGAACCAAGTGGGCCGTTCGGATTTCGGAACTTATACGATCATATTTTCAAGGGTTATCGAAAGTACAGGGTAATTTTTAGGGTTACTGAATAGAACACCATACATTTGTTAACCTCGAAAGTACGGAACTTGGGAGTTTTGAACATCTCTAATAGTAAACATGTGACTGGATTTTTCAGTCAGTTTTCTTATCTATTGCTTGACAAGAGCAGTGTTACTATTTAAAATCTATCAATCTTTTTAATAAAGAAATGTAAACAATTTTAAACATTTAAAATGGAAATTAGTATGCTGAGTAAAGTTCCTAGTTTCTGATATGAAGTGACATAACTTGCATTCTAAAGGAAAGTATACACAGGTAAATATTTTGGGATGGTTGACCAGTTGGCCCGATATTTTTGTGAGATTGGGTCGTTACCAGCCTATTTTTAGCCACAATCTGTTGATTAGAATGTGACATGTTAGTAAATCATAGTTGATCACATGGTGTTCAAGGGGTCGCTACTGATCAAAATATCTTTTTTGCGACCAACATACGATCAAAAAATGTATGGGTCAGGGGGGACCGTTGTAATCATATGTTGGCCGCAAAAAAGAACAGGCTTTTCCTGAACAATTGCTCGAATGTCGTGGTATTGGTTGGGAGGTGAGTTCAATGTATGGGCACATTGTACATGGAAGGGCAAACTGCACTAACCTAGTCTTTTGGACTGCAAGCTGATGGACAGATTTTGTGAGGAAATACTGCTGCTAAACTGATGGTTGGAAAAATGAAAAGTGATCTGACATTCTAATTCCAGCAGCCCAAACCTTAAAAAAAATGGCTAATATGAATTTGAATTCAAATGATTTAATGTTATCTGTTTAAACTAATGTTTAGAAGTGTATTACAACCATGTATAATATACAAATAGGATTATATGGAAAATACGTTTTTAGTCACAGCTGTTAGTATTCTTAGGCTACGTTCACACTAGAAACTGACGGAAATGCACAGCATGTATTTCTGTCAGTTTGTATCCATTTTTTCACAATGTGTATTCCATAGAAAATGCATGAAAAAACAGACAGAAATGCTGCATGCAGTGCGTTTTTTAAACGGACTGGAACGGAACGGATTATAACGCAGCAGATGTGAACGTTATTATGAAATCCTATGGGGTTTTACTGTCTGTCTATTTTTAAAATGCACCTGCCTGCTTTTAAAAAAAAAAAAAATCTTATGAAGAGTTACATGGTGTTTGTATTCATATTTAAACAGGGACATAAGCATTTCTCATACAATTTATCATGGTTCAGTAAATGTTGGCTCATTGTGCCTGCCAAACCACTATTCATGGTAAAAATTATTGTTTTGCCGTATTAGTCCAATATATGTAGTAAAAAGTAGAGTATTGTGATACTTTTAAAGGATAATTATACTCACCTCCCCCTCGTTCCTTTCCCCCCACTCCTGCAAAGTTCCCAGGGTAAGGACCTAAAACACTAAGTCCTCACCTCCGGGTACTTTACAAAAGTCTTGCACTACTTACTTGTAATCTCCCTCGTCGCTCCGGTCCGATCCTCCCCATTGGCACTTTGAGTGACAGGTCGCGAGGCAGCCAATGGGAAGACGTGTTTGGCAAAGGAGGCATGTCTTCCCATTGGTTGTCTCCCGGACTGTCACTGACAGTGCCAGTGGGGAGGATCCGACCGGAGCTACGAGGGAGATTACAAGTAAGTAGTGCAGGACTTTTGTAAAGTACCCAGAGCTGAGGACTTAGCGTTTTAGGTCCTCACCCTAGGTACTTTGCAGGAATGGATCGGGGAAATGGTAAGTATAATTGTCCTTTAATGGACTAACTGGACTAACTAACTGGGTTGATCCCTCGAAAGCTTGTCTACGAAAATAAACTGTTAGTCCATTAAAAGTATCACAGTACTCTACTTTAAACCACTATTCAGTCATTCATTTAAAAGGCAGGTTTGCTATAGAGTGAAAATGCTTCTATGGCATATCACTTCTGTGGTGGAAATGTGTCTCCGTTCTCCATGTGAGGAGTTCTGGCGTGGCTATTTTCACAGCTTAAAACAGGCAATATTCTTTTCAATTAAATTTTTTTGAATTACAAAATGTACCTATGGATGGTTTTAGAATTCTCCTCAGAATTCAATAAACTTTATACAAACACATAATTACTGTATATACTCGAATATAAGCCGAGCCCTTCGCTGTGCATGCGATCACCATTTTTGATGCGCGTCATATGTGCTGCGATAGGGTAACATCAAAGGAATCACAGTACACTTATACTCGGGTCACCGCAATTAACAGGGTAAAAGGAGACTGGAGACACATGGCAAAGGAGCAAATGTGTCTCCGGTACAGTCATTACCCACTCATTGCCGTCATTTCTGTACCTTACCAGTAAATTGTGGCCGCAAATGGAAAGCAGTCAGGACTGGAGCAGGTAGGCGCGGAGCTGTGGAGCTCCTCTCACCACCCGGACGGAATGGAGGAGCAAGTAAGGAGCTCTGACTCTCCTGTCAGAAGTGCTGGTGAGAGCTACCAGTAGTAGGACAGGTAGCAGGAGCATTTTTTCTTGTTGGCCAACTGTAAAAAGTTGCAGCTCCAGATGTTTAGAAATTACAACTTCCAGCAACCAAAGCATGCTGGGAGTTGTAGTTTCCAAATTTTAGAGTGCAGAGGAATAAGTTCTTCTACTACTGTATGTGAATTGTCCGGTAAATTAGACAAGGTTCAATCTAAAGAGCAATTAAAGGTTAAAAACAATACTAAATCAGAAGGCAGTAGTGGTCATAATTTCAACCCTTAGCTTATAATCGAGTCAATCAGATTTTACTTTTTCAAGTCAAAATAAGTTATACTCGGGTCGGCTTATATTCGAGTATATATGGTAATTGCTGTTTCCTCCCTAATTTTTATTTTTACCTGTTACATTTCCTTATTTGTGTATTTTAATCATCTACTTTAAACATTTAATAATGGTTGTCCGATATCTTTAATCCTCACTGACTTTAAATGAACTGAAATCTACAAATGTATCTTTTGAACTCTCAGAAGCCATAGCTTAACATTTTATTAAAATGACTTCTTTGGGCTTTTAGGATGAACTTTGGGATTTGAAATGAGCTTTTTAGTTATTTAGAAGACCCATCATATTTATTCTTCTATGGGGGGAGATACTAATTCCTCTTTATTTTCACTAGCATGATGCAGGTTCCTGAAGTGTTTGAACTAATTTCTGATATTGCTATGACTACCTTTGCCTTGGAAATCCTCTGTGGCATTTAATTATTATATAACACTACTGACATCTTCATGGGCATCCAGCAGTTCGTGAATTATCAGCAACTGGTTTGTAATGCAACTGAAAGCAATAAGATGTGATCCAGCAGTGAACGAAAAAGAATGTGCAATTGCTTATGTCTCTTGAATGGATGTTTGTGAAAATTGAATGGACATGTAAGCAAGTTGCTTACTGTATCTATTTTCACCACTGCCAATTGTTTGTAAATTATAATTCAAAAAAGTAAAAACATTTTGCTATTTTTCTATTCATTAAAGGAAAGTTTTAAAACATTTAAAGGTGTCTGTATGTTAATGTCAAGTACACTAGTATGCAGCCGAACTATTTTCACATGGGGAAAATGGGAAAATGTTTTATCAGCAATGTTCTCAAGGTTTAAACTTAAAACTAAATGTACAGATTGTTACTTCAAAAGCTCTAGAATACTCTGTAGCAATAAGACAATATATAGCTATGCAAAGTGCCATACAGAGTGTGTGTACCGCAGTGTCTTTTGCTGACATTACATTTCCCTGCCTTTTATGAACATTCATAAGTAAGTTTCTGAAAAAAGAGCTTTTGTGAACTTGTGTTCTTCACAATTTCTTTTAAAGGGGAACTGTGCTCTCTAAAAAAAATGAGTAGATTAGTCACATCTAAGCCAATATAGATACTCTATGCTTGTTTCTCAGTGTGAGTGTAGACCCACTTTGAACCCAAGGTTTATTAGATTGCAATTCAACAGCAACATGGAGGATCATACTCTAAGAGAAAATGAAGAAACCACACATCAGTAACACAAAGTTTCTGGGGTTTTCCCCTCTTCATCAGGTTTGAGTCACATAACCTTCACACTCTGCTCCTCCCCTGTACCCCCAGGTCCATGCATGCTCATAGAATGCTGGTCGTAAAGTCCTTGCACAGACATTTGAAGTATTGTCACCATTGCCCAGCCCTCAGACATCCACATTCTTTTACAGATAGAAGAAAGTAAATCTGCTGCTGTCTAATGTTTACACAAGCAGACAAAGGAAAATTAGTGACTTAAAGGGGAACTGTGGTCTCCAAACAAGTTGAGTTTAAATGAAATGCCAGTTTCCTACCTTTAAAACGAGCCATCAACCACCTCTCTACGTGCTCCACAGCCCAACATATACATAAATGACTGACCAGAAAGTTAATGGGTGGGAGGCTGACATGTGACATTCCTAAGGCTTCTCCTGCACAGCGCCGCCGGCGAGCACAGCCTCAGACTCCCTCAGTGTGTGAGGGAGACAGGAAGTCCCTCCTCCTCTCTGCTGTGTGAAGGAGCTGCAGAGAAGGTAAGGGAATCTACTGCCCTTCTCTCTCACAGTGTGAAAACAGCCTTTTCAGGCAGAGTTCTCACTCCCATATTCCATTGGTTATATGACATGGCCCCTTTTCTGTGATGCAGCTAGTGGGAAATTAGTTTGTCTAATCTACTGTAGCTGTGTGAGGAGAATGCTGATATTAGAAGGCCTCCAGACTTAAGCTTCATACACATGTTGGATAATTGTTGTACAATGCAGCCGATGAACGTGGAATCGCACAATATTTGTATGAAAATATAGCATCAATGATCGTCTAAGACCAACGACTGTCGACTATTGTCGGCTTTTTCTGTCGATCAGCCTGCCGGATTTGTTCTGCCGATTATCGTATATTTGTACATGGTCGGCATATTATCGTTAACGTTCTACGAAAAAATATATAAAAGGTGCATGCTCTGCTTTCGTAATTGCGCGAACATAGGAACGTTACGTACGAATGTCTATATCGAACGACTATCATGGTGACTTGTTGCTGTGTGTACAGATGTCATTTCAATTATGAGGATTAACGATAATGCCGTTAAACGTTCGTCGGCTGCATTGTACGAAAATTATCCAACGTGTGTACGAGGCTTAACACATTTGCTGTTTTATTAATGTTGAGCTATGGTGGGTAGGGTAAAAAAACATGTGCCCCAGAACCATTTAAAGACAGGATCAGCAATCTGTAATGTGGATACCTTCTTGTGCAGAAAGGAGACTGCTTGAATAAGCCTTTTGCATCATCCTTGGTCTGTCTCTTATCCCGTGCCTGGCTAAGGACATAAATATAAATCAGTAAAAAAAAAAAATGTTTACACACACACACATATATAGAACAGTGATGGGGAACTTTTTAGAGACTGAGTGCCCAAACTGCAGCCCAAACCCTCCTATAAATTGCATGGTGCCAACACGATAGTTTAACATGAATACTGAGGTTTTACTTCAGAAACAACAATTCAAAACAGATGCCTGCAGCCTGCAGTAGTTTGTGGTAGTACCACCGTTTTTTTTAAAGGGTCACTATACTCCCTCTAACAACTTGGTGGTGTTCACATATTTATTTGTGCTTGCTTTGTCATTAAGTTATTAATGTTTAGTGAGCGCTCCAAATTGCCCCCACCCTCACTTATATGTTCTGCACAGCCTCACAATGGACACTGCTCTGCTTACACATCTACTCCTCCCTCCCCCTGCCTTCTTTTCTCTGCTGACTCTCTTAATTGTTGCAGAAAGTGTGCTGGCAGGCAGCTAAAGATCCTAGTAAGAGGTCAGGGATCGGGAACATATAATTTCTACTACTGGAATGGCAGGTCTCTTTCCCTGTAAATACTGTGATTTCAAATGCCAATTTCTCATAATCTACTGCTCCGATTTAAAATCCCAATAAAGTTTTGAAGTAGTGGGATCTTGATGTAAAGTTATAATTTTTGAAAAGGGTAGATACCCTTTAATCAACCACAATAATAATGTTCCTATCTCTGTCCATTTAAAATTTTGCCTGACCGTTAATCTATAGTTTTGTCAATGAATTGTCAAAGAATCGTGCAGAAAACTAAAATGAAACAAACGTTTCTTAATTTAGGAAAAATACGTAAACATCATGTGGTTCCATATGGACAATAAAAAAGGGAATATATTGCCAAAAAGAGATTTGTTTAACAAAAACGGAAGAGAAGTCAAATTGTCAGACTACCATGTTTAATTAAAACTACAACTGCTAGCATTATACAATATAAAAGAAAAAGAGCATCCAGTTGGAAACCCCCAAGTGACAAATGAGTATTGTAATTCATCAGATAAATGAAGGGAATATACTACTGGAGAGTAAATTTTGGTCAATTTTCTAACCAATTTACAGTGTAAATAACATTTTGTTTTGTTAGCATGACACCAAACATGTTGGGGGTGGGTACCAGTGGATACTCCTCTGGTGTAAGTATTTCAGCCATCTGCTCAAAAAAGTGGTTGCAAATGATGCTACAGCGCAAAATACAGCACCTACTGTATATTATATACGTATATTAAGGGATATATTTTGTATTATAATGCCATGATGTTTTTTTAAACATTTATCAGAAACTCAAAACATGTACTTTTATTTCCCTTTCTTTCCTAAAAAGCTCTGTTTATAGTATCAGAAGTTCATCCTGATGGGTGATTCATCCTGTGAATATGTATCAGTAATCATGATTACTCGGGTCTGCTTGTCGCTCGTGACGAGGATTGTTGAGTTTGCCTTTCATCATTCTTCCTGTTTCACTAGGCTGCGGAGAGGTAATGTGTGTGTGTGTGTGTGTGTGTGTGTGTAAGGATTGGCCTATCGTTAAGTCTTCCGATTAGACTGACTAAACAATGCTTCAAGTGTGTGTGAGTACTCGGTCTTGCTGAAAAGTAATGCAGTGGATCCATCTTCTATAATTATAAAATGCAGATAAGTAATAAGGACCCATCTGGCTTCTTGGTGGATTTCCTCAGAATGAAAGTGGCTGATTAAAATGGAAATTATAGCTTGGCCTGCTAGCCTGTGATTGCAGCACATCATGGGATGAGAGCCTATTTGAATGGAGATTACTGATGACAAAACTCTTGGTGACTTCATAGAATATTGAGGCTTTGTTTGCACAAAAATATTTCTATAACTAATTATCGAAGTGACAAGGTTACAGTTATAAAGCTTGTTATTGAGGCGCGAAGATGCTATCTGCTCTTTAATCCAACTTCCTGCAATGACAATATTTTATTGTAATACCCAAGAGCCATTAATGTTCTGTAAATGTTCGTATAAATTGTACTTAGCTTCAGTTCTAATCAGTACTTATCTTTGTCATCAGTGTCACATGATTTATTGAGACATTTTAAGAAAAAAATGCGTGCCTCCCCCCCCCCCCCCCCCATTTTTAAAACAAAAAAGGATATTGCAAGTCTTTTTTCCATGGCCTGGTTGTCACTTAGCCGGTGTCCTTGCACTTATATCCTTATATTTCACAAAAAGGTGTTATTTATTGTATAATGTCAAAGTAACAAACGCGACTTGGTCACTAATTCACAATCCGATTCCTTTAGAATGCCCAATGCGGCAACAGACAGGAGTGATCCATCTGTATGTAATTTATACTTTATAGGAAGATCTTAGTAACAATCTGACTGAAATTTTACATTAGGACCGACCAACATTGCCGATATTCCCAGATCCAATGGAATTGACTGAATATCGTGTAAATGGGCACCCTAAATAATCGTGAAATGTCTGTCTGCACCTGTCCAGTGTCAGTTTGTTATGCATGTCTATCTGTCAATCCCTTTCTATCTGTCTATACCTTCTATTGCTCTATTTATCTATCTGTCAATTACCTAATGTCTGTCAGTCTATCTACATGTCTGGTTAAGGGAATTTATTTATCACTATCTGTGTCTTTGTCTCTCTACCTATCTGTTTGCCTGTGTCTCTATATCTGTATGTATATCTATCTATCTATCTATCTATCTAACTGTCTTTCTCTGTCTATATATCTAGTAAATATCTAATTGGTCACTTAATTGTGGGCAGGGGACTGTATCTGAGGTGCCCCAGATATCTCAAGACCCTTAAAACACCCCTTGCTTTAAACAATTTAAAAGATATAAAAAATTACTCTGCATGGTACTTGTCCCTCCATTCATACTTGTGTTGTTAACCTTGGTGTATCTGGCATTCTGACTGATTAAAGGACAACTACACTGTAAAAATTAACTTTTAAAAAAAAATAATCCGAACTAAGAAGTGCCTGTTTATTGAGTTCTATTGCAGAGGCAATTTTTCCTTCCTGAAGCGAGCCTTTCATGGAAGCAGCGACCCCTGCAATTGTACATATTCAACGTGGGGGAATCTCACCTGTTTACAATATAGTGATAGGAGGTGGTTGTAGTCTTCTGGAACTGTTTAAAAATATAAAGGGAGATTCAATAAAAGTTCTTATCGTTAAAAATGGTGCTAATTTTGCCCCAACCAATCAGATCTTATTTAACATTTGAAAGCTAACATCTGATTGGTTTGGGCAAAATTAGCACCATTTTTAACGATAGGAACTTTTATTGAATCTCCCTGAAGATCTCTGATTACCAGAGGCGTAACTACCAGGGGAGCAATCAGCTCATTTTCTTTTCCTCCACAGATACAGCCCCCTCGGCAACCGCTGTATAGTATATGAAACTGGCAGGGGGTCCATTACAGTTTTGCTGGAGAGGGACTGGGGAATATAGTTTTGTCATGAAAAAACAATATTGCTCCCCAGCACTTTCCCAAGATCTGTTAATATGTGTGCTCTCATATAGATGCAGTGTTATGTAACGTGTTTACTGTTATTTCTCGGTTTATATTACATACCAGTTATTGAAATTAGCAAAATGGCAACAGGTTATGGGCTCAGAAAAGAAGGACGAAGCCAGTGGATCAGTCTGCAGGAAACTAATGAATCAGGCTGCTTTTTGATAGAGATGAAAATAACTATTGGAGACAAAGTTCCTAGGCCACAGAGAAGGCGTATGGTGAATTAATCTGGATGATAATGAGAGAAGAAGCTGGATGATGGAAGGAAAGCCCTTTAAATCCTGAGACACGTGTATGCAGACACAGGTAAGCCACTGCAGGAGGCTGAAACTGATACAGGTATATTCAGAGACATACATTACAGTACTGATAAATGCTGGAGAGACACAAAGGGGTGGACTGTTTATTGCAATAATTCCTAAAGGCCTACATGAATCGTTTAAACCCATCACAATTCATATCACAATGGAAAATAAACTTTCACTGAGTTTTAAAACACAGTTAGGTTGAGGCCACTCTAGAGCGGGCAGGACTGCACACTAAAGTGCACAGGTTGAGATTTGCAATCAGGGCATGTGTGATCGGCAAAAAAATTATAATTGCAGTAACCCCGTTACTGTAAGGGAGAGAGGGGATTGTAACCTTGTCTTCTACAACTGCAACCAAAAAGGTCACAAAGCTAGAGTGTGTCCAAGCAAACTTAATAAGACTATCACAGTGGTGTAACAGAAACACTTATACACCAAGTACGGGGGTGGTACGTATAGGTTTAGATTTAGAGCTAAGAAGGAACCAAAGATCCGTATCAGAGTCAGTCACTCTTTGTAGTCCGGTAATTTTTTTTTTCCTGAGGCTTGTCTTTTTCTTTTTTTTTTTAATTCGCTTTAAATGTACTTGAGAAAGGAAATATTGGTAAGTCAAAGTTATGAATAGGAGTACCAAATAAACATCAGTGAGAGAATCAATCAGATATCAATAAATATTAAAAAACGGTTTGTATAACAAAGTAGTAAACTATGTAATCATTTATAACATATTTATTAATATGTTGGCAGTCGGGTGTTTGTAGAGAAAATTGCATTAAGAAAGTAAGGATCAAAGACAAAGTTGTGCCTCGTTTCCCATAAAAATGGCCATTCCAGGGAATCAAAGGCCTTGCAGGCATCCAAGGATAGTAGCACTCATCAACCAGTATTATCGTGGTTCAGCTGTGTCTGGTTGTCAGGCCTCTGAACAGCATGAACTGCATATGTCTGAGGGGAGCTTCCAGGCACACCCGCCAGCCAGTCTCCAACTCCAATAGGAGACGTCCTGGCTTGCATGGCGCGTGTAGTGTCGTCAGGCACCGTATGCATGGTGCTGCATAAATGCTGGACGTGTTCCCCAGGTAGGGGATGATGGTACTTTTTCCGTTTTATAATTTAGTACCGGATCCCTATTGCTCTTGTCTGTTCCTGTGCCTTAACCTTATCTTCAGCTGTTCCATATCTCCTGCTGCCATAACACTTGCATTACCTCCAGCTATTACAGGTCTTCTGCTACCTTACCACTTACCTTACCTCCAGCTGTTCCAGGTCTCCTGCTGCCATACCACTTACCTTACCTCCAGATGTTCCAGGTCTCCTGCTGCCATACCACTTACCTTACCTCCAGGTGTTCCAGGTCTCCTGCTGTCTCCTGGGCCTTCTGTCCCCTCTATCAGTGCATACCAAGGTAGGTTAAAAGTAGATCAGTAGGTGTGTGTACCAGTGTCAGGTTGGGGGTTAAAATAACAAACTTTTTTGATGATTGGTCAAAATTAGTTTTTTTGACTTTAGTTACCCTTTAAGTATGGCTGCCACAGAAATGGATAAGTAGATCGGTAGGTGTGTGTACCTGTGTCAGGTTGGGGGTTAAAAAAAACAAGCTTTTTTGATGATTGGTCAAAAAAAATTTTTTTTAACTTTAGTTACCCTTTATGTATGGCTGCAATAGTAATGTAGAAGTAGGTCAGTAGTTGTGTGTACCTGTGTCAGGTTGGGGGTTAAAAAAACAAACTTTTAAAATTAGTCAATTTGTTTTTTTGACTATAGTTACCCTTTAAGTATGGCTGCCACGGAAATGGAACGGTAAGTTAGTAGGTGTGTGTAACTGGGTCTGGTGGAGGGGGTATTTTTTGTGCTTTTGTCATTTTTGTGCTAACACTCATAAAACTAACTTTATTGAGGATATATCAAAATTATTTTTTATTATTTTACAGGAATGGAAGGGTAGGTCAGTAGGTGTGTGTACCCGTGTGAGGTTGGAGTATGTGCTTTGCCATGTATGACCATATAACTAACTTTTATTAATGATTGATCAAAATTAGTTTTTTGACTATAGTTACCCTTTAAGTATGGCTTCCATGGGAATGGAAAGGTAGGTCAGTAGGTGGGTGTACCTGTGTCTGTGTGGGGGTTTGGGGGTATCAGTGTTTAGGTTTATGACCATGAAACAAACTGTTTTGAAATATCCACATTTGAGGATTGTTACCATTATAGTCAATGGGAAAAAATGTCCCGAAATTTGCCAATAACGCTGTAACGCTTCTGCGGATTCCTTAGCTAGATAATAGCACACTTCTCCTATATGCCCTGCATGTCTGTACTGAATTTCATGTCTCTAGCTCAAAAACTGTGGGAGGAGATACAGTCCAAAAAAGCGGAAGAATAAAACGGGAGAAGGAAAAGAAGAAGAAGCAGTAATTTGGCTCTTCAAGCCAAATTAACCATTGGGCATAATAATATATAAGCTACTACCACTGTATTTAGCTTTAGTGGGTATGTACAAGTTATTGACCTATATTGGATATATCACTGTATTTACATGCTTTAAAGGGTCATATGTTTAATGTAAGGTGCTGTATGCATGTCCAGGATGGTATAGTTTTCTATAGCTGCAGGTATTTTTAATGTTTTAAGATAGCCATGTCCTACTATTGTATAATGCCATATACATAATGTAAGTGTGCAAATGTTGGTGTATTGCTGTACTGTAAGTACCAAATGTTATCACTGTAGAATAGGCTTTTATCAGTACCAATTTGTTTTTCTGTATAATATTTTGAGATGTGCCCACTGTATAATATCATGTACAGGGGTTCCCAGGCCCTAACATTCCCACTAAGAAAATGATCTTTTAAAACCTTCATGGTTGTCAGTTTCCTTCCACTCCTTGACTTGCTCCTCTACTTTGCAAGAGATGTGCATGTGGTATGCACTAAGGGGAACAAACAGAGAAACTGACAGCCCGGCTGTGGCAAGTGATTTCTCAGACCCTCAGCAGAACAGGAGGCTGGAATGGTAGTTACTTTGTTTTATTTAGTGGTTCTTTATGGTACTTGGGAATTATTGATTTAATGAGAAGATTGTTTCTCTTTTTTTCCTCCTGAATCATTTTGTTTCCTACCTACAAGAGAACACAATGGTTAATAAGATTTTTTTAGATCGTTATGTCTTAGATGAATAAAGATTGATCGGCACAGTAATAAACCCAGTGGGAGCATTAAACTATCTCTGACTAATTGAATTCTTGGTTGATATTTATTCTGTGGCTCTAAAACAAACAAAGATGATCACATGTATGTAGAAAGAATGTTTTTTTCTTTTATCAACTCTCCACCTGGTAGTATAGACATTGGCAGAGCGATGCGTGGGTGACAAGAGCTCTGTTATGCTCCCTTTTATGCCTACAGTCATATAAGTTGCATCTTATTCCCCAATCTAGAGATGATTATCTTTCTATCACACTAAAAGGAGTGCTTGCTGTCCAGAGAAGGCTATCAGAGTAACCTGCAATTTGAGTCAGGCAACAGTAACAGCTGCAGCCCTTCAGAGTCAGTCTTAAAAACCTCATTAGGCTCAAGTGCCTCAACTGAATTTTTCATAGAATTGAAGAGAAAAAAGCACAAAGATGCTCTGACGCTCAGAAGAGTAAGATGACTCAAAGAATTGCAAAAGATGGGTTTAGAATATACAGTAATTCTACCTATCATTAAACCAATCATCTTTATTCCTTCTCACAGACAAACACTTCAAAATCCTATCTATTAAATCTAAACAATATCCTATATTTCTACATTAGTAGATGCTTGAAACCAAACTACAACTCCCAGTATCCTCTAATAAAAAGTAAAATGGACATTATGTAGGTGGAATAATTCACCTTAAATGTTTTTCTTTAATAATAGAAGTAGGGTTATCACCCCTTCCCTTGAACATATAAATAGCATGCTGAAAAGCTAATCATTGTTTGTTTTAAAGGTTATGTCTACCCCTCAAACAAAATTTTTTTTGTATGTAGAGAAGACCCCTTAAACATAGACCTCACAATGTCTAAACATCCCAAATCAGTTTCTATATCTACTTACCAGCCCTCATTCCCTCGGCTACCTTCTGCTTGCTTACATGCCTTTTCTGTGCACAGAAGCAAGTAGAAGAGGCTGGACAAGCACCTCCTGTGATTGGCTGAGGCAGGATGTGTATGCAGTATATGCAGAGAAAATGCGCTGAACAAATAATGGATTGTGTTGGATGTATTAGCAAAGAAAGGAATATTTAAAGGACAACTAAAGCCAGAACAACATTGAACCAGGAGGCAGAACACCTTGATATAAAACCAGTAATCTGTCTTACCTCTCATTTTGATACAGGCACTGGGAAATTTACCTAAATAACATGTGGTTTGTGCTTTACTTCACAGCATTCTAGTGTCACACAGTTTGGTCAATGACCATCATGTTCTGCACATGCTCAGTCCTTAGCTATGGCAGAAACTTGTTACAGTTGGTCACACCCATTAATAATCTCTAGCCAATCCTTTTACAGGACAGATAAAGCAAGGAAGCATGTGACTGAGGTCAGGAGGTGTGGTCTGACACTGCACATACACACAGATACTTCATCCAGTTCTTAACAGGCTTAAGGGGCCCATATACGATGCAATTTTGTTGTACAACCGTCGTACAAACTCCACGATTGTACATCAATTGTTTTAGTTAATGGTATATTTAAAGTCTGGTGCAATTAAATTGAGAAGATCTGATTGAATGTGATGGTGATTGGACAGGGCGGAAAATTTTTATCTGCTACAACAAAATTGTTTATGTGTATGGATGATCATCCAACAAACTTGTACACAGCAATGCCAACAATTGTATCTTGTTCGTTTATGTTCAATTGTACGACAATTGTTTCCAATTTAAATCTGGTTGGTAGTTCATCAACCAATTTCATTGCATCCTGTATGGGCCTCTTTACATTTACTTTAATACAATTTACTGAAGTGGTATTTTATAGTTAATTGGTGTTTTTATGGGAGTTGTTTTCAGATTCTGGAGGATAAAGGGTTTAGTTCCCCTTTAAGTAGCCTACAGTAATAGAAAATAAAAGGAAAGGAAATATTTCAAAACATCCTTTCGTTGTTAAAAAATGTGCATTAACCCTTTGCCTGCCACAGATCGTGAATATACGTTCTGTGCAGACAAGTACCAAACTGCCACAGATCGTATATTCACGATCTGCAGCACTTCCGGGTCCGGGAGCGGAATGCCTGAAGTTAGAGCGGGGAAACCGCTTCCCCGCTCTTGCAAACCCCCTAGGCAACGAGCAATGCCGGGTTACTTACCTCTCCCCGGTCCACGATCGCAGAGCAGCCAATGGGAAGGCACTGACATCACAAGTCACATGGGGAGTGACTTGCTGATGTTCAGTGTAAAGGAACCGCCCCCTGCTGGATTTTTCTCACAACTTACCTGGTGGATTACGTTGCTGGAGCCCTCCTGCTGTGATCTGCTGTGTTTCCTGCTGGGATTTACCTTGCTGCCTGCTTTAGATCATCTGTCTTCTGGACTGGTACAGTATTTACACACACTACACACATACATTTAGTTTATAAACTTTATAAACTTTTTTTTTTGTATTACACACATCTACACACTTTAGTACACACTAACACACACTTACAAACACATATTTACACTCTAACACACACACACACATATACATACACACAAAAATACACACAAAATCAACATATTTTTTTATTTTGTATTTTTCATTCATTTTGATTTTGACAGTTTTTCTGGATTTTTTTTGCTGTTTCTTTTATTTTGGTGTTTATTTATATTATTTCTATAATTGTATTTGTTTTTGTGTGTATATTTTGTGTTTTACCCCTCTTATATCCCTATATACCCCTCTTATATCCCTATATACCCCTCTACCCCTCCCCCACCCCCAGACCCTCTTACTGATAACTTGTGGGATTGAATTTACTGTTAACATCTTTATTACCCATCAAGACTAGTGGGTCTGTCATTTTGACCCCCAGTCTTGCTGTGCGGTAAAGTTATTTAGTCATTTTTGTTTTTGTGTTGTAATTTTCTGCTATCTCAGTTTTATATACTTTTTTTGGTTCAGTTACCCTTGATTTCTTTATTACACAACAAGACTAGTGGATCTGTGATTTTGACCCCCAGTCCTGCTGTGTAGTGAAGTACTTTTGTGCATTTTTTGCTTTTCTGTGCTAAATATATTCAGTGTCTTTATTATAATTTTTTTTTTTGCTTCAGTTACCCTTGATTTCTGTTTTATAAAGTTATCTAAAATATATAAAAGTTATTTTCTGTATTTTGGAATTGTACGGTGTTAAATTTTGTATACTGTTCATTAGGTTTAGTTTTTTTATAGTATTTCAGTTTTCTGGTGCTTTCTAGAAAGTGTTGAAAGTTGGAAAGTTGAAACATTGTTACTTAGTTTGCTTGAGGTCAACCTCAGGTCTTTTTTGCTGAAGGGGTTAACTTCAGGTCTTTTTGCTGAAGGGGTTAACTGCAGGTCTTTTTGCTGAAGGGGTTAACTACAGGTCTTTTGTTTGAAAAGAAAATTGGTACAGTGACTTTTGATACAATGGCTAAGAAGAAGAGCTTTTCTGTACAGGAGGCTGCTAGATACTGTATGCTGACCAGCTCAGAGGAAAGTGATTTTTCTGATGCTGATGCTGACCCTGAGTATTTACCCAGTGGATCAGAATCATCAGATTCTGACGAGCATGGCAGTAGTGACACTGTCACAGCCTTAGAGAGTAGTGGTTCTGCTGATGATGAGGCTGGTCCTAGCATTGTTGGTCCTATGGAGGTAGATGATGGGAGTGTTGCTGGTGCTGCAGTTGGAGGAGAGCCTGCGTGGAGGCCTCCCGCTAATTTTACCCCCCAAATTCCTGATTTTTTAGCAGTCCCTGGCGTGAAGGTGGACACCAGTAATTTTGAAGTGCTAGACTTCTTTCAGCTGTTTCTGACGGACGCAATCCTACAGGATGTGGTCCACTATACTAATCTATTTGCCGAGCAGTATATTGCCACACACCAATTAGGTGTATATTCACGTGCTCGTGCATGGTATCCCACCACAATAGTGGAAATGAAAAAATTTTTTGCCCTCACTCTTTCAATGGGTCTCGTAAAGAACAATACATTGGAAGGCTATTGGGATACCACCACTGTAATTTCCCTCCCCCTTTTTTCAGCTGTAATGCCTAGAAACCGCTACCAAATCTTATTGCGGTTTATGCATTTTAACGATAACACCACAGCTGTTCCCCCCGGTGCACCCGGTCATGACAGGATTCATAAATTGAGGCCCTTTATTGATAGCCTGTCTAAACGCTTTGCAGAGGTTTACATCCCTTCCCAGAATATCTGTATTGATGAGTCCCTTATGCTCTACAAAGGGCGCCTAATATTCCGTCAATACATGCCAAGTAAGCGTTCTCGCTATGGCATCAAATTATATAAGCTCTGCGAAAGTAGTACTGGGTACACTAGCAAGTTTATGATATATGAGGGCAAGGACTCACAGTTAGACCCCCCTGGTTGTCCACTGGATTTAACGGTCAGTGGCAAGATAGTCTGGGAGCTCATTTCTCCATTGCTGGGCCAAGGTTACCACTTATATGTGGATAACTTTTATACAAGTATTCCCTTGTTTAGATATCTTTATTCTTTTGACACCCCAGCCTGTGGCACCATAAATCCTATTCGAAAAGGGTTGCCCAAGGCTTTACTGGATAAGACACTAAAGCGTGGAGAGAATTTTGCTCTAAGAAGCGATGAGCTCCTGGCTATCAAGTTTTGTGATACTAAGGTTGTATTCATGCTGACCACCATCCACGATGAGTCAGTAAGAGTAGGGCACAGAAGTGGTGGTAGGCCCCCCAAAATTAGACCACTCTGTAGCAAAGAATACAACAAGTACATGGGTGGCGTTGACAAAACTGATCAGATCCAACACTACTACAACGCCACCAGAAAAACAAAGGCCTGGTACAATAAATTAGCCATTTATCTTTTGCAAACGGCCCTACATAATTCGTATATTGTTTACAAGACAGTGGTACCAGAGCCTGTACTGTCTTATTATAAGTTCCAGCTGCAGCTTATTCCAGCTATGTTGTTTGGTAGTGTAGAGGAGGTCCCGGAGATGCCTAGTAATGATAATGTAGCTAGATTAGTAGGAAAGCATTTTTTAGAACCCATTCCACCCACGCCTAATAAGCAGCATCCCCAGAGAGCCTGCAAGGTTTGCCGTAAAAATGGGACTAGGCGAGATACAAGGTATTTTTGTCCTAAGTGCCCTAGCAACCCTGCTTTATGTCTGAAGCCCTGTTTTGAGCGCTACCATACTTTGGTGCACTTTGAAAGTTAGATAGGATAGGAGGCTCTCTGGATTTGTGGGTGTCCTAGGCCCTTATTTGGCATGCTCCGGGGTTCATTTGCCTTTTTCTGAAATAGCTTTGTGGTTGGGACAGGTAAGGTCTCCTTCTAGTTAAAATAGTTATTTACTGTAAAGGGGGCATAAGGTACAATGTGTTTTATTGTTCAGTAATGTTGTACTAACCGCTAGTTTATTTTTCCCAAGGATTTTTGAGGTTCCTGTAAAATACACCAGTAACAGGGTGATGCGTTATGGTGTATTTACAGTAAATGTATGAATGGTTCTATGTATTGCATTTAACAACTGCTTTTATCTTTCAAGATGTGCCGGAAAAAAACTGGAGACGTAACAACTAAACTCCAAACAGAAAGCACCTAGTCTTGTGCTGGGGCAGAGCTTGTAGGTTCAAGGGCGCTTGTGGCAAATGATGAAATAGAAAGTGAATTTTATTATTCATCTTTCGATCTGATGCTACAAAACTTTTTCACAGCAAAAGCTCAATAGCCTTCACTAAAGCTATCAGTATCTTCTCAGTAATGCAAATAGGCAACAACACAGAGGCAAAGATATCCAGCAAGGTAGGAAGATTTGAAACATATTTTCCAGGTTTTCCAGGCACCGGATCAAGTGCGAGTTCTGTCTGCTAAAAGTTCGAAATACTACTTTGAAATGCGGCTACAAGATTGCATGTATGAACAAAGAAATGGCACTGTTATATAGCTAAAGGTATGTAGATTCCAAAAATATATAGTTTGTGTGGGGTATTTCTGAGTTGGAGGGGGTTTACCGTGAAAATTCTGGAACATTGCTGTAATTAAGCCACTGTGCCTTGTCTTAATTTGTGACTAGTCGCTTCCACGTCCGTGTGTGTAACCACACATATGGCATACCGTTTGATTCAGGACATTTAGGAGATTGGTATTTGGTAAGTTTTTTTTACATTACATGGGGTTTTGGTGTGATTTTGTAACTTTGAAATGTATTTTTCTCTATTTTTCCAGAAAATTGTGTAGAAATGCCAAATTCTACGAAGAACTGCGCCCACACCATTGATGGTATGAATGAACGAACTACAGCGTTACGTAGCTGAAGGTATGTAGATTCTGAGAATATATAGTTTTGCGGGGGTATTTCCAAGTTAGAGGGGTGTTCAGTTTGAAAAATCTGGGAAAATGCTGTTATTGGCTCACTGCGCATTGTTTTACTTTTTGACTAGTCGCTTCCACGTCCGTGTGTGTAACCACACATATGGCATACCGTTTGATTCAGGACATTTAGGAGATTGATATTTAGTAACTTTTTTTTACATTCCATGAGGTTTTGGCATATTGTTTACCTTTTGAAGTTGTTTTTTGTTAATTTTTCAGAAAAGTGCGAACTTCTACGAAGAACTGCGCCCACACCATTGATGGTATGAATGAACGAACTACAGTGTTACATAGCTGAAGGTGTGTAGATTTCAGGAATATATAGTTGTGGGGGGGTATTTGAGTTATCAGGGTGTTTTGTGGAAAAAAATGCATATCTGTCAAATTTGGAGTGGCTAAATATTTCGCTGTTTCTGAGCCATCATGCATTGTCTCACTTTGTGGCTTTTCGCTTCCACGTCCGCGTGAGTAACCACACATATGGCATACCGTTTGATTCAGGACATTTGGGAGATTGATATTTAGTAACTTTTTTTACATTCCATGAGGTTTTGGCATGATTTCTACCTTTTGAAGTTGTTTTTTGTTCATTTTTTCAGAAAAGTGTGAACTTCTACGAAGAACTGCGCCCACACCATTGATGGTATGAATGAATGAACTACAGTGCTACATAGCTGAAGGTGTGTAGATTTCAGGAATATATAGTTTGTGGGGGGTATTGAGTTATCAGGGTTGTTTGTGGAAAAAAATGCATACTGTTCAAATTTGGAGTGGCTAAATATTTTCGCTGTTTCTGAGCCATCATGCATTGTCTCACTTTGTGGCTTTTCGCTTCACGTCCGCGTGAGTAACCCCACATATGGCATCCGTTTGATTCAGGACATTTGGAGATTGATATTTAGTAACTTTTTTTTACATTCCATGAGGTTTGGCATGATTTTACCTTTTGAAGTTGTTTTTGTTTTATTTTTTCAGAAAAGTGCGAACTTCTAAGAAGAACTGCGCCCACACCATTGATGGTATGAATGAATGAACTACAGTGTTACATAGCTGAAGGTGTGTAGATTTCAGGAATATATAGTTTGGGGGGGTATTCTGAGTTATCAGGGTGTTTTGTGGAAAAAAATGCATACTGTTCAAATTTGGAGTTGGCTAAATATTTTCGTGTTTCTGAGCCATCATGCATTGTCTCTACTTTGTGGCTTTTCGCTTCCACGTCCGCGTGAGTAACCACACATATGGCATACGTTTGATTCAGGACATTGGGAGATTGATATTTAGTAACTTTTTTTTACATTCCATGAGTGGTTTTGGCATGATTTTACCTTTGAAGTTGTTTTTTGTTCATTTTTTCAGAAAAGTGCGAACTTCTACGAAGAACTGCGCCCACACCATTGATGGTATGAATGAACGAACTACAGTGCTACATAGCTGAAGTGTGTAGATTTCAGGAATATATAGTTTGTGGGGGGTATTTCTGAGTTATCAGGGTGTTTTGTGGAAAAAAATGCATACTGTTTACATTTGGAGTTGGCTAAAATTTCGCTGTTTCTGAGCCATCATGCATTGTCTCACTTTGTGGCTTTCGCTTCCACGTCGCGCGTGATAACCACAAATATGGCATACCGTTTGATTCAGGACATTTGGGAGATTGATATTTAGTAACTTTTTTTTACATTCCATGAGGTTTTGGCATGATTTTACCTTTGAAGTGTTTTTTTGTTCATTTTTTCAGAAAAGTGCGAACTTCTACGAAGAAACTGCGCCCACACCATTGATGGTATGAATGAACAAACTACAGTGCTACCTGATGAAGGTGTGTAGATTTCAGGAATATATAGTTTGTGGGGTATTCTTGAGTTATCAGGGGTGTTTTGTGGAAAAAAATGATACTGTTCAATTTGGAGTTGGCTAAATATTTTCGCGTGTTTCTGAGCCATCATGCATTGTCTCACTTTGTGGCTTTTCGCTTCCCCGTCGCGCGTGTGTAACCAACATATGGCATACCGTTTGATTCAGGACATTTGGGAGATTGATATTTAGTAACTTTTTTTTACATTCCATGAGGTTTTGGCATGATTTTTACCTTTTGAAGTTGTTTTTTGTTCATTTTTTCAGAAAAGTGCGAAATTCTACGAAGAACTGCGCCCACACCATTGATGGTATGAATGAACAAACTACAGTGCTACATAGCTGAAGGTGTGTAGATTTCAGGAATATATAGTTTGTGGGGGGTATTTCTGAGTTATCAGGGTGTTTAGTGGAAAAAACTGCAGACTGTTCAAATTTGGAGTTGGCTAAATATTTTCGCTGTTTCTGAGCCATCATGCATTGTCTCACTTTGTGGCTTTTCGCTTCCACGTCCGCATGTGTAACCACACATATGGCATACCGTTTGATTCAGGACATTTGGGAGATTGATATTTAGTAACTTTTTTTTACATTCCATGAGGTTTTGGCATGATTTTTACCTTTTTGAATGTTGTTTGATGTTCATTTTTTTTGAAAATCTGGTAAAAGTGCAAACTTCTACGAAGAGCTGCGCCCACACCATTGATGATATGAATGAACAAACTACAGCGTTACATAGCTGAAGGTGTGTAGATTTCAGGAATATATAGTTTGTGGGGGGTATTTCTGAGTTGGGGGGGTGTTTTGTGGAAAAACTGCAGACTGTTCAAATACAAAACTGGCAAATTTTTTTTTGCTGCTACTGACATTTGGCACTGGTCACGCTCTGGGTTAGTTGGTAGCCATGTCTCTGGGTACACCCATGAATGTGGCATACCGTTTTATTCGGGAGGGGTTAGGCTTTCATATTTGAGATGCGTTTGAACTTTCCTCCACAGTTTTTAGCTGAAATTCGCATTTGATTTTGTCTCTGTTTTTACAGTTGAGGAAAAAAAGGAAAATGTGAGAAAATAACTTACAATTGGACGAAGAGCTGCGCCCGGGTATCTGCATTTTGATCAAAACTTACCTCACTCGGAAAATCCTGCGGGTGTGTAGTTTCTAAAAATATCTCACTTGTGGGGATATTTTAGTTAATTTGGTAGATATTCTATGTTAACTGTCAGTAGTGGTTATACATTTTAATTTGGTGTAATATTCTTGAAGGTGCAGTTTTAGTTTGCGGGGGTCTCCTGTACAGGAAAAGTGGGGTACCTACATATATCTGGTATCGTTGTACTCGGGAGTATCTGAGCTTTTAGAAACAGTAAGATTTTTGTGTGTAACCTTAAGATAACTATAAGTAAAAATGGGAAAAATCCATGAAAATTTGCAAATTTTTCATTTTTTTTACATATTTTACCCATAATTCCAGTAAAATTTCCAGAAAAGTTACAAAATTCTGTTACCATGTTAAAGTACACTTTGTGCTGAAAAAAACAATGTATAATATTCCTGATTTACTGCAAGGTTTCCTACAGTAAAATTAGTCTAAAGCGATTGAGGGCAAAATCCTGAAAATTCTTCTGGCAGTTAATGCAAAAAAAAATGAAAATCTCCTGGCAGTGAAAGGGTTAAAAGCACAGATATATTAGATGATGTGCATTAGTATCTTAAATATTGTTTTCCCATAACATCAAATATACTGGACATACTATAGTGATATGTGCAATAACATTGGATAATAACAGTGAATCTGCTTATAGTGTTTCCCAGTACTGTCTCCCGTTTACTAAAATAACATAATAATCATGACTGACATGTCTTTCATGCCAAAGTTTCTGTAATAGCTTTAAACTGTCAAGGCAATATTCCATTAACATTTTATGTGCAATTATTTACATTATTCAGAAGGGAATTTCACCTTCAGATGCAGCATTTTATATATAAAAAGGGAATAAATCTATGTAAATAACTAAAATAATTATTGCGGGGAGGGGGGGTACTTTGCTTTATATATAAATATCAACATGACTTATTGTTAGCAATACTAACTCTGGTCTGTCATGTTAAATAATTTCTGAAAGAAGATAAAAAAATAGGTCAAGTTAAACCCTTAAATTAAAATTTGCACAATGCAAAATAATCCTCCCAAACTCACAGTCTACAATATCGATCCTCCATTAAGGAAATATTCCTGCTGTTTTCCAGCTGTCTCCTTCTTTGCATGTAAAAGCTCTTTTACGAGTTTGCACATGTGCACAGGAGGTGGGTTTTTAGTTATTGGCTCTGGCATAAAACAGCTCATGCATGCAGCAGACAGCTGGGAAGCAGAAGACAAATTTTAGGTGGGGGGTTGGAACAGCTTATAACAGCAATATTCCCACAGAAGTGTGTTAAGGGCTGATATTCAGACATTTAAAATAAATGTATGGTATTTGTGCAACACTGCACCGCAAACGCAATCGCACATGGAATCGCATATAATATCATGTGCGATTTTGTTGCATTTGCGCATACGTTTTTCGTTAGGTATAGGAAAACGCATGCGATCAAAAATGCAGAACGCAAATCGCATTTTCGGTGCGTTGCCGCATTTTCAATGATCTGAAAAGACGCAAGAGTAAACGCATGTGCAAACACAAGAAAAATGTGATAGTGTGGCCTAGCCCTGATAAACATAAAAAATGGCACCAAAACAAAACCATATAGTTCTCTACTTATTAATGTATAGCCATTGAATGATGCCAGAAGGAAGATACTTTCTGTACTGTGTAACATTTCATCCATTATGTTGCCATAACCACAGACAGATAAATGGAGAAATAAGTCATAATTAACCTGTATTAAACTGCATAACAATTACTATACGATGAATGACAGGCAGGGTATGGACAGAGCCCAGTTTAGGACCCAGCCCCTGACCAACCTAAACCCTCTCAAAGAAATATGTTCATTCAGTCTGCCAAATTGGAACCATCAGAAGGTATAGAATTAGCAATATGCTGTATGAACTTGTGGTTCATTGGCAGTATATTGGTTACAAATAATCCTAAGAAGGAAAGATTTGTAGTGCCTTGCTTTGAGCATGGTTACTGACTTTACAGTTTGGAGCTTTCATTTATTTGTAGCCTGTTAGCTAAAAGGGCAACTTGTACTTTAACTCTTAACTTTAAAAATCAAAATCTATAATTCACTGGGAGAAGAAAAACAACAGAAAAAAAACTTTAAATCTATACTTTATTGGAATAATTAACTCCAACATTCTAACTTACAATTCCCACATGTTATAGTTAAAGATGGCCACACTGACAGCTTTCTGTGCTTCCCCATGTCAGCCCTCCTGCGTTTCTATCATCTGCTAGTCCATGTTATAGATGTAAAGAATGTTAGGGGAATTGATGGGTGAGATGTTGCTAACATGGCCATCTTTCAGTGCAGTTTGTATGGATTGTAAGTAAGAATGGGGAGTTGGAGTTGATTATTCCAATAAAGTACAGATTTAAAGTTTTTTCTGTTGTTTTTCTTCTCACGGTTCCCATTTAAGCAGAACCAGATCTGTATCTCACACTGATGTGTTTTATCAAGGCATGTTACCTCTATTTTTCATTAAATGTCATTAGTACAAGCTTCATTCTCCTGGCTTTTTCACTTGTACACAAACATTGTGCCTCTCCAATAGAGGGTACTTGAATGGAGACCACAGTTCCACTTTAATCAGTAAATGTGTGACTGTAGGAGCACCATGCAGTTGCTTTTATTATCAATCAACCTATGTAATTAAAATAAATAACTGGCTCAAATGTTAACATTCCTTTAGGGTAACGAGAAAATGTTTCTAGAATATACAATCTACAGTAAAGATTAAAAAAATAAATAAACATTTGCCCTATAATAGAATGCCTTCCCCCAGCCCTAACCGCTATAAAATAATTTTAAGAAAGTGCCCAGATCTTTACTTACCTTCCCTCTCTCCTCTGACGCCTGGCCTTCTGCTTGCAAGACACTGCAAGCCGGGGGCGGGACCGGAAGCCGTGTCCGTGATTGTCTGAGAGGCAGCCAATCCAATCACGGACGCGGCTGACGGCTTCTCAGAATGCCGGGGGAGAGAGGGAAGGTAAGTAGAATTCGGGGGACTTTCTTAAAATTATTTTTTAGCGGCTGGGGGAAGATATTCTATTATATGGGCATGGGGTTTTATGGTAGGGGGAGGGATCGCAAAACGGGAGGGAGAGGGAGGGGGAGAAGGGCTGCAGTACGCATGCCAAACTTCTCCCGGAGGCGAGACAGGAGGCAGAGTCCTATATGGACTCTGCTATCCTCCTGGTGGAAAGTTTTTGGGACTTTGGGGGGGGACTACAGGAGAACCATATGGAGCTGGGATGTGAGGTAAGGATTTTATTATACTACATGGTGGGGCCATTAGTGGGGGGGATTATAGTTTTGGGGGTGGACATGCCCTTTAACATTCCATTGTTAAACATTAGTATAATAAATAAAGTAAACGTCATATAGCAAAGTGGTCTAAATGAACATTGCAAAAGTGAAAAACATCTCAGGGAATATAAAGACACAAAGCTTGTGTTTATTTTCTATATCAACTTTGCTTTAGAATTTTTATTTCACAAATGAAAGTCTAAATACATGAAGATGAAAGAGTCATTGCATTAGCCAGAGGGGAATATCCTTTCATCTGAAAATGGCCACTATTATTGGTGTAATGAATTGAGCTTCAGTGTCATATTCAGCTATTAAATTGTAATGATCATGCAGTGGTTTTCAAATACCTTAATACCATAGATATTTGTTTGTAAGATAAAATGACATATTGCGAGCCATACAGACAATTTAGCTGTTTAATGAGGGTTACCATTTCTTTGAAGGTAATTACTGCATTGTTTAAAGGACAATTAAAGGCTATGTCCACCCACAAAATAAAAAATTTATATCATGCTCCCCCATGTCCCCCAGCCCCAACCGCTTGTTTAGTTTTTTTAAAAAGCCCCCCAAACTCTTACTTACCTCCCCTCGATCCTCCGCCGCACTGCCGGCCCTCTGCTTGCGAGAATGCAAGCAGAGGGGCGGGACCGGCAGTCGCGTCTGTGATTGGCTGAGCGGCAGCCAATCACGGACACGGCTGCCGGTCAGTCAGTGCAGCGGAGGAAAGCGGAGAGGTAAGTAAGAGTTTGGGGAGCTTTTTAAAAAAAAAAAAACATGCGGTTGGGGCTGGGGGACATGGGGGAGAACAATATTAAGGGGGATTTGAGCTAGGGGGAGGGATAGTAGAACGGGAGGGAGGGGGAGGGGGAGGGAGGGGGGAGAAGGGGAGGGCTGAGACCGCATGGCAGGAATCTCCGGGAGGCCAGGTAGCAGGCAGTGTCTATATGGACCTGGGCCTCTGGTGGGCAGTTTTTGGAACTTGGGGGGGGACTACAGGAGAACCAGAGGAGTTGGGATGTGAGGTAAGGATTAACTACACTACATGGTGGGGCCAGTAGTTGGGGGGATTATAGTTTTGGGGGTGGACATGCCCTTTAAAGTCTTTTATCAACCCCCTTCAAAATGAAAGTACTCAGGGTGACTATGGGTTCTGCTGGTAGTTTACTTACACCACCCCCAAACCCAGGACACACCTCAAGCCATGCCCACCTTTACATTTGGAGATTGGATTAAAGACTATTCTGGTGAAATGTGTGCATGAAATCCTGCAAAAACTATATATATATTTTTATAAAAAAAACCTTATGTGCTGCAAAGTAAAATGTCAATTGCCAATAGTGGTAGATCAAAAGGGGGAGAGATTGGCAGCGATCCAAGATAGCCTGCCGCATTTACTTATTCCGATTAGTAAATAGCCTTGCAGTATGTGCAGAAGTCTTGTATTCTGTAGAGGAGTAAAGCTGCGGACCAAAAGGGGACAGATTTATAGCCATGTTTCTCCCAGTCATGGGGATAATTTTAGTTGTTATGCCCAACAAGATGACTTTTAGCGATCTATCCTACTCCCACCTACATGGATTAGTGAAACTTTCAGATGGGAAATTTGCGCTTGCGACTCTTGGTAAACGAGCCCGAGAAAATTGAATCTTTCTTCCCTGCAAGCACTTTCTGGATGGATCTGTTTGGAAGTGAGTAAAGAAATATAAATGCAATGAAAATGTGGATTTCAGTATAACTATTAAAGTTGAACACTATGTTCATTTTTAAGTAATTATGGAAATTTGTACATTTTCCTTTCCTGACAGAAACCATATCAACTGAGACAACTGTACAGAGTCCCTGTGGGGCTCTCATTATTTTTGGGCAGGATGTCAACATTACTTAGGAAGAAGGGCTGTGACTGCAAATCTTCCAAGCCCATAAGCTAAAAAGCTGTAATATTTTTTCTGAGAATGACTCTCCTCCTTGAATCTAAAAGTACAATTTCTATTGTACTAGAAGTTGCCCCATTTACATACACACATTTCTAAAACATTGTTGTTGATGTTGTATCTTCTGCTGCAAGCAAGATCATTCCCATTTATGTCTATGGGGCTGATTCCAAATGAAGATTTGAGCAGACAGGATGATGTTAATAGACACAGCAGAGAATTTGTAAAAGGCAACTAACGGCATCAGTCATCAGACCATTTATAGTATATAGAGTTACTAATATAGCTGCTCACTTCCCTATTATACATTACAAAAGGACTTGACTGAAGTTATATTATCTCTAGTATTTCTCCTTCAATGTAAAACAAGTTTATGTGAGCTGATTCTCTGCTAAATATAAACAGGAACTGGTGTAAATACCACATGTAGTGGTTGCTCTTGTGAAAGAGGAGAGTTGGCTGTAGAGAAGAGACACAGTCATACCCATATGTTAAGGCAGATACAACGAGAGAAAAAGAGAAATGGGTGCGGGGCGACCATTACTTTCTATACTCTCACAATGTATGGATATTCTGCAATTCAGAAGCATGGGAGGTAGGCTGTGACTAAAGAGAGAGGATTTTCAAAACATTTGAAAATCCAAAAACCAACTCATAGAAGTCATAGGAAGTTCTGATTATTTTAAGGTTTAAATAGCAAAAGTAAGTTACTGTAAATGGTTCTGGGACCTGGGAAATGGTCAGGGGAACACTTTCTTTGGGAGGGGGAAAGAAGGGGAGAGTTATAGTTTCCCCTTCAAGTTGTAGTTGATTTGTGGCATGCTGGTATAGAACCCTTTTTGTTTTCATGCTTACCCCACATAACGTGCACCAAGGGGTTAGTGTGGGTTTTACATTAAATATATCACATCAAATCATAATATAAGAACAACAGCAATAATAATATGACCCTATTAGATAGGGGGAAAATGCTTGTTTGCAACTTTTTTATTGTAGGTTTATTGATTGGTGCTTGATGGTAAGTGATTGGTGAGGGAAACTGAATGGGAATCCTTTTTGTACAGATTTACCTTACAGATATTTTACCTTATTTTTTTACATTATTATCATAAACATTTTTGGGCTTATTTAATAAAAGGTGCAAAATGTTAGCCATGCTGTTAATTTTAGGTAACCAATCAGATACATTTTTTACTGGTCACTGCAATACAGTCTTTGAAAATTGTATTCAACGTTTCGACGTGCATGACACCTTCATCTGGATATGACGAAGGTGTCCCTTAGCACCCAGCACCTTGCTTGTTAAGGGTGAACAGTGTTACACTGTTCTGACATTTTTAGTGGTCTACTGCAGTGAGAAACAGTTTAAAATGCAATGGGTTGTTTCAAATTAAAAACATGAACCGATTTTCGCCCCTCTTATTAAATTAACTCAAATGTATCAAGTGCTAAAACCCTATCAACCGTTTATTAATTAAGCTCAATGCTAAATATAATAAAACAAAATAAGCATGCTGATACAGCTTGTTAAAATATATAGGGTTATTCAATAAAAGTTCTATTGCTTAAAATGGTGCTAATTTTGCCTCAACCAATCAGATGTTAGCTTTCAAATGTTAAATAAGATCTGATTGGTTGGGGCAAAATTAGCACCATTTTAAACGATAAGAACTTTTTATTGAATAACCCTGATTTTTTTCTTTTGCAAAACTAATTTAAAAAGCTGTGAACTGTGTTTTTTAAATGAAACCCTGTTGCTATGCAGCTACAAAGTGATCCCACACTGAACTAGGATAATAGTGCATTTATACAGGGTTATCCAGTTCCATTTCTGTATAATGCTCCTGACTGCTACAATTCATTTCACATATATAATGGCACTTTGTAATGCTGATACAGCCCCACCCCCGTCCCCTTACTGTTAGAGCTTGACTACAAAAGAAGGGGCTATAAACAAATTGATCATTTTAAATATTCTTGCATTTTGAGTCCCCCCTGATTGTAGGGGGGCAGGTAGTGTTACCATAACAGGAGACTTTATTTCTTATATGTTCTATATAGTTCTATATTCTCCGTTAATTTTTATCAACTGTTCATACAGCAATAAAATATTTTGAGAAAGTGTATTAGGCCAATGCATTTAGGAACATTGATTTGCTCTCAAATGTGAAAGATGAAAGAATTGGCCATGACAATGACTGTGGGAGGAGCCAGAAAGAAGTTAGTTACTGCATGAATATAATTTTCCTTTAATCGAAGAATTATTGATGTTACTCTAATTAAAGAATCATAGTATGCCATATATTCATTACTGCCAGAATAAAACTTAAAGGGCATGTCCACCCCCAAAACTAAAATATGGCCCAGTGATGGCTCCACTGTGTAATGGTTCTCCTGCAGTGTCTACAGTATGTAAAAAAACATTTCAAGGTGGAGATACCCTTTAGGGTAAACAATGGTGGAGGTGCACTCTGTCCAACCGTGGGTGCAAACACCTCTGTAGGTGCAAACACCTATGTTTATCACAGTCTTTATATATTCCTCAAGCACAGTTGCACTTTATCACCTGAAGAAGGGGGTATTCCCCCAAAACGTTGTGACGTGGATATGTGTGGTTCACAATAAAATTTTCTAAAGATTTGGAGTGCGACCCTCAGTTACCTTTTTTCCTGTGGAGATACCCTTTAACCATGGAAATCATTATGTATAAGGTCATATCTGCACTTCCTATAATATAGAATTTGATAGCAAACTTTACAATACATTTACTTTAATATGTTAAGAATAGATTTGATGGCAATTATGCTTATTAAAGCAATCTACTCTAAGTACTGTATATTAATAATGACATAAACATATAAACAGTTTCATGCACACTGGATTTTTTTAATATCAAACAACTTTTCTTGGTTTCAACGTTTCGGTGCTGTGCAGCGCACCTTCATCAGGAATCAGGATACAAAATACTTCTCCTAACATTTAACTATTTTCACTCTGCTGTTCCTCCTTATATTTCCTCTTAAGTTCCCATCCGAACCTCTTGCTCATCACAGAACCATCTCCTGTACAGACCCCCCCACTCATAATGCTGCCTCTCGCTATAAACCTTTCTCGCTTATGGCTCCCATGATCCCATCCTCTGGAATTCTATTCCCCTCGCTCTTCATCAAGAAACATCAACCAGCAGGTTTAAATCTCTCCTTACATCCTACCTATCTAGTAACTGTCATGATATCAGTCCACCAGTATATGTGTATAAAAGGAAGATGGAAGTAGTTCCGGCATTATTGGATAAGACAGTAAAGTTAGTAACATAATCTGGACTCCTGTGTGCTGATTTTATACCAAATGGACGCCTTAAGAATCTATATCGGCCAAAAGGAGTGTTAAATGTACAAAGAAATGAGCTGGTGTCATCAAGTTTTATATGCCAAAAACCTGAACTTGCATCCAGTACTGAAAAGTATTTTGCTTTATGTAGCTTATATGTAATTTCATCCACTGTGGGAAGCTGATAATGTTCTCTCATCACTGCCATGTTCTGGTCTCTTGAATCTATACATATTCTCAAGCTGCCATTAGGCTTTTCAACAATTACTAAAGGGTTAACCCACTTAGTTGGCTGCTCAATTTTTTTTATAACATTCAGTTTCACCATTCTGTCTAGTTCTGCTTTTAATCTCTCTTAACATTACAGGTATTTTTCTTGGTGGATGAACTTTTGGTGGAATCTCTGGGTTTATATGCATAGTATACTCTCCTTCCAGGCAACCTAGGCCTTGAAACACATCAGTATACTCACAGCTTCATATCTGTACATGTTTGTAAACCCAATAAAGGAGGGACTTTGTCCTTTACCACTATAAACTGCACCACTATAAACTGTACCGTGTATTTTGTTTTTTTATGTATAACTTCTAAATTGCACATTCCTTTTACAGCAATATTCTGTCCTGTATAAGTGGTCAGTTTAACCTTTGTATCTTTTAGCAAATATCTTTTTCCCACACTCTGTATCAGACCATAAGGAAACACATTTGCCTGGGCACCAGTGTCCAATTTAAACATTATCAGTTTCCTTCCAATTTTTAGGCTAACTTTCCATTCCTCATTGGATGGTTGTGACTCCACTACCCCAACAAACAAACTAGTGGACTGGTCTGGATATTCCTCTTTATCCTCCACAGCATGCACTTTCATAGATCTACACATCTTGGCGAAATGATTCATCTTCTTACAATTTTTACCTTGTTTACCAAATGCTGGGCAATTCTGTGCTGTGTGTTCTGTCCCACACCTTGTGCAGTGAAATGTATTCTGGAATTTCTGTCGCTCACTGCCTGTTTATACATTTGTTTACTGTTATTTTTCACAGCATCAACTTGCCTGTCTATCCTCCTCCTGCATTAATTGCAGTTGTACTTTTGTAGTTTCCAGCACAGTATATGATTGTTTTATTTGCACTGCGTACATCACGTTCCTGCACTTATACTCTTTCCTTTATATCTGTATGTTACCCGCCTAGAGATAGTTGCAATATGCTGTGATATGCCAGAATATAAATATATGTATAGATGCCTTAACCTAAAGAATCCACTTATATTTTCTGTGTTTTGTTGAGCACTGGACCTTAGGAACTAATGCCTGATGTGCTTTGTATCTGAGGCATCTGGTGGTCTGGGGTTTGTGAAAATCTACAATCTAGCAGTGGTGAGGATTTGATAGAATGTTCAACATTCTTTTTAAAACCTACTGAAGGTAAAATAATCACTCCATTTTGTATGTTCCCCTCCCTGTTTATTGGTATAAATGAGAGGTGCAGCTGATAGTACTGAGATTGTGAATCTGTTTTCCAAATCAATAAGTAGGGTTGCAAAGTCCTTATTACAAGGGGAATTACCCGTATGTTGTTATAATTAGAATGTAACTAAATTAGTAAGATTCAATTAAACGTGATGGCGTACAGTCATCAAAAAATATTTATGTATCATCTGCATATAATCAAATGAGTTTATAATATCTATCAAGAAATTGAGTGCCGGGAGTACAGAAACCAAGCCCTAAGACACCTCCACTGTAGTGAATATACTTGTAATATTTTAGACTATTTCAAATATGTTCTTGTTGCAGTCAAGTAAACATAAGACATAACATCTGCATGTCAATAATTACGTAGAATGCTGGGCTCACTTTAACTGGAGCCTTTCCTCTACGCTGTTAGTCAGCACTGATTGTCAGCCATGCATTTAAATTCATCTGTGATAAAGTCTCTGGGCAGAGATGATTCAAACAAAGCCCATAAAGATTGCACAATTCCTGTTATTTTCACAGACATCAAACACTTTTCAGATGTTCAGAAAAACATTTTTATTGTTTACTGTACAGGAAACCGTTCAGTTTGCTTGTTATTTGTATTTTTCTGATTAATGTTTAGTTATTGAAGATTTATGTAACTTCTACCTTCTGTACCGGGGATCTGAAACCTGTTGCTTAGCTACCATGCCAAGCATCCTGAGCAGGATTTAATAAGGGCTTTGAAGGAATTCTGGGACTTATAGTTTATAGTAGCTGCTGAATACTTTCATACTAAGAGATTGATATATATTTGATCACTTGTCATTTTGAATCCGAATCTAAACCTCCCACGTTAGCTAACATTTCATTGTGCATCAGCCCATGAGACAAGAGTGAGTGCATGTGTGTATATTGTGTATATTTAGTAAATCTGTAACTGAGCCATGTGACAACCTCCATGCAAAATGTACACTTTATATTTCCTTACGATATTGGGTGTCAACACCCAAAACTGAACACAATTTCTGGATCCGCATAAGGTGTATTTAGCACAGTAGATTCAGACAATCTGTGAACCTGGTGGCCATTGAAGCTGGCAATTCAAACTACAGCTCTCAGGTGCTTTAAGGAGGTCACATGGGTGGCCAAGCAGAGACCTATAAAAAACAAAATAAACCAAGAAAGGAAAGAATACAGAAAGAAGAAATGTGAGAAGTCTCAATTAAATGAAAAAATAATGACTGTAGCTAATGCATGCAATGAGCAATATATGCTAAAAATATACATATTGCCTCAAGATTTCTAGGAATAATTTCCTAAGGTACATGATGGCCATGTATTCAAATTAGTAAAAAAAAAGCTGTAAGTTGATGTGTCTGGTTAATGCCTTGTGAGACACTTTGTATGGCGAGAAAAGTACCAGAGAGAAATGAGGTTCACAATAGCAGGGAAACCAAGCCTGGAAGTACCACAGCCACAATAGTACATTTCAGCACTGTCATTGCTTGCAGCTTTTGTTCCCATGGTAACATTCATGTGTTAATGGGGGCACACCGAGACACAGATGAACTTGATGGTCGTGACAGACTACTATATGATTAAAGGTGGTACAGCATTTGCATGAAGCTTACATTAAAGTCAGGGATGGTCAACTGGCAAAAGCCCTGTGACTTTCCTGAACCTGATCATTGTACCTTGGCAGGTTTCCTTAGAGCAGCTAAGTAGGTTACACAATGCTGGATGGCATAGATGGCCAGATAAATTCGGCGGCAACCCAAAACTGCTCAAAAATATTGATCTTCATATATTAGATGTAAAACAGAATATAGCATCATCCTCTCAGCCTTTATACCTCATTTCATCTCTCAATTTCAATCTAAATCCTTGATTGGCTAACACAACCAAGCATCTTTAAAGAAGATATAAAGGGATAATTCACTCTCCTTGTCTTCTGTATCCAGGCTAAGGTCCTTTTTAATATTGTATACTCACCGCTGGTGGTACAGCAAGTTAGGAGAAGTCATAGCAAGATAGTGTCCCGCCAGTCCAGCCCTCACCCCTGGGCCAATTAGTGAGGGTCTGTGCCTGTCTACTCCAAGAGTAAAGGATAAAACCCAGGAGTAAAGGATAAAACCCAGGTTCCAGCAGTAAAGGGGGGGATTAGCCCTTTAGTTACTCCTTTTAGTAAAGGGTGGTTTCATGACTAGGTAGGATGATGGTCTCCCTTTAACAATATACAGTAATGTAAACAAAACAGATGTAAGGCTGATGATTGTGTTTCACTTTCTAATTCATTTTCTGATTTAAAATTAGATATAATCCCCTGGTGGGAAGGAATCCGATTAAACACATAGTATCAGGAAACATGTTCTACTGTGCAATTATTATATCATGATGGAAAGTAAAAAAAAAAGTAAATGAGATTTTTTTTAAAAAGGGCAATGCATTCAAAATGCATAAACAAAAAACAATAATATATGGAAATGAATTACCCAAATTGATTAATGGGAAAGTTTTGGGTTTTGTGTTACTTTAAATATGTAACAAGTAACGTGTGTTACTTTAAATATAAATTGTAGTTCTCTTTTTTTAAATATAACATCTGGGGCTATAGTTATAAAGGTGCGGTGTTGCTTTTTAGCGATACCGCGCATTTAATGATCGCTATCGCGATGGTAAGTTTGGTAAATTTTCAGAGGGCACTTGAAGAAAAGAAATTTAGAATTCACGTTCGGAAAGTGTTTTTCACTGTAAGAACGGTAAAGCTCATTGGATATGCTTTTCATATATTGGGTCAGGACTCAGCCATGTACCTGCATCTTAAGGATAAAGGACATAACTTTGAAGATTGTAATGTTAACATATAGGCAAATGATCATGACTGGTTCAAGAGAGGTGTTAAGGAGGCCATTTATGTGAAAATAAAGAAACCAAGCTTAAATAGAGGTGGGAGGGTTCGACACCAACTATCTGCCATGTACAATGCTGTTTTGACACCTTACTTTGGGCGTTCCTATAACACCTCTTAGCCACTATCCAATCCCGCCCTTAACACTTGGCTGTGATATGCTAATTGGGATTTTCCAGGGTACATAATTGTCACAGATTCTTGTACAAGTCATTCTGAATTGAGAAAGCCAGTCGGATGACTAGCGAAACGTCTTCAAGAACTAAACTTCAAGTCCAGTTGATCTAATTGAATACAACAGATATGGTTCATTGGATAGTTTCAAAAGAAAGCTGGATGAGTTTCTGAAAAAAAAAGGAAGGGTTGCATGTTACTGGTATTGATACATAAAGTAGAGTTGATCCAGGGATATTTCCGATTGTCACTTTAAGTCAGGAAGAATTTTTTTTCCCCTTTATAATTCTGGTGGGGTTTTTTTTTGCCTTCCTCTGGATCAACATTTAGGCAGGAAATGTGGGTATTGCTGAGTAGGTTGGACTGGATGTATGTATGTCTTTATTCAACCTCAAATACTATACTATACTATACTATACTAAAGTATAATTTTGTTTAGGGAATCCCTGATCCTCTTCATGTCTAAATTATGAAAATGTAAAGAATTCTAACATTTATAAAAATATATAAATATCTGGGCCATTTCTTTCCTGCAAATATTTTCTACTTACCAATTAGAAAGCAATAATAGTTTTGAATTTTTTTAAATGATTTTTTTAACCCCATAGTGTGATGGAAGACCCTCCCTAGAGCTGACTGCTAATCGTGTACTTATTTTCCACACTGAATACTTGAGCCAGTCCCCTGTAGTGTGTGCCAGCATGCTCTTGACCCAGGAATGATCGATTATTCTGCATGATTTAGGTAATAGGAGCATGACACTGCTAACTACATGGTGATTTCTATCAATCTAATCCATTGTTAACAATTACTATATTATAAACGGCATGATTTGAAATAACTGTTTTAGTTAAAGGGTATATTCACTGGTAAAAAAAAAAAAATTGGTACTGTATATGCTCAAGTATCAACCGAGTTTTTCAGGCTGTAAAATCAGCCTGAAAACTCGAACTCGGTTTATACTCGAGTCAGTACTTACTTAGACATCTCGCTCACTCCCTGTACTGGCGCGCTGACTGATGTCACTGCCTGGTGCTGATTAGTGACGTCAGCTGGTGCGCTAGTACAGGAAATGAGCAAGCGGCTGCCAGATTGCTAAAGTATGTTTAGCAAAAGACTGCAGTTACCGGATGCACAAAGAAGAGAGCACACAGATAGAAAGCCCACAGAAGGTACCCACTGAACTGGTAGGGAGGGTGAGGGTGTAGATGTTTGGAAACTACAACTCCCACTACAACTAAAGCATGCTGGTATGGCTATTACAGTATGGGAAATCTGCTCTCCATTTAAAGGGCAAACAATACTGATCCAAAAGGAGAATGGTATCTATTTTTGCCTTCTGATTCTGTATTGTTTTGAGGCTTTAGTTGCCCTTTAAATGGACAGCAAATTCCCATACAGTAGTCCCATAAAAAACATACTGTATGGGACTACTGTATGGGAATTCTGTTGTCCATTTAAAGGGCAACTAAAGCCTCAAAACAATACAGAACCAGAAGTCAGTAGTGGTCGGTTTATACTCGAGTCAATCACTTTTATTGTTTTTTTTTAGGTAAAATTGGGTTCCTCGGTTTATACTCAAGTATATCTTTACCAGTGGAGATACCCTTTAAATAAAGAGGAGAAAATTGTGTGTGGTTCTGTGTTCAATTCAATTTGAATCATAGTCAATCATTTTATTTAACAATTCAAAATATAAAACGTTCTAACACAACCGACTCATGTATGGCTAGCTTTAGTGTTAATTATCTGCTTTAAATGATTATAAACAAAAGATCCTACTAGATCTGCATATGTGCTTAAATGATGGGATCCAACAAAAGAAGAGAATATCATTTTTGCTTGCATTTTGAAAATTTATTCCTCCATAATATAGTTTAAATTGTAGGATTCCTTTTGGTAGTGGACATGGAAGACAAGTTGTGTATTTTTTTTAAACAGAATAAAAAAAGGAAAATTGTCAGGTATCACCTTAATTATGTATTAAAACAATCTGTATGATATGAAATGTACTTGTAATAGTTTTCCACTAGAGGTGAAAGAAGTTTCATTCTGCTGATGGTTCTGCAACACATTCCACGGAACTGACATTTCAGTTCAACCCCAAATAAATTGTTACATTTTCATAAAATTTTGACAGTGAATTTCGAAATTCAACAATGATTTCACTAGTTTTCAACTTTTTGACCCTAAATTTAAAATTTTCAGCATCACATTTCAATGAAATTGAAGGACTGATCACTATTTCCACTGTTGGATAATGCAACTCTAGAAAAGCATGGTACTTTACTACCTTATACAGAGATACACTGGAAATGTATAATTGGAATCTTAATACTACATTCATTTGGGAAACTCAGATTTGCCACCTGAGTCTCAGATCAGTTATGCTGTTTGAATGTATTTTTTGTGATATTGCCTAACAGAGAAATATATGAGCCATCATTCTTATAGGAGATTAAAAGATATTTCCATGCAATACCATATATACTCGAGTATAAACCGAGTTTTTAAGGTTTAAAATATACCTTAAAAGCCTGGGCTCGGTTTATACTCGGGTCATAGATTTAAAGGATTAAGATTGGTATATATAAAAGAAGTCGGTACCTCTCTGTGGAGAAATCGGAGTCCAGGAGAAGGATTAAAGTACCGTAGTAATCCAGGAGAAGTGAGACCGAGACCAGCACCGGAGCAGTAAGAGGCAGAGCGCGGGACGTGCGTAACTTACGTGCCCGCGCGCTCCGATTACATCATCAGCCTGTCCCTACCAGAAAGAATGGAGCCAGACCGGAGAACAGGTCCAAGAACCTGTCAGCACGCTAGTAAGGAGGATGCTCCTGTGCATGAGGTGGCTTAGGGGTGGGCACTCACAGTCTTCCTTATGCAGTGGAGGGGTATGGCTGCTGGGTGGCACTGTATAATATGTTCATATGGTGCATAAGCCAGGTCATATCCTTTTACTTACAGTTCTAAACATCTTGCTGCTCCAGATGCAACCAAAGCATGCTGGGAGTTGTAGTTTACAAAGATTTTAATAACCGATGTATGAAATTGTATTTCATTTGTATTTATCGGTATAATTGCTTGCACTTATCCCCTTGTTTGTATACTCTGTATTTTATAATGTACAGCGCTGCGTACCCAAGTGGCGCTTTATAAATAAAATTATGCATACATGCATACATACATACATGCAGTATACACATGCAGTATATTGGAGAATCTCTCTCTCCCTGGGTAAATCAAATGTCTTGAGCTCAAAAAGCTAGAGCAGAGGACAGTAACTGCAGGGCTCTCTACTTGTAAGTTACGCCAAGTACTTTACAAAATTCTTATGTTGAAAGAAGTTTAAGTGACATGGCCAATATTGTGGCTTGGCATAGTACACAGACAATTGAAGGCCACGTAATTGTCTGAAATTTATCTACATCTAATATGCTTTTGGATCACCTTTGCAAAACATTTTTTTAATCAGCAGTTTCTAGCTTGTAATGCCCAGTACACACATTCAAAGATATATATTCACCTGGTTAACTGACTGCCAAGATATTTCAGGTAAAAATATCAGTGGTAACCTCAAGCACAAACTACAAATTTTGGATCAAATGTTTATCTAATTCAGATGAAAGTTTGATTGGACATTTTGATTAATTTCGGTCAATTAACCATTTGTACGACCGATTGTGCTGAAATGTCTGCTGCAGCACTTTTTTTTCCAACTGGAAGACTTACCAAACAGTTTATTGATTGGCAGTTGGTTGGTCTGGATAAGTAAAAGACTGACTTGGGAAATGGACTTTAAATGAACACCTTTAAATTAATTCACATGAAGTCTATTAAACAAGAATTCACTAATAAATTATATTAGTCCTAAATATCACATTCTTAGCCAATAGCATTTTTGGCTACAATGTAGGTTTTCTATTTATTAATTCCATAATAATGACTATTTTCTAATTCTAGGCAGATCAGTGCAATATGTCTGCAACATTCTATATCCAGTCAAATCATTGGACACAAGATTTTTTTAGACAGAATTAGATTTTAGTAACCAGGTATTTTAGTGCTTACTGTTAGGATTCACATATTTGGTATTTGTTGTTAGAATTATGAAGCCACTATAACATCTTTGACTAATGTATTCATCTTTGGTAACATTTGAGCTATGTTAGATTATAATTAGATTGCCGGGTGAAGGCTGAGATAAACAGCTGGGAAATCCAGTCTGAATGGCATACAGGCTAAATTATGGACATTAAGACATACCTGAAAGTGGAATTTAATTAGAGGCCCTTTGGACTTGAATGTCAAATAAAATCCAGATCTTTGTAATACGTAGAACCTTTTTTTCTTTTTCTCAGTTATGAGTCACACTTTTTTTTTTTAAAGATTGTCGTAAGGCTATAAATAAGTAATTATGACCCTGACACTGACAATCAGTGGATTCTGAGCCCTAGTGAGATATACCCCATTGTACAAATGTGTATGTTTTGAATAAATGTTACTAGGGAGCAAAAATACTCATTTCACTTGTTTGTACATGTGGTAAGTTATCTGTATGCCAGGATAAATTGCATACACCATATGCCATGTGGCCAGTGGGACTGGGTTGGGCAGATTTAAGCAGGTTAAAAAGTGGGCTGTTACGTGGCTGGTTTTCAAATATGCTCAAATGGCGTATAGTCACCTGATCTATTTTAGATTATATATTATATATTATTTTATAATGTTATGCGTTTTCATTCACTCTAGGTTTAGCACAGACTAGATATCATTTATTTCTTTGTTTTTGGGTGATTCATATTGAAATAATTTAATTGGTAAAAAGCTAATTTTCTGCCACTAATATAGACCAGTTTAATCGGTGGTTAAACAAAGAACAAAATCTTTTTATTAAGTTAATTAAGTTGAGCCTACCTGGTTACACATTGTAAATAACCCAATGATAGGAGAGGCTTGTCCAGATTTTCATTATGAGATTTGGACTTAATATATTAATTATATATTTAATGGAAACAAAGACAGCAGAAATGTAGAAATGTGCAATAATTTGAGCTAGGTTATAGACTAATAAAAGATATTGGTTGAAAAGGAAATTTAAAAAACCAAAAACCTTTTATTTATAATCATATGTAGTTATGTGCAAACGTTGCCAATCTGTATGCAACCTACCGACAGCTTATATTTCATGCCTTTTTTCCCTTTACACAGTAATATCACTAGGGAAGGACCCTTTTTCTATTATAGTATATATAAGTATATATCATTCAGAGGTTTTTATGTGGGGGGGCCTTATCTTAAAGGGACACTTTACTGAAAAAATTACATTGCCTCATCTTAATCTATAATTGAATACATGTAAGTAGCACTTACTCTGATTTGTGTGTGTTGCTGCATGCCTTCAATCCAGCACACATTGTTTTGGAGCAGTATCCCCGCTCCCTCTTTTAGCCACTCCCACTTCCATCCGACCTGACTTTTTTCCCACAAACCAACTGTCAAGCCTGCACACAGCATTCCAGCTGTCAAAACTCTGTCACCATTGCAGCCACAGTAAAACTACTCACAGAAGAATATTTTTTTGAGAGGAAGGAACTTGATTGACAGCTGAAATATATGACATTTGAGATTGGAAATCTAAAGAAATAGGGGGCAGATCAACAAAAAGTGGTGGTTGGGAAGATTTATAGTTTCCAGTTCTGCTATGGGGCCAAACGATATCTAGCTACTCCCTTGATATTATGTCTAAATTTCGATAAGTTTATGCTTTAATGATATGAAAAGGAGAAGAAAGGACAATAGTCCATTAAATCAGTTCTCAAAGTGCAACATGTTCCGTTATTTTGTTCCATAGTCTATTGGTGTTAATAGGTGTCCGATTCTTGAAATAGTAGCCAGGTTGGCCATCTGGTAACAAATTGTTGTTGTTTATTGTATATACTTGAGGAAAGGTCCTCCATTCTCATTATATGTTTCAATTCTGTAATCCATTCCTTGATATGAGTTGGTGTGTTTGTTTCCATAGACGTGGAAGGACTGTTCTTCCAACAAGAAGAATATGAGGAATTTCATTCTAACCTGATCTATAGATCCCGGGATCATTAAGAGAAGAATAATATGAGGTTCACAAGGTATGTGCTGTTGCCAGATATACTGTAGTTGTATTTTTGTAAAATTTGAGTCCAGAATGTTTTAATCAGTGGGCATTAGGACCAGATATGTGATAATGTTACGATTTGATCTCCAGCAAATGTCTGGTACATTTGGGAATGGGTTATGCAGCAACAATGGACATCTGTATTTGGATAGAAGTTTAAAGTTGGTTTCTTGGGCTTTGCATGCTATTGAGAAAATTCCCACTGTTCTGGTTCAAAATGCTTGTGAAGGTTCTTATTCATCCAGGTCATGGTATATCTGTTGTATTCAGTTAGATCAACTGGACCTAAAGTTTAGTTCTCGAAGACGTTACGCTTTCTCAATTCAGAATAACTTGTACAAGAATCTGTTGGCGATATAAGTACTCTTGAAAGTCCCAATTAGCATATCACAGACAGGTGTTAGGGACCTTCTGAATGCAAGGTGTGACTGAGGTGTTATCGAAACTGCAAAGGGTAAGGTGTCAACCCCCCCACTTCTATTCACGCTTGGGTTCTTTTTATTCTCACATAAATAGTCTCCTTGACACCTCTATTGAACCAATCACGTTCCTTTGCCAATATGTTAACATTACAATCTTCAAAGGTATGTCCTTTATCCTTAAGATGCAGGTATACGGCTGAGTCCTGACTCAAGGTATTGGCTCTTCTGTGCTGGGCCATACGTTGGTGCAGCTGCTGTTTGGAGCCATGATAGATGGCTTGTGCATTATGTTTGAGAAGGGGAGTATTTTTCCTTTTTTCCATATTTGAGCTAGATATGGTGCTTCTTTATTTGACCAAGCTAGAAACATTTGGATATTATATCTGCCAAACCATGATTAACTCTTATAATTCCATTTGGATAAATCGTAGGAGGTTTTTGCAAGTAAGGCAAATAGTTGCTAGTTACTAGTTTGCTGAGGTCTCAGTGGATTTGGATCCTTAAATAAGTGATTGTTTGTTGTTTCCATTTGAAGGGAAAGTTGTTTTGTGTCTGGGATATTTCGTTCCTGGGTATTATGTTCAGACCTTTTTTGGAGATTTACTTTAAAATTATTAAGTGAGCCATAAGTGTTTCTTATTTACGGTAGTATTTCTTTTAGAAGAGAGGGTATGGATATATGTGGAGAGGTAAGGAAGAGAAGTAAATCATCCGTATATTGCCATTTTGTGTTGAGTAGTACCTAATATGATACCTTTAGCATCAGGGTTTTGTCTAATTGCATTTGCTTGATGTTCTATGGTGAGAATGTATAGGAGTGACGATAGGGGGAAGCCCTGTCGGGTATCTGACACATTTATTGCCAAATTCAAACATCTATAAAAAATGTATTAGATTTACGAGTCTCTAAGGCTTTATCAAGTGCCTCATGTAGTGTTTGTCTAGCTATTTTGAGTTCTTGATATATTGTTTGAGATTTAATGGATTTGTGTCGTAAGTCTAACCTAACCTACTGTAGGTGGAAATTTGTTGGTCACTTTTTGTTGGCGATGTTGACGTAAAAGCGTTACTTTAGATGGCAACCAAGGTGTTTTGTTTTGAGGTGTAAAGTTTTGGGTAGGTTGTGCCCATTCTGGTAGGGAGATTGCAGAGAGGTCCAACTTAGAAGAAGTTTGGTAGGGTTCGCAATATAGCTTGTGTTCCATCTTTCCATGCTTGAAGGGAAAATCGCCATTTATATTTGATGTTTTTGTCTCTTAGTATTTGGAGAGTGCCATACGATAGGTCGGTAAATAGGGCTAATGATGCCCAATTAAAAATCAGTTCTGTACCTTCCCTAGCTTTTAGCATTATTTGTTCTTTTATGGGAAACTGATGGATGCAACAAATCAAAACTCTAGGTTTTGTATCATCAGAATCCCGGGTTGTAAGGGCTAAATGAGCTCTGTCAATTTTCCTCAGACAATGCCAGGATTGACGAGAAACTATCTTGTAGTGCTCCCATTAATAAAATTGAGTCTATTGTTTCTGGGAGGCCCCTTAGCCTTATGTTGTTACGTCTGCCTCTATTTTCCAAATCATCTAAATGATTATGTAAGTCTCTTATGATATCGTTCAGGGTAGATAGCCTTTGGGTAAGATCTGTAAGCATGTTATCCTGAATTTCCAGATTTGTTTAAACTACCCTGGCTGCTACTTCTTGTCAGTTAGTTCTAAGGCCTGCTATTTCTTCCTTACAGGTGCGTTCTACTCTTTGAACTAGCGCAGCAAAGTCCTTCTTTGTGGGAAGTGACTGTAATGTATGTATTGATGAATTGCATATCTCTTCTGTGTTCGATTCTGCTGCTGAGTCCATCTGGTGCTCAAATTCACTAGGTGTGTGTTCCATTTTTGCAGCCAGATCCGGCGGCATCTTAAAGGACAACTCCATCCTTTGAATGAAAAATTGTAGGTAAAGCACCCCTCAACCCCCTAAACTGCAATAGTTAGAATTCTGGGAGATGTAAGACTAACCTGAGATGCTGCCTGATGTTGTTTTCCCTCTCTCTCTGTTTCCTGGTTCTTCCAGTTAGCAATTGACATTCATGGTGTGACAGTTTACATCACAACCAATGACTGAATGTTGAATGTACAGAGAAATAGAATGTGCAGGAAATGGAGCTCATAGCAAGATAAATAATTAGCAAGTTTAAAAATACTAGAAATATAGACTTATGTTCCAAATTCAATTGCACTGGTTTAATTCAATTACTTATGCAGCCCATCTGAATTAGACATACAATGTTTAGCTATGCAATCATCAGGATGACTAAAAAAAATCTCCGACCTACCTCCCAAGTGTCCTTGATTTCAGGGACAGACCAATTTGGGCAGGCTTGGCTTGAGTGTAAATAGGCCCCACCACACACTTGCACACTTCTTGTGTGTTTAGAGATATGCAATCTGACATAATAGGTTTTGCTTTCTATGGTGATCGTTAGTTTACAATCAATATTGTAAACTATGACCCTCAGAAAACTATTGCGGTATTTTACTACCGCTTGTTATTATTCTGGTTATCCACTTTTGCATACAGGGAAACTCACCAAGAGCTGCAAATGTAAACATCAATATCCTAAATTCCATGGTTATCTGGTGTTTTACAGTTACGGCCAGGTGTTTGTCAGTGGATTACAGGGGACTAGGTCTTTAAAAGAAAAGCATCCAAAAGGTTAATGCAATCCAGACCAGCAGGGGTTAGCACCAAACAAGCACAGTAGGAAGTTAATGACCAAATACATCCAGATATTTCTTATAATACATAACAGGCTAAAATTATAATGGGAGCAGCAGTGGAATATTTTCATCTGGTGCTCAAATTCACTAGGTGTGTGTTCCATTTTTGCAGCCAGATCCGGCGGCATCTTGGAATGCGATCTTTGTTGGACTTTCTTGAAAAAGGTAGATACACTGGGTGTTAGCGGGTCTGGTTGCGAGGATGGCGGTTTCAGGGTTCTATGTTTACCCATATCTGCAATTTGTCGCACTGTTGGTCAGGGGTGCAGTGTAGGGTACAGGAAGAAGATCAGGCCACGCCCCCCACACAGAATTGTCTTATATTAACCCTGCACTTTAGGGCAAACAATTTTCCATGCTTTACATTTGCAGCAACCAATAAGATATTAGCTTTTAACTGGATTACTGTCATTTGCATAACGAGTTATCTCAATTTGATAACATCTTAATGGGTGCTGCAGATTAAGGGCGTAGGCAAGGTTTTGCACCTCTTATTGCATCAGCCCAAAGTAAATGTACTGTATTACCCTTGTTTAAATCCTTCAGGAGTTACTAGAGTTCTTGGCATCACAAACAACTTTGTAATCACGCCTTTAGGCAGAAGGGTGTGTCGGGAAACGCCCCAATGCAGTAAAATGTATGTGACTTTGTCAGGGAAACCGGATGTGGCTTGTGGAGGGGTGTGTGGTGGGCTGGCTGGGGAACTGGAGCGCTGACTTAACACTCACTGGTGAACTGGAAGGCTTACTTAACACTGGCTAGTGGACTAGAGGGCTGAATTTTTACACTGGCTGGTAAACTAAAGGGTTGAATTTATACTGGATGGTGAACTGGAGGGCAGACTTAACACTGGCTGGTGAACTGGTGAACAGCTCACACAGACTAATACATTTAATACCTAAATATTGCCTCATGCACTTTCCGCACTGAAAAAGTCACCTATTTAATGGCTGCATGATCTAGCTAATACATGATCTCACTACTACTACTAGACCGCAGAGGTGCGCCATGAGCAATTGTTTCACATGACTTCATGGTTGGAGCACCCCTGTGTATCATGCCTGCATATTTAACCCATTCACATCAGGTGCTGCCTTGATGAACTTACAATCTAATCACTTTATCTACCTTACACAACCTATCAGCTTGTCTTCATGATTGTGGGGGAACGTGGAGTAAATGGTGGAAATCCACGTAAACAACATTCAAACTTACAGATGTAGGTGAGGGGCATCAGTGCCACCATAGCATGTGCTGATGTATTTGTAAAACACTGTGTCAAATGTTGATGGTATATAGAGCTATAATAATAATATAAAGGAGGAGGCAGTTTCCCACACATGGTTCATATGATGTGTATTTTGTATGCCAAAGTCTACTTAGACAAATGCTGCTTAATTGTACTGTAACGAAAATATAAGGCAGCGCACTCCGGTAAGATAAAAAAATATTGCAAGGCGTTTTAACTCCACATCTCTAAGATGTTCTCTAATTCTATTCTTTAAGGCCTGGTTGTGCAGCCAACATACTGAATATTACATTTCTGCATGTTACCAGGTAAACCACGTATTGGGTATTACAGTTGATTAGGACCTCGACATTATATTTCTTACTCTTCACAAAGCTCTAAAGATATCACTTTTTATGATATACGAGCAAGTTTTACATCTCCTAGATCCACATGGAAAACACCCTTTAAAGTGTAACCATGACTTTTCACTTTTTGGAGGATTGATGTACAGGCTGGGGGATATATATCTCTGAGAGACCTAGCTCTCCTAGGGACAAATCTATAGCCCTCCTGTAAAACACTTTTAAGGACCGGATCCTGATTAAGAATGGGTAAGTATCTTTTCATGATTTTAACTATATCGTAATATTGTGGGCTATATCTAGTCACAAAGAAAACTCCCCTTTTGTTTTCCCCGGACTTAACCACATCATTACTAGGGATATTCTTCAGTGCTGTCTTTCTGTCTATGTTCATAGCTTTTTTTTGAACACTATTTAGTAATCGACTATCATATCCTCTGGACATGAGTCTAGATTTCATGGGAGTCTGCTGCTTCTCTAAAAGTTTCTAACGTAGAACAATTACGCCTCAATCTGCCAAATTGGCCAAAAGGAATAGCTCTAACGCTAGAGGAGGATACAGGATCTCGCATGCAATATGGTATTTTTTGCAGTAGGCTTACGATAATCCATAGTTTCATTCTTTCCACTTGCCTTAATCGTTAAATCCCAAAATTGATCGATTCACCACCAAATTCTGATGTAAATCTGATATTATCATGTTATCATTCAATTTCAAAACCCATTGATCAAAGGTCTCTTTGGACCCTAACCATACCCAAATCAAATCATCTATGTACCTCCGGTACCAAATAACCTGATGATTACAAGAATGGAATTCGGGTGGTGGAAGAGACAAGTTTCCTCCCACCACCCTAAGAACAGATTGGCATATGTGGGGGCAAATTTCGCCCCCATTGATGCCCCACATAGCTGTTTATAGAAGGTACCGTTGAATTTGAAATAATTATGAGTGAGGAGATACTAGGGCCCCAAGAATGAATGAAATCCATTCTTTGGAATACGCTGTACATAGATAGATGATACTCTACCGCTTGTAATCCCCATTTATGGGGTATACATGAGTATAGTGATACTACATCTGTAGTGGCCAGATTATACTGTTTATACCATTCTACACAACTCCAATTCTCTGATGACCTCTGTAGTATCCTTAACATAGGGAAAAAGGCGTTTGACATATGTTGTAATACAAAATCTATCACATCTGACAGCCCTTCGTTTAAGAGCCTATTCCCGCCACTATAGGTCTTCCTTTAGGGGAAAATCACCTTTATGCGTTTTGGGTAAGTGATGAAATACCGGTATGACTGGATGAGAAGGAACTAAAATTCCCTCATATTTTCATTGATAATACCTTACTCATACCTTCCTCCACAATTTTCTCAAGTGTGACCCTATATTTACTGTGGGTCCGTGGACAAGTCTCATATGTACTTGAATCTTCGAGTTGCCTCAAAGCTTCTGTTTCATAATCATGTCTATCTAGGACCACCACTGACCCTCCTTTATCTGCTTTATGAATAACAATATTATGATCTTTCTTTAGGGTATTCAAAGCTTCTCTTTCTCTAATTCTTAGATTGTTTCTATTTCTTCCTTTCCATGTATGAGAATTCTCCCTGTATAAACTTCTCAAGTCTCTTTCGACTAGTTCTTGAAACATGTCAACACATGAGCTTCTACATTCCATCGGATAAAAAATCGACTTACTTTTAAATCTATTTACTTCAGTAATTGGGTTTAACCCTATATATCCTCCTGGGATGTGTTTCTGTCCGATATATATGACAAATGAGTAAGGTCACTAATAGCTCTTCTATCTAAATCACAAGAACCTCCTAATTCCATATTAGTACTCTCTTCTACTGATATCCCGTTATTGATATTATTGTCAACTTCTTCTGATAATATCCCATTATTCCTATTAGTGTCACCTCTATGCATAGCATGAAAAAACTTTTTTAACATTAGTTTCCTAACAAATCTATTGATATCTACAATTGTGTCTAATAAATCAAAACATTGTGTGGGACAAAAAGAAAGACCATAATTCAAAACTTTTGATTCATCAGGGGTTAAATGCCTCTTAGTTAGATTTAATACATTGTCCGGGAACTCCGTTTTCGTTCCCGTAGCGGGTAACGATGAAGTTGATGACTTGGATCTGTTTCCCCTGCGTATCGGTCTTTGTCTAAAGGGATACCTCTGTTTGAAGCAGAAGGTCTCACTTTTTTATTAGATAAAGTCATAACGTCCTCGTTAAATTGATGTTCGTTGTACTTATCCCTTCTATCAGTATATCCATCATGATCACTCCCTGATGTAGAGGAGTACTTTATGTATATTATCTAATCGGTTATAAGGCACTTATGGAGTTTTTTATTTATGGTGTCTAAATCTAGTGTTGAACTTTTTGGTGCACATTGGGTTAATTTTGGTATTGGGAGTATCTGACTCTCTCTTTCTCTGTACTGAGATCGGTTAGGGGTGGAGCGAGTGATTGACTCTCATTAGGTTTTTTTTTGGTTTAAAAGTCATCAGATGGTGTTCCGGGGTTAGCCTATGAGTAAGAGCATCCCGCTCGAACGCGTAGGCCATGTTTTTTGCTGTACATCTGCCTTTTGTCTTGTTTTTGATGTGGTGAATAAATTGTACTTTCAACGACAAAGCTGCAATATTTTTTTATCTTACCGGAGTGCGCTGCCTTATATTTTCGTTACAGTACAATTAAGCAGCATTTGTCTAAGTAGACTTTGGCATACAAAATACCATCATATGAACCATGTGTGGGAAACTGCCTCCTCCTTTTATTATTATTATAGCTCTATATCCCATCAACATTTGACACAGTGTTTTACAAATACATCAGCACTGCTATGGTGGCACTGATGCCCCTCACCTACATCTGTAAGTTTGAATGTTGTTTACGTGGATTTCCACCATTTACTCCACGTTCCCCCACAATCATGAAGACAAGCTGATAGGTTGTGTAAGGTAGATAAGTGATTAGATTGTAAGTTCATCAAGGCAGCACCTGATGTGAATGGTTAAATATGCAGGCATGATACACAGGGGTGCTCCAACCATGAAGTCATGTGAAACAATTGCTCATGGCGCACCTCTGCGGTCTAGTAGTAGTAGTGAGATCATGTATTAGCTAGATCATGCAGCCATTAAATAGGTGACTTTTTCAGTGCGGAAAGTGCATGAGGCAATATTTAGTATTAAATGTATTAGTCTGTGTGAGCTGTCACCAGTTCACCAGCCAGTGTTAAGTCTGCCCTCCAGTTCACCATCCGTATAAATTCAACCCTTTAGTTTACCAGCCAGTGTAAAAATTCAGCCTCTAGTCCACTAGCCAGTGTTAAGTAGCCTTCCAGTTTCACCAGTGAGTGTTAAGTCAGCGCTCCAGTTCCCCACAGCCCACCACACACCCCTCCACAAGCCACATCCGGTTTCCCTGACAAAGTCACATACATTTTACTGCATTGGGGGCGTTTCCCGACACACCCTTCTGCCTAAAGGCGTGATTACAAAGTTGTTTGTGATGCCAAGAACTCTAGTAACTCCTGAAGGATTTAAACAAGGGTAATACAGTAACTTTACTTTGGGCTGATGCAATAAGAGGTGCAAAACCTTGCCTACGCCCTTATGCAGCACCCATTAAGATGTATCAAATTGAATAACTCGTTATGCAAATGACAGTAATCCAGTTAAAAGCTAATATCTATTGGTTGCTGCAAATGTAAAGCATGAAAATTGTTTGCCCTAAAGGCAGGGTTAATATAGACAATTCTGTTGGGGGGCGTGGCCTGATCTTCTTCCTGTACCCTACACTGCACCCCTGACCAACAGTGCGACAAATTGCAGATATGGGTAAACATAAACCTGAAACCGCCATCCTCCAACCAGACCCGCTAAACCCTGTATCTACCTTTTTCAAGAAAGTCCAACAAAGATCGCATTCCAAGATGCCGCCGGATCTGCTGCAAAAATGGAACACACACCTAGTGAATTTGACACCAGATGAAAATATTCCACTGCTGCTCCCATTATAATTTTAGCCTGTTATGTATTATAGAATATCTGGATGTATTTGGTCATTAACTTCCTACTGTGCTTGTTTGGTGCTAACCCCTGCTGGTCTGGATTGCATTAACCTTTTGGATGCTTTTCTTTTAAAGACCTAGTCCCCTGTAATCCACTGACAAACACCTGGCCGTAACTGTAAACACCAGATAACCATGGAATTTAGGATATTGATGTTTACATTTGCAGCTCTTGGTGAGTTTCCCTGTATGCAAAAGTGGATAACCAGAATAATAACAAGCGGTAGTAAAATACCGCAATAGTTTTCTGAGGGTCATAGTTTACAATATTGATTGTAAACTAACGATCACCATAGAAAGCAAAACCTATTATGTCAGATTGCATATCTCTAAACACAAAGAAGTGTGCAAGTGTGTGGGTGGGGCCTATTTACACTCAAGCCAAGCCTGCCCAAATTGGTCTGTCCCTGAAATCAAGGACACTTGGGAGGTAGGTCGGAGATTTTTTTTAGTCATCCTGATGATTGCATAGCTAAACATTGTATGTCTAATTCAGATGGCTGCATAAGTATTGAATTAAACCAGTGCAATTGAATTTGACCAATAAGTCTATATTTCTAGATTTTTAAACTTGCTAATTATTTATCTTGCTATGAGCTCCATTTCCTGCACATTCTATTTCTCTGTACATTCAACATCAGTCATTGTTGTGTGATTAAACTGTCACACCATGAATTTCAATTGCTAACTGGAAGAACCAGGAAACAGAGAGAGAGGGAAAACAACATCAGGCAGCATCTCAGGTTAGTCTTACATCTCCCAGAATTCTAACTATTGCAGTTTAGGGGTTGAGGGGTGCTTTACCTACATTTTTCATTCAAAGGATGGAGTTGTCCTTTAAGATGCCGCCGGATCTGGCTGCAAAAATGGAACACACACCTAGTGAATTTGAGCACCAGATGGACTCAGCAGCAAATCGAACACAGAAAGAATATGCAATTCATCAATACATACATTACAGTCACTTCCCACAAGAAGGACTTTGCTGCGCCTAGTTCAAAGAGTAGAACGCACCTGTAAGGAAGAAATAGCAGGCCTTAGAACTAACTGACAAGAAGTAGCAGCCAGGGTAGTTTAACAAATCTGGAAATTCAGGATAACATGCTTACAGATCTTACCCAAAGGCTATCTACCCTGAACGATATCATAAGAGACTTACATAATCATTTAATGATTTGGAAAATAGAGGCAGACTTACACAAGGCTAAGGAGGGCCTCCCAGAAACAATAGCCTCAATTTTATTAATGGGAGCACTACAAGATAGTTTCTCGTCAATCCTGGCATTGTCTGAGGAAAATTGACAGAGCTCATTTAGCCCTTACAACCGGGATTCTGATGATACAAAACCTAGAGTTTTGATTTGTTGCATCCATCAGTTTCCCATAAAAGAACAATAATGCTAAAAGCTAGGGAAGGTACAGAACTGATTTTAATTGGGCATCATTGCCCTATTTACCGACCTATCGTATGGCACTCTCCAAATACTAAGAGACAAAAACATCAAATAAATGGCGTTTTCCCTTCAAGCATGGAAAGATGGAACACAAGCTATATTGCGAACCCTACCAAACTTCTTCTAAGTTGGACCTCTCTGCAATCTCCTACCAGATGGGCACAACCTACCCAAAACTTACACCCTAACAAAACACCTTGGTTGCCATCTAAAGTAACGCTTTTACGTCAACATCGCCAACAAAAAGTGACCACAATTTCCACCTACAGTAGGTAGGTTAGACTTACGACACAAATCCTTAATCTCAAACAATATATCAAGAACTCAAAATAGCTAGACAACACACATGAGGCACTTGATAAGCCTTAGAGACTCGTAAATCTAATACATTTTTTATAGATGTTTGAATTTGGCAATAAATGTGTCAATACCCGACAGGGCTTCCCCCTATCGTCACTCCTATACATTCTCACCATAGAACATCAAGCAAATGCAATTAGACAAAACCCTGATGCTAAAGGTATCATATTAGGTACTACTCAACACAAAATGGCATATACGGATGATTTATCTCTTCCTTACCTCTCCACATATATCCATACCTCTCTTCTAAAGAAATACTACCGTAAATAAGAAACACTTATGGCTCACTTAATAATTTTAAAGTAAATCTCCAAAAAAGGTCTGAACATAATACCCAGGACGAAATACCAGACACAAAACAACTTTCCCTTCAAATGGAAAACAACAAACAATCACTTATTTAAGGATCCAAATCCACTGAGACCTCAGCAAACTAGTAACTAGCAACTATTTGCCTTACTTGCAAAAACCTCCTACGATTTATCCAAATGGAATTATAAGAGTTAATCATGGTTTGGCAGATATAATATCCAAATGTTTCTAGCTTGGTCAATAAAGAAGCACCATATCTAGCTCAAATATGGAAAAAAGAAAATACTATCCCCTTCTCAAACATAATGCACAAGCCATCTATCATGGCTCCAAACACAGCTGCACCAACGTATGGCCCAGCACAGAAGAGCCAATACCTTGAGTCAGACTCAGCCGTATACCTGCATCTAAGGATAAAGGACATACCTTTGAAGATTGTAATGTTAACATATTGGCAAAGAACGTGATTGGTTCAATAGAGGTGTCAAGGAGACTATTTATTGTGAGAATAAAAGAACCCAAGCGTGAATAGAAGTGGGGGGGTTGACACCTTACCCTTTGCAGTTTCGATAACACCTCAGTCACACCTTGCTTCAGAAGGTCCCTAACACCTGTCTGTGATATGCTAATTGGGACTTTCAAAGTACTTATATCGCCAACAGATTCTTGTACAAGTTATTCTGAATTGAGAAAGCGTAACGTCTTCGAGAACTAAACTTTAGGTCCAGTTGATCTAACTGAATAAACAGATATACCATGACCTGGATGAATAAGAACCTTCACAAGCATTTTGAACCAGAACAGTGGGAATTTTCTCAATAGCATGCAAAGCCCAAGAAACAACTTTAAACTTCTATCCAAATACAGATGTCCATGTTGTGCTGCATAACCCATTCCCAAATGTACCAGACTTTTGCTGGAGATCAAATCGTAACTTATCACATATCTGGTCCTAATGCCCACTGATTAAAACATTCTGGACTCAATTTTACAAAATACAACTACAGTATATCTGGCACAGCACATACCTTGTGAACCTCATATTATTCTTCTCTTAATGATCCCGGGATCTTAGATCAGGTTAGAATGAAATTCCTCATATTTCTTCTTGTTGGAAGAACATTCCTTCCACGTCTATGGAAACAAACACACCAACTCATATCAAGGAAGGGATTACAGAATTGAAACATATAATGAGATGGAGGACCTTTCCTCAAGTATATACAATAACAACAACAATTTGTTACCAGATGGCCAACCTGGCTACTATTTCAAGAATCGGACACCTATTACAACCAATAGACTATGGAACAAATAACGGAACATGTTGCACTTTAGAACTGATTTAATTAAATCTATTTACTTCAGTAATGGGTTTAACCCTATATATCCTCCTGGGATGTGTTTCTGTTCCGATATATATGACAAATGAGTAAGGTCCATAATAGCTCTTCTATCTAAATCACAAGAACCTCCTAATTCCATATTGTACTCTCTTCTACTGATATCCCGTTATTGATATTATTGTCAACTTCTTCGATAATATCCCATTATTCCTATTAGTGTCACCTCTATGCATAGCATGAAAAAACTTTTTAACTTAGTTTCCTAACAAATCTATTGATATCTACAATTGTGTCTAATAAATAAAACATTGTGTGGGACAAAAGAAAGACCATAATTCAAAACTTTTGATTCATCAGGGTTAAATGCCTTAGTTAGATTTAATACATTGTCCGGGAACTCCGTTTTCGTTCCGTAGGGGTAACGATGAAGTTGATGACTTGGATCTGTTTCCCCTGCGTATCGGTCTTTGTCTAAAGGGATCCTCTGTTTGAAGCAGAAGGTCTCACTTTTTTATTAGATAAAGTCATAACGTCCTCGTTAATTGATGTTCGTTGTACTTATCCCTTCTATCAGATATACATCATGATCACTCCCGTATGTAGAGGAGTACTTTATGTATATTATCTAATCGGTTATAAGGCACTTATGGAGTTTTTTATTTATGGTGTCTAATCTAGTGTTGAACTTTTTGGTGCACATTGGGTTAATTTTGGTATTGGGAGTATCTGACTCTCTCTTTCTCTGTACTGAGATCGGTTAGGGGTGGAGCGAGTGATTGACTCTCATTAGGTTTTTTTTTGGTTAAAAGTCATCAGATGGTGTTCCGGGGTTAGCCTATGAGTAAGAGCATTCCGCTCGAAACGGTAAGCCATGTTTTTTGCTGTACATCTGCCTTTGTCTTGTTTTTGATGTGGTGAATAAATTGTACTTTCAACGACAAAGCTGCCACCTTCTAAGTCCTGTAGCAAGACATTTTTTGCAGTGCAATGGAGGTGACATAAAATATTTTTCTGTACAGGGTATCCAAGCAGTCAGATCTGACCCTAGAAAGAAGGATAGGACTAGCCTTTTACTTAAACATGAGGTGAAATGGATCTATTTATTGGAGACCAGAACACCCTTAGGGATTAATTCTATATGTGATATTTCATGTTACACATAATGTACAGATTGAAGTTCAAGGAAAACATATGGACTTACACCAGCCTTAGTACACCCCATTATGCAGTTTTCTATCCATTCATATATTCATATAGTATGTGGTACACCTCAGATTTTTTAGGGGTATTAGAACTATTTATATCTAGGTTATAGTATAAAATGTTTGTCATTAGGTTAGATGGAGAGATCATAGTCCTCTGCCTCCTTACACGTATATAAGTTTTTCCAACATTCCATTAGTTGCTATATTTATATTCGTATTCATATTATATTTATATTTATATTTATGGTATATATTAGGATATATTTATATATTTACATATTTATATGTTTAAATGTGTTATCATTCAAGAGTCGAGGTTATAATTTGAATATAAGTACAGTGATAGAGATATTATCCTTGGGTACACTGTTACTCATTTATTACCTTAGCAGTTTTTTAATATTTATACAATTCTAAGTAATTTGTTTAGCACACAAGGTTCTATACTATATTTAATTTTAGTATATGTTTGGAGTACTTTATGTATATTATCTAATCGGTTATAAGGCACTTATGGAGTTTTTTATTTATGGTGTCTAAATCTAGTGTTGAACTTTTTGGTGCACATTGGGTTAATTTTGGTATTGGGAGTATCTGACTCTCTCTTTCTCCGTACTGAGATCGGTTAGGGGTGGAGCGAGTGATTGACTCTCATTAGGTTTTTTTGGTTTAAAAGTCATCAGATGGTGTTCCGGGGTTAGCCTATGAGTAAGAGCATTCCGCTCGAAACGCGTAAGGCCATGTTTTTTGCTGTACATCTGCCTTTTGTCTTGTTTTTGATGTGGTGAATAAATTGTACTTTCAACGACAAAGCTGCAATATTTTTTTATCTTACCGGAGTGCGCTGCCTTATATTTTCGTTGTGGAGAAGTTCGAGTTGGACTAAGCGAGGGGTCCGGGGCATGCTGCACCTGGGCCACCCAGGCACACGGGTGAGTGAACGATCATATGCTGATTATCCTGATCACAAGCTGGAGGATGTTTCGTAGTGATTGATTCGGGGCATATGCACCCGGATCATTTGACTTACTAAGTGAGTCAGTGTGTATTATTGACAAACACATTTAAATAATCTTAATAGTGTTATTTAAGCACGTTCTTTAGTGCTACAGTGGGGTGGTCTCGGCCATTTTTTGTATTACTATTAATTGTACTGTACCCATTGTACTGGTGTTGGCTGTCTGTCTATGTCTTGCTGTCCACACGCAGCACATTCATATAAAGAAATTGGATAAAGATGATTTTGTTTGTTGGCTACCATCATACAGTTCTAATTGGAAGATTTACCACATAGATCAGATATTATTTTGATTTGCTGTGAATATTTAAACCTGTCCATCTGGCAAAGCGACTAACCAGTCTCTGGTGTGCATTGATGGCTGCCACGACATGCACACCCTTTTCCACTCCTTATGTCTTTCTTCTAACTTCAAAGTTTTCAATTCCCTTGTTAGTTTAATTCCTGTCATTTGTAAAGAGTAGAATTTATCACTTTTTCATTATATAGTAAAAAATCTTCTCCCACTGGATTTCAGTGAGAACTCATGTTAGCTCTCATTCTAGTCAGTCAGTGTAAAAAAAAAAAATATGGAGCCAGATTAATCTGCTCTGAAGGTTTATTCACCTTCAGATAGTGAAGGATTTCATTACTTTCAGATAGGGACACTACTGAGAAAATCTGTGAGAGACTGTGGCAGATTTAAATGAATAGTTCACTGAAAAAGTGAACTATTCCTTTAATGCATTGATTGGAGATGGGAAGGTGAAGGAGCTATGCCTTACCTTCCATTCTTCTGTTTCAGAAGCCGGGAACGAAGGTGAATAAATTGCTCGCAATCAACTGCCGGCTGCAGTGACAGGTCCTGACCACCCTCGGAGATCGGGAGTAATGTAAACTTACTCAGCTTGGTTCCTGGCTCCTGCAAAATTGAATGAAAAATGGGAGGTAAGGCATAGCTGCTTACTCTGACAAAATGTGGACAATAATTATCCTTAAAGGGGAACTGTGGTCTCCAAACAAGTTTAAACCTACCTTTAAAACAAGCCATCAACCACCTCTCTACGTGCACCACAGCCCAAGATATACAGAAATGACTGACCAGAAAGTTAATGGGTGGGAGGCTAACTTGTGACATTCCTGAGGCTTCTCCTGCACAGTCTCAGACTCCCTCAGTGTGTGAGGAAGACAGGAAGTCCCTCCTCCTCTCTGCTGTGTGAAGTCCTGACAGAGAAGGTAAGGGAATCTACAGCCCTTCTCTTTCACTCTGCCTGAAAAGGCTGATTCCACAGAGTTTTCTGTGGGGGGGCGGTCTGAGTAACCCACGGCACCCACAAGTGGGCGGGGCTTAGACACCCGTGAGTGGGCGGGCTTAGGCACCCACGAGTGGGCGGCCCACAGTACCCACTGGTGGGCGGGGCCACATGGGACTTTAAAATAATGGGCTATAGGGGGCCTGCAACACGTGTGTACGAGCCTTAACAGTGGTTACCTCTCATACTTTTCTCTCTTCCTTCCATTTATATGCACTGTTTGTGTTTCAGATGAAAACACTCATTAAAATGGGTTTAATTTAATTTAAACTGGATATAAGTCGCAAGCTGTGCCAAGATAAAAGAGCTAGTCCCTTTTCTTCCCTTATTCAATTTATGTTTTCTTATCAGTCAATTATGGCAGATTCCTTCAAGATGCTGAAACAACTTTAACGTGGGGAAACTGCCTGAAACTGGCCTTTTAGGCAGCTGATTAAACGCTGTGTCAGTTCTGCTGTTATCTGGACCAAGCAAGAATTGACGTTCCTCACCAAAGCTTTGCCTTGATCTTATTTTTCCAATTACGCATGTTAAATGACTCTTTGCAGTAAAGTGGATAGTCTAATTTTGTACTACCACGTATCACTGAATCTCATTTTCAAGGTTAATTTTATTGCTAGCAATTTAAATTATCTTCCTTCCAAATAATATATCTAGTTTTAAGACAATAGCCATGTGCAGTGATAAGTAACACATTCAACTGTATAGAAAGAAATGCCACAAAATCACCCAAGATCAGCTGTACGTCCTGTATGATTGTAGTATTTCAGTGTCTGTGGTGGTTAATATTTGGATTACATATTTAGATTTATTCCTGAAAACTAAAAATTACATAAAATTACACCTGACTCTGCCATACCTTAAAGGGCAAGTCCAGCCTAAAAATAACTAGCCTGTAAAATGCTTATTACCCCCCCAAACCTCACTTTCGCAAGGTTAATATATTTCAAAGGTCCCCGAGAACTTACCTGACCTGGTCCCTCGCAGTCTAGGTGCCGCCCCCTTGCTCATTGCGAGCAAAAACAAGAGCAGGGGACTTCTGCGCTGACAGCTGCTTCACTTCCTGGTCGTGGCTGTCAGGCGATTGGGCGTGATGTCACATCACGCCTTAACTGACAGCCGCAACCAGGAAGTGGAGCGGCTGCCAGCACCAGCCGCAGAGTAGAAGCAGCGAGGGACCGGGTCAGGTAAGTAAGTTCTGGGGGATCTTTGAAATATATGAACCTTGCAAAAGTGAGGTTTGGGTGTGTGTGTGTGTGGGGGGGGGGGGGGTAATAAACATTTTAAAGGCTTGTTATATTTAGGCTGGGCATTCCTATTAAAGGAGAATGAAAATATTAAAATGCATGTATGCAGTATTTAAAGGACAACTCCATCCTTTGAATGAAAAATTGTAGGTAAAGCACCCCTCAACCCCCTAAACTGCAATAGTTAGAATTCTGTGAGATGTAAGACTAACCTGAGATGCTGCCTGATGTTGTTTTCCCTCTCTCTCTGTTTCCTGGTTGTTCCAATTAGCAATTGACATTCATGGTGTGACAGTTTACATCACAACCAATGACTGAATGTTGAATGTACAGAGAAATAGAATGTGCAGGAAATGGAGCTCATAACAAGATAAATAATTAGCAAGTTTAAAAATACTAGAAATATAGACTTATTGGTCAAATTCAATTGCACTGGTTTAATTCAATTACTTATGCAGCCCATCTGAATTAGACATACAATGTTTAGCTATGCAATCATCAGGATGACTAAAAACTCTCCGACATACCTCCCAAGTGTCCTTGATTTCAGGGACAGACCAATTTTGGGCAGGCTTGGCTTGAGTGTAAATAGGCCCCACCCACACACTTGCACACTTCTTGTGTTTAGAGATATGCAATCTGACATAATAGGTTTTGCTTTCTATGGTGATCGTTAGTTTACAATCAATATTTTAAATCTATGACCCTCAGAAAACTATTGCGGTATTTTACTACCGCTTGTTATTATTTCTGGTTATCCACTTTTGCATACAGGGAAACTCACCAAGAGCTGCAAATGCTAAACATCAATATCCTAAATTCCATGGTTATCTGGTGTTTTATAGTTACTGGCCAGGTGTTTGTCAGTGTATACAGGGGACTAGGTCTTTAAAAAGAAAGCATCCAAAAGGTTAATGCAATCCAGACCAGCAGGGGTTAGCACCAAACAAGCACAGTAGGAAGTTAATGACCAAATACATCCAGATATTCTATAATACATAACAGGCTAAAATTATAATGGGAGCAGCAGTGGACTATTTTCTTATCAGAATCATAGATGAGTGATTATTATAAGAAAATGTTTCACTGCAGCTCCCATACCTTTCTGGCCATCCACTATTCCGTTTTTAAAATTTATTTTATATTCAGTTTTACTTTCCATACTGAAAAATCCACCTTAACACTTGCACTTTACAGATACGACAGAACTTGCTGAATATTGTAAATGTGCATGGATAAGTTCCAAAGCTGACAAACTACCTCTGCTGGTGTCAGGAGTAGAGATGGCCGAACTTACTAAAGTTCAGTTTGTATAGAACTTTAGAACTTCAGTAAAAGTAAAACGGTAGTAGGGCCTGCCACAAGCCCTAGATCTCTTCCGCGATCAGTCGTTTTTAAACAGCTGATGCACGTATGGATGAAGCATACGAGTGAACAGATGTTTAAAAGACCGGACCAAATTTCTTCTGTGTTTCATTCATACGCGCAACCAGCTGTTTAAAAACGGCTGATCGTGGAAGAGATCTTGGAGGGAGGAGGGGGTTAAGGGCCCGGCCTCCAATCTCACGGGGGGGGGGGGGGGGGGGGTTGGGGAGTTTAGAACGTGACTCTGGATCGAGCTCATGAGAGGAATAGGACAGAACTTTTGAATATAGATAAAACAAATATGGGTCAAGAAAAGAAATATAGGAATGAAAAACCTGTTATCTTGTAAACTACCTTTAGTGATTAATATTATGATGTGATTAGGATTATCAGTAAGAGGAATATTCCGGATCTATTTGTAGATGAGAAAATCACTAAGGTTATAGAGACTAAGGGATAATCAGGCTTATTCAATAAAAGTTCTTATTGTTTAAAATGGTGTTGTTTGCCCCAACCAATCAGATCTTATTTAACATTTGAAAACTAACATCTGATTGGTTGGGGCAAAATTATCACCATTTTAAACGATAAGGACTTTTATTGAATCTCCCTGAATGTGTTTCAAGAAGGGCTCCTACTTTAGCATCTCTCTTTCCCCAGTTTGTTAGTAATCATGAAAAGAGACCCAATTGGCTTAAATACTTGGGGTGTTACAAGTGTGGAGCACCAAGGTGTGTTACTTGTTCTGTTCAGTCAATATCATGGGACTGTATCTAATTCCTATGATGTATTAGAATATATTAATTGTAACTCACGATGGGTTATATATTTTCTGACCTGTCTGGGTTGCTGAGTTCAATATGTGGGTTGCACATTCGGGACCATGAAGGCACTGTTAGAAAGTCTGCAGCAGCTTTTACCTGGCATTTTACAACTGTTCTCAGTACTATTAGCTGAGCTCATCCTCCCCCTCCTTCCTTCACCTCAGGGCCGTTTCTAGCCATTTTGGTGCCGTAGCATGATCAGAACGCAATCCCGTCATGCTTAAAAGTGCAGTAGTGTGGCCTATCCCTCCAAGAGTATTTGCATTACCATTTTCAGTGCCAGCACTTCCCCAGAGTATTGCTATTAACCCTTCAGTGCCAGCAGAGTATTACATTTAACCATTCAGTGCCAGCACACTTTCCTACTAATAATTACAGTGCCAGCACATTCCCAGAGTATTGCCATTAAACCCTTAGTGCCAGCACTTTCCCAAAGTATTGCTATTAACACTTTCAGTGCCAACAGAGTATTGCCATTAACCCTTCAGTGCCAACAATTTCCCAGAGTATTGCTATTAACACTTTCAGTGCCAGCAGAGTATTGCCATTAACCCTTCAGTGCCAACAATTTCCCAGAGTATTGCTATTAACACTTTGAGTGCCAGAAGAGTATTACCTTTAACCCTTTCAGCTGCCAGCATTGACATGACAGTATGTACCTGCTCTCCATGTCTTCTCCATTGAATTGTTCACTCCTCACCCACTCTAAGTTCTAATTGGAGAGTTGGGTGGAAGGAAGGAAGAGGCAGGGATAGGAATCTCATGGCTGCTAGTCACAGGGTCACTGTTATAAAGTCTTCAGCAGCTTTTATCTGGAATTTTAGAACTGTGCTATTAGCTGAGCTCATCCTCCCCCTCCTTCCTTCACCTTCAGTTCATTTGCAACATTTATTGCTAAATTGAGTGTGTGGAGTTCAGGCTCTGTACTAGATACAATATTACAGCAGAACAAGGAGAGCAGTTCTGAAACTGAAAGTAAAATCTGCTTCACCTTCAGTTCAATTATTTGCAACATTGTGTCCAAGTAGAGTGATCTGAGTTCAGGCTCTCTACTCACTACAATTTAGCAAATTAAAGCAGTTGAACAAGGAGGGCAGTTCTAACACAGCAGGTAAAAGTGGCCCTGTGTGAAGCAGTCACAGTGTATCAGCTTGGAGAACTAGTGCCATGGCATAACCAAGAGACTGTCACATTCTTGGTGAAAAGGAAAAGTCTCATTTTCAATGTCTCATTAATATGTCTGCAAAGAATTCAGACATTGTATTAGGCAAACAATCCACTAGAAAGGAAAACAAAACATTTACTTTCTAAAAGGTTTGAAAAGTGTAAAGTAAATAATGTATTCCTTTCAAACACTAATTTCTAGAGCTCTTATAAGTTAATCGTGTAACATATTAAGAAAACAGAACCTTGGATTGACTGGTTACGTTATAAATGTATTAATGCATTCATTGCAGAGAATTCAACACATTTATTCTCAAAAAACTGCAAAAGATTAAAAAGCTCTCTCAGGGCTAGGCCACACTGCTGCGTTTTTTTGCGTTTGCGCTTGCGATTGTGTTTTTTAAAAATCATTGAAAACGCGGCAACGCAAAAAAACACGCGCTTTTCAGTGCGTTGCGATTGCGTTCTGCATTTTTAATCGCAATCACATGCGTTTTCCTATACTTATTGAAGAAATCGCTAGCGCAAAAAAATCGCACATGAAATCGCATGCGATTGCGTTTGCGTTGCAGTGTGGCCTTGCCCTAAAGCAAATCCTACATGCAGTGATTACAATGTAGGCAGAAGCGGCAATTCGCGGGCTTTTGCCTCATGGAACTGGTCCAACTTAAGTCCGGCACCAAGGGGGTTAATACAGTCCCCAGAATTTAAATACCCGGCCAGTGAGTGGCTGATTTTTCTAGTCGGCCGCTCCGCATTGGACAGAGCCGGAGCCCGAATTTAAGCGGGAGACCTGGACTCCCCTATATAAGGGGAGACTCAGAAGCGCAAACTGCAGCCTGTGTGGAGTACCTGTGGAAACTTGCACGTTCGGTCTGCCTTCACCTCAGTCTCTTCAGCCTCTCTCCCTTTCTTGCGCTAATGGAGGAAGTCCCAGAGCTTGTTCGGCAATGGCTAAAGAAGTTCGGAAGGGAGGGTCTTCAGCGAGCTATGGACCTATCAGCTGAGCAAGAAACGACATCCGGTTCAGAGGCGGCGGCTAGTGATGGCCCAATGGTGGCTCCTGGTGTGAGGAAACACATGCTAGCAGGGTCCAGGAAACAAAATGTGGTTCCTGTCAAAAGGGCTGAGAAGTTGCATGGTACCATGGTAGCAAAGCAGTGGCCAGTTTCTTCACCAGAGCTCTCTGAGGATTGCCTACATGGAACACAGGATTTAGCTGAGGCGAGTCAATCCTTCAATGTGGGTAACAGCAGTGTAGCTGAAAGTAAGGCTGTCGCAGGAGCAGGTAACTGTATGGATTTAATTCCTGATGTGAAGCAATGTATAGATAATTATATTAAGTCCTTAGCCCCTACTGTACCTGTCTGGGATTATGCTGGGGTCCATGAGGGTTGTTATGGGGATGTTCTGACATGCGAAGTTACCCCCTTGGGAATGCACTTATCAAGTATGGTGAAGGGGGGAAAAAATCTGTAGGGGTGAATACATTGACTTGTTGTCCTTGCTACCAATGGCTAAGGAGATTTTCAAGAAGGAGTCAGGGGAAAGGAGCAAGATAGAAGGCGTCCGGTAGCCAGGTCCTTTAACAATTGGTTACAGGCTTACTGTATTTTTTCTAACATTTTGACAAACACATTCCCTGAAATGGCTCCTGGTTTGCTTAAACATCTAGATATTGTCTTAGAGGCGTTTAAATCATTTGGCGGTTTAGGTTGGTTCTTTTACGATGACCGATTCCGTCAAAAGAAAGCGACTCATAAAGAACTGTGCTATGGAGTTAAAGATGTAGATTTATGGCTTTCAATGATTTTTTACAAGGCGCAAGCCTTTCAGCCCAATGTTAATGCAAAGTTGCCAGTTTCTGGCGTTAAAGCCAATAGTTGTTGGGCTTACAATGAAAGTGCATGTAAGAATTGTCGCTTTCGTCACAAATGTGCGAAATGCATCCAGCATTCAGGTGCCTTAAAAAGTTGTCTCCAGCATCAAAGCAATCTGCAAAGTCTGGAACACAGAAGTCTGATAACCCCAGTGAAGCTGCTAGAATTGCAGCCATATTTAAAGGGATATCCAAGGCAGCTGAATGCCAGGATCCTTGAGCTGGGTTTTAGTTTTGGGTTCTGGATACTCTTTGATGGTAATGTAAATATGAACTGTTTTGTGAATAACCTGAAATCCATGACAGAAAACGCTGATATAGTTTGGAAAAAAATCGATAAAGAAGTCACCACAGGCAGGGTGGCTGGCCCCTTTGTTTCCCCCCCTTTTGACAATTTTGTACTGTCTCCTTTAGGTTTTGGTTACCAAAAAGGAACCAAACGAATTCAGGTTGATACACCACCTGTCCTTCCCGCCTGGTACCTCGATTAATGATTCCATTGATCCTGAAGTTTGTAAAGTGAATTATCCCACATTTGACAAGGCATTAGAGCTATTAAAGCTTAGTGGCTGTGGTTCTTTAATGTCTAAAGTAGATATTAAAGGCCATGTCCACCCCCAACTATAATCCCCCCCCTACTGGCCCCATCATGTAGTGTAGTTTAATCCTTACCTCACATCCCAGCTCCATATGGTTCTCCTGTAGTCCCCCCCAAAGTCCCAAACTGCCCACCAGGAGGTTAGCAGAGTCCATAAGGACTCTGCCTCCTGTCTCGCCTCTGGGAGAAGTTTGGCATGCGTACTGCAGCCCTTCTCCCCCTCCCTCTCCCTCCCGATTTGGATTCCCTCCCCCTAGTGTCCCCCCAGCCCCAACCACTATGTTTGTAATATCAGAAAATGCCCAGAACATTACTTACCTTCCTTCTTGCCTCCTCCGCACTGAACTCCTGGCAGCCACGTCCGTGATTGGCTGCTGCTCAGCCAATCACAGACGCGACTGCCGGTACCGCCCCTCTGCTTGCATTTTCTCGCAAGCAGAGGGGCGGCAGCGCGGCGGAGGCAAGAGGGAAGATAAGTAAAGTTCTGGGCATTTTCTGATATTACAAACATAGCGGTTGGAGTTGGGGGGACAGGGTAATTGCTAAAAAAAATTTCTGAAGGGTGGACATACCCTTTAAGTCCGCATTTCGTCTGCTCCCCATTCATCCTAAATGTCAACACCTGTTAGGTTTTCAGTTTGATGGTTATTTTTATTTTGATCGCTGTTTACCAATGGATTGCTCTATTTCTTGTTTTTATTTTGAGATGTTTTCTTCCTTTATAGAATGGGTGGTTCAGGAGGTATCAGGTTCCAACTTACTTTTGCATTATTTGGATGATTTTTTATTTATTGGTCCCGCAGGAGAGAACATCTGTCTCAAGCTATTTAAGGCTTTCCATTTTGTCGCTGGCAAATTTGGGGTGCCTATTGCCACTGAGAAGTCAGTGGCACCAACTACAAATATACAGTTCTTGGGCATCCATATCGACTCTGTTCTGGAGTTCCGTTTGCAAGCAGACAAGGTAGTAAAACTAAGAAATGGCATAAAATCTGCACTGTCTAGTAAGAAACTTACCTTAAAAAGAATCCATTCATTGGTTTACTTACCTTCGCTACGAGAGTGATCCCCATGGGTAGGGTCTTTACACGTAGACTCTGCAATTTAACATTAGGCATTAGGCATGCCTAATTGGCATGTTAGGATTAATCAGGAGGTAAAGGAGGACCTTTTAGTCTGGGATCATTTTCTTGATCTGTTTAATGGTAATACTAGGTGGCAGGAGGGTATCTACCATATATTAAATTGATTTTACACTAGGTGGAACGAAAAGCAAGGATGGATCCGGATAGTGGGAGGGAGGGGGGGTAAAGGGCTCCCCTACGCATGTCACACTACCTTCCGGAGGCTGCGCATAAAAGAGTCCTCCAGGAGGACAGTTAAGAAGCCTTCACACACAGGACAACCATTTAGACCAGAGGAGTATGCTAAGAACACTGCACAGTGGGGACAGTATGGGGCTACATTTTAGTTTTGGGGGTGGACATGCCCTTTAATATCTAGCAAGTTGGGTAATGTGAGGATGTTTCTTAACTGAACAAATGTAATTTTGCAAAATTTACATTGTGCATAACGTCAGAATATTTACCTTATATGCTGATTACAATTTATTTTAATGAAGCTAAAGGAATATGAAAAGGTGGTTATCTGTCTGATCGTAGGTTTTATTTTGTCATGTATTAAAGCAGAGAAATCTCCCATTACTGACAGGCAGAAATAATTACTGGATTAGTTAGCATGGGCGTGCTGTACTCTCAGTAGGAAGAACAAATGTTTAGTGGAGAGCTTCTGTCAAGGATATCACAACTGCGATAAGATTTCTTTGTGTCAGACTCTTACAATCATTTTAAAGGAAGAGGAACAGATACTTGGGAGGCAGCCACCTAGCAACAGCTGGTGGGTATAGATGGCTGCCTCCTGATTTGCTGCTAGATTAGTATACCAAATCTGGATTTTATTGCACATGCGGCTCAGTGGCAACTGGCAAGCACTGATTCCTTGCAACACTCAAGTCCTGAGTTTGAATCCAACCTTGGACGCATCTGTTTGTGTGGATATCCTCCAGGCACTCTGGTTTCCCTCACAATCTTACATACTGATAGACTGTATATGTAAAATAAGTGTGTTTAGATTGTAGGCTCTTTGGGGCAGTGCCTGATGAGAATGTATACATGTAATTGTATATATGTAATTGTAAAGCGCTACCGAAGATGTTGGCGCTATATAAATACACAATATGAATAATAATGTGCGAGATCTCGCAGGATCTCGTGGGAAATTTAGATTTTTACATAGGTGGAAGTGTCCTGTCTACCACCTCAGCTAGCTTAATGCTTTTCTCCTCTCAGGCTTCCACAGAAAAGAGTTATTATGAAAACCTTCTGTTTTTTCATTTGAAGAATTAGAACAAGAAAAACAGAAGGTAATGGAGAAGTAGCTTACCTCCCGTTCTTCAATAAAACCTGCAGGAGCCAGGAGAAAAGGTAAGCTGCTTACCTGATCGCTTGTTCCTCTGCCGCATAGGTCCTGACGGGCTCTGTCTTCTATGCGCATACGCACTTACAAGTAATAAAAGGTGCATTGTTATCCTATCCCCCAATACCTAGATATAGTAAAATATGGGATATAGACATACTTCTGAGATTCCTAGGAACATGCAGGGTTATTCAATAAATGTTCTTATCATTTAAAATGGTGCTAATTTTGCCCCAACCAATCAGATCTTATTTAACATTTGAAAGCCAACATCTGATTGGTTGGGGGCAAAATGATCACCATTTTAAACGATAAGAACTTTTATTGAAAAACCCTGTTGGTGTCACAACCCCCCACTTCGTTCTGTCAATCCGCTTTTTAGTTATCCAAAACGGTATTCCAACTAACTGAAAAGTTGAATAAAACTGAAAGGAAATGGAAGGTGGTGAACATAAATACAGTACACACTAAAATATATCTTAATATACGGTAAACTGACACCACATTTCCAGACAGGGAAATGGCCTGTAAACTATATCTGAAGATTCTATAATTAAAAGGTTATTCAAACCCCTAACTTAATTCCTGTAAGGTAACGTTACTTTGGAAGCAAGGTTCGTTTTGGGATATACCCAGAATAGGACAATTAGCCTTTAAATGATTTTATATAATTTACTAAAAGTACAAAAGAGTGCATAAAAAGATAAAGGAAATGCTATATTAATTAATTGAACACTGAGGAAGCACACAGTTCTGAATAAAGGGGAAAAGGAAGAAAATACTTAACAGATGCCAGATAAATGGCATCTGTTAAGTCCATGAGCAAAGTCCATTAAACTTGGTAATCCAAATGGAAAAATAATTCCAAAATGATAATCCAAGATGGAAGCCAATTTACAGTCCTCCCATTTGGCTTTGATGTTTCTGTTTGATTGTTAGATGGAGAACTCCTAGGCTATTCCATTGCCTAATTTTGTACAGAATCCTGAATCAGAGAGTGGTTTGTTCCCTAAAGGGTGCATCTGTCCCCTCCCTGAAAGGTGTATTCTGTACTTTTGGAGGGAACATTTAATTTCTATTTTCCCTCTAGTCTTTACTACACTTATTGTACATATCACATTCAGAATAATAACAGGTTTGTAGTTGGCCATTTTTAAACAATTCAGAGAAACAAAAAATTATATGTTTAAGAGTTCATATGAACAAAAAGTTAAATATCCTTGTGATACTGACATAAAATATATGTACAGATGCGCCTTAATTCCAGCATCAGCTGACCTTATTTGGGACCTTATTAGGGTAGCACGGTGGCTCAGTGGTTAGCACTGATGCCTTGCAGCTCTGAGGTGCTGAGTTCAATTCCACCCTTGGACACATCTGCAAGGAGTTTGTATGTTCTCCCCGTGCTTGCAAGGGTTTCCTCTGGGCACTCCGGTTTCCCCCACAATCATAAAGACATACTGATAGGTTGTATGTGTCATATATGTGCTTAGATTGTAAACTCTTCGGGGCAGAGGCTGATGTGAAAGTATACATGTAATTGTAAAGCGCTATGGAAGATGTTAGTGCTATATAAATCCACAATAATAATAATAATAATAATGTCCTTGAAATTATTATGAAATATGAATTGAATGGGGAACTTACATCTGGTTTAGCTTTTCTTAAAGCAGCAGGCCCCCTGTTGCTTCCGTGCCCGTAAGTCTATTTAGGTCTATACATGTGTTTTATACCTTCTTAGGGCTAGGCCACACTAGCATGTTTTTTGCACGTTTGCGAACGCGTTTTTGTTCACGTGAACATTCCTGCGATTTCCGATGCACATGTGATTGCGTGTCCATTTCCATTTTGCCTTCAAGCATTTTTTGCACAATCGCATGCGCAAATGCAAAACAACGCGTGCAAATGCACAAAATCTTGCATGCAATTTCATGCACGCTTTGGTGCATTGTAGTGTGGCCTTAGTAAGTAGATACCTTACTGAGTTAGACCCTCTGGAAAAACAAATGTGGATGGGGAGAAAACTCTACTTTCTACTTACGGTCAAAAGTCAGAGATTTTATTAACCCTTTGAATACCTGACAGTTGCTATAGGTGGGAGTTGCCATATCGCTTCATACTGCTGGTTAAGCTAACTAAATTGAAAATTATTGCTGCCATTATAGATATTACCTTTGGGAGGTTAACTGCCACTCAAGTTTGTGACACCTCTCTTTCCCTTCAAGCTCTGGGCAATAAGCTAGCCTGCTTATTAGGGCTGGCCTTTGCTGCCAGGTCAGCAGGGCTTATTTAATCCACATTTGTGATCTATGGATGTCCTTCACTCCAACATGAGCCCACATTATTCTTAAAGGGAAAACTAAAATGACACATTTCACCAGCAATAGAAGAACTTGACTTGTCCCAGGATACAACTGATCCTTCCCTGTGCGTGGTCACTCAATTACAAAGGTACTTACAATTGTCTGGTTTACATAGAGTTGAGACTATCCAGCTTATTACTTCCACTTTTCAGACCAGCAAGTTCAACACCTATTAGCCATAAATACAGCAGGAATTGACACCTCTGCCCTCATTCTATCAGTGGTGCTGCTAGAGCAGCTAGATGGTCATCCGACAGGACATTTGTAAAACATTACTGGAGACCTTTGGAGCCTGAGAATTTTGCAAGGTGTATGCTAATCTTCCCACCAGCTGCTGCTAGGTGGCTGCCTCCCATGGGACAAAGAAGAGTTTGCAGATATCTATTCCCTGCAAACATCATTTTTCCTAGGTAATACGACAGCCACCTAGCAACAGTGCCCAGCACCCCCCCCCCCTCCTGTTGATTCCTGGTGTTTATAAAAAGAAGGAAGATTAGGAAGATATGTCTAGAGTTTAACAAATACGTTAACATATATCTAGTGCAATATTCAGATTCTTCTCTATTAAAGGGTCCACCCTAAAACCCAAATTTTTCTGTAGTGCAGCCTCCCCCCTCCCAGCCCCAACCGCATTGTCAGTTTTTAAAAAATATATCCGATCACTTACTTACCAGCCTTCGTTCCTGCGGCTTCTGCCAATAATGTATCTTCCGCGAAGGAAGTAACATTAGGGGCGGGACTGGCAGCCGCATCAGTGCAAGGCAGCCAATCACAGACGCGGCTGCCAGGTATGGAGAACGGCGCTGGAAAGATGGCTCTTAAGTAAGTAATCTGAGATTTATTTTCAAAACTGACAATGCGGTTGGGGCTGGGAGGGGGGAGGCTGCACTACAGAAAAGTGGTTTTAAGGAAGGAATCAAAACCAGAGCGATGCTTGTGGATGGTAGAAGGGAGGGGGAATTCTGCTCTTGTCTGCAAACCACCCTGAGTGGACAGAATAGGCAGAGACCTTTACACAGGCAGCCAGGCTCCCGCTCTTCACCTTCCTGGACTTTGGGAAAGCACTACAGGAGAACCAGTTGGAGCAGAGATGTAATTTATTAACACCACACATTGGGGCCAGTAGTGGGTTAAATTTTAGTTTTGGGGGTGTACATGCCCTTTAAAGTCTTGCAAGAGAGAAAAAAGTAGGTGTACAACTTCTCTATTCAGGTTTACTACCAGGGGGCATCTTCTTATTTTTCTTATGACAGATATAGCCTTCTCCCAGAAAAACACTGTAGATGAAGAAGTGATAGGGGCCCCATCATAGTTTTGCTGGGGGGCCAGTGATTCCCAATAGCACCACTGTCTCCATTCATAGTTCCTGAATGTTTACCTTTCCACATGTACGGTAGTTCAAAAAACAATAAATATCTCTCTCCTGTTTATTTCAATCCCTTTTATCCTAGGTCAATAGGACAGCCAACTGCTTTCCGTAAAAAAAAAATACATTTCCCACAAGATCTTGCATGTGCAAAATGAGAGACGGGATTGGTAGACCTGGGTGCTCTCATTTTTCTATCCAATGGCAAACCAGGAGGCAGACGTCTATGCCCACCAGCTGTTGCTAGGTGGCTGTCCTATTCCCTAAGACACAGGGGCGTAACTACCAGGAAAGTAGCGGTAGCAACCGCAGGGTGGCCTTGGAGCCAGGAGGCCCCATCTTCTTATTTTTCCTATGAAAGATATACAGGGAGATTCAATAAAAGTTCTTATCGTTAAAAATGGTGCTAATTTTGCCCCTACCAATCAGACGTTAGCTTTCAAATGTTAAATAAGATCTGATTGGTTGGGGCAAAATTAGCATCATTTTAAATAAGAACTTTTATTGAATCTCCCTGCTAGTCTCCTCCCAGAAAAACACTGGATGAAGCACAGACAGGGGCCCCATCATAGTTTTGCTGGGGGACCAAGTGACTCCTAGTTACGACACTTCTAAGACAAATAAAGTTTGCAGGGCAAAAATATCTGCAAACTCTTTTTTAACACTGTATGTATCTATGTATTTTATTTCTTATATAGTGCTACATATTCCGCAGTGCTTTACAATCATTTACCCAATTCACATCAGGCCCTGCCCCGAAGAGCTTCCAATCTAATCACATTATGTGCACATATAACCTATCAGCATGTCTTTATGATTGTGGGGGAAACTGGAGTGCCCGTAGGAAACCCACGCAAGCACGGGGAGAACATACAAACTCCTTGTAGATGTGTCCAAGGGTGAAATTGAACTCAGGACCTCAGCGCTGCATGGCGCATCATATAAAAGCCATAAGTGGTGTTTGTGTTAAAAAAACCTTTTGCTTGTATATAGTCACTGCTTTGGTTTGACCTCCCATTCCACATAGCACACTTTAGGGGCATATTTATAAAAGCGCAATTTTGCGATACCACGCCTTTTACGGTCAGTATTAATTTTAATGGTAATTGTATGGTCGTAAATTCTGATCGCGGTCATACAATTATGGTTGCAGCCATACATTTACGTTTACAATGGTAATTGTAGGTTCACCTATACAATACCATTGCGTTACTCAAATATGAGTCCTTTGGTCTGGGGCTCAATTATTAAGGAGACGTAACAGGGACGCCTCAAGGGGGAATTGTGCCTGAAACAAAATGCCTCTAGTGCTGCCCCCATGCAATCACTCCTTATCTGTGAGGGGGGTGGCACAAATATAGACTTCTATTGCAGGGGGGTAGCCAGTGTCCTGACCCATAGATAGGGTCCCTGATTAGGAGCTGCAAAGAGTTGCCTATGCTAATAGTCTGCTATTAATCTATCAACCGACCAACAGCAGTAGACCAGTAAAAAGCTATCATCTGATTGGTGGCTGCAGCTTAATAGCACATGCAAACCTTTGCACCTCATGTACAAAATACATGCCAGTATTGTTTAAATGAATGTAAATTCCCTACTACCCAATGTAATAATGTGTGTGAGGGGAGCGCATAAGACCTGTCAGTTTAAGAGGCAGCAAAAGAAGAAGACTTTTCAAACAGGACTGCCAACATAGTAAGATATGTTTGGGGACAGGTATGAAACTGATCACATAGACAGTGACAGAGACCACACAGTAACACAAATGGCAGGTATCCCACCCCTCCCGGATCCTTCAGGAGTCTCCTGCAAATTGGGGTGGTCTTCCACGAGGCCACCCCGATCTCCCGCAACGGAGAGGAGTCCTGAATCTCCTCCCTGTTATGCCCCCTTTATGCCTGCCACGCCCCGGACTGCCCACGTCACACTCTAACCCCACCTCCCCCACCCCCTAGCCTGCATGCCCCGCCCACTGCATCACATCAATGATGGCACGCAGCGCAGCCCCCTCGTCATGCCCCCTCGCCCACCCTGCCCGGAAGAACGAAGAGGCAGGGTGGGATGTCTGAGATGGAAACCTACCATCCTTATGCTTATTGCCCTGGTACCAGCATTAGTATGTTAACATGGCCATATTTCAATACCCACAGTATTGCAAGTTTGTGAAACCCAGGGTTACCGTAAATGTACGATAGCGGCCGTAAATGTACGTACAATACTAATAGTAATTATTTGGGCAATCTATGATCATGGTTGTAGATTTATGATCATGACCGTAACTTTGCTACCGCAATTGTTGATTTAGGACCGTGATCATAAATTTAACATCACAGCAACACTCGATAATGCCGCGGTATCGCAAAAGAGCGATAGCGCGTCTTTCTAATTATGGCCATATATGACAATGTTTTTTTTACTATAATGAGATGTGCACCTGTAACAAAGGGATAGAACAATGTTTACATTATGAGATACTATATACTTCCCTATACCTCATACTGTCATACAGTCGTGGGACTCTTGGTAATTTCTTATATCCTTATATTTTATATTAAAGATAAGAATTATTCAAGGAGCAAAAATCTAGCTGAAAGGAAAATATAAAGATGTTATACTTAAACACCGGAGTGGCCTTTACAAAGGGGGCAAAGGGGGGGTGTGGCTAAAATGATGGTGTGCTGACCTCACCACTTTCCATGATAACCCTTTAAGGAATCCCTCCCTTGGAAATCCTGCACTTGCCCCTGCTTATTATGTTTGTGAGTAGTAGAAATCTATTGAAATATACCTCTGTAAATGTTCAAATCCATGGGGCTATTGTGTTTTAGATTTTAATCTTCTCCTTTAAAGTGTAAAATAAAAATAGCTATACACCCCCAAAAATACTTCTTGGAATTACCTGTCCATGCCTTTTGCTTTTATTTAATTAACCTAGGGTTGTGATGGAGGAACTATAAGGTGGCATCAAGTTCTGTCTCTGACTGGCTGGCTCCACAGCAATGCAAAGCAGGGCATCTTTGACCTCTGAGTTTATTAGCACAGCCTGATGTTTTCCTCATTCATTTCTATTGTGTTGGTCACTGCCCATAAGACATGCTGTTTCTGCTACAAAAGTAGAAGACACAATTTGCAATCAGAATATGATTCATATGATAAGTATATGTATGTACATTTGTTCCATAAATATGGTAATTTAGGTCATCATTACAAGGAGAATCCAATCAGATAAAGTTGTTTTTACCATTTAGGTGCCATTTAAGTGTTTGGTTCCTACGAACATTTGCAGATTTAGCAGCAAGCTATATTTATGTGCACTTATTACGCTTTCTTAATGGCATTTTAATGAATAAGGTAAAAAAGTTTTTTTTCTTGTATTGAACAATTTAGAAACTATCACAGGAATGTGAATAAATAAGCTGAATATTCCTTTCACTGTGGATTCTTTCAAAGACTGGATTTTGTTTTTTCCCTAAGGCTTAACCAATACTGTATACTCCAGGTTATAGTCTACCTTCAAATCTATTCTCTATCCTATATAATAAAATGCTAAACCTGCATCTGTGAATCCGTGTGTGGCTTTTCATCTTCTGCGCATGCGTGAGAGGAGAGTGGGAGGGCTCCTGTGCGTTGCTGGCTGTGTGTGTAGCGGCGCAGAGAGAGAGAGATCTAGCTCCCCGTTTTTATAATGGGCTTAACTGGCTATTGATTTATAATGATATCATTGTAACATATACCTACAGTTGGAGGCAGTCTAGTGTCAAGGTTTCTGCAACCATATAAAATCATTGTATAGATAAAGGGAACCCTTGGACTACTCTAATGACCCCTCCTTGATAAGTTTCTGGATCATTAAATTTCTTCATTCTGATGGGATTTGCTCTATATTATATGGGGCCAAATGATCCCCCACAATCCTGATGAACTACCACTGAAAACAATTCTGTTGGACCACATCAGCTCCCTTTATTTCATGTGGTTAAGACGTGTATGCATATCTGTCAGATCTTCCCCATAAAGAATGTGGACATGCGGGTGCATGTATGCAGCTTTCTCTTATTGTCTTTGTAGCATGGCACTATCTATCCACTTACGTTCAAATCAGATAAATTACCCTTTGGATAAGTTATCTGATCTGATACCCTTTGGATAAGTTATCTGATCTGAATATAGGTAGTGCCATACTACATGTACTAATCTGTGCAGTGAGTGGTGTGTAGCCTGTATTAACATATCTATTGAGTATATGGCTGTCTTTGCATATCCTGATGGAATCTGTGCTGCCACATGTGAGAACAGTTGAATGTGTGATAAAAATGTATTCACCCATATTACACATACAATGGGCAAAGTTTTGGGCACACCTTTGCCCTTTATCAAGCCTTGTATGTGTAATATGGGTGAATACATTTTTATCACTAATTGCAACTTTGTGCTCCGGATGAACTTTTTGAAAATACAAAGGATTTTTTGACTACAGGCAGAATGGCCAGCAGAGTTGTGGAGTAGTGAACCACGGCAACAAACTAGGTTTACCAATAGAAGATATGAACAGTTGCCTGTGTGTGGCTAGTTAAACTGTGCACTCCCAGTGTCTGTCATACATAACTACAGCTAGCTGGGATTGCAAATAAGAACGGTAAGTAGCATTAGTATCTCCTACCTAACAAAAAGTTTTAATTTTTTTTCTTGGTTAATAATGTTTTCCATTTTTCCATTATTCTCCTTCTCTTATCCTGGCACCACCACATTTAGATATGCTGGGCGAACCGTTGAATGTCGTCTATACCATCAAATCCGATGGTATCGGGGCTTTATCGCTAGTGTGTGTACCTAGCTTTATTCTACTACTAGTTTTCTTCATGATTGCTACATGATCAGCTACAGCCAATGAGCTTGCAGTGGAGACTAGGACCAAGGAGATCTGCCCTAGGAGAGAACAGGAGGAATAAAAAGCTTCAGGAATGTGGGTAGGTAAGAATAACAATCTCAGGGTTTGGGGGGTCCTAAAGGTAAGTATAGATTTTAGTGGTGTGGTTTGATAGGCCTTTAAAGTCATAAAAATAGATAAAATTGCAACATACTTTTCCATGTGTTTTTATTTTCAACCTTTTGTCTTGTCAATATTATTACACAGATATTATAACAAAGGAGAACCATTATTTTAAAATATTAATCCAACCTCTTGCTTATTTTCTTGCAGTTTCTAACCTTTTAATCTCTATCAATGTCTGACTGAAATACCCATCTTCAAATTACCAGAAAATATGGACTATGAGACCCCTTGGCCTCAGTACAAATCCCTTGTTATACAACACTGTAATAAGGAGAATTCTGGCTCCAAGGGAGGAACTTTATTTCACAGCTTTCTTCTTTAATTGCCACTAGGTTCTGTGCGAATGGAATATGCAGCAATTAGTACATGTCTGTCAGCACAAGTACTGTTGGAGAGCTTATTTCTGGTTGCTGTGCATGTCAGCACTCAATGGCCTTTATCTCTAATAAATATTCAGCTAGCTCCCCTCACGTATTTCACAATAAAAGGAATAAAGCAGCTTAAAATGTTATCTGGATCTGTGTGAATAAAAACATCTATAGGAGACACAAGAAAATGATGTGCCTAAAATAACAGGTGCAATAGAAAACAACAAACCTGCTTAAAAGGTCCCCAGCCCCAGGAACAACATTCAAACTCAAAATCCCTGGTGTCTACAGTGGAGGATCAAGTTTTATACAGGAAAATCTGCATCGTACTTTGTAGTGACAATGGAAAGAGTCTGTTTTCAAGAAAGCATGGGTTATAGCTTGCAGGCTGAAGGTAGGCGGTGTGATGTCTATGCTTTTAAGAATACTTTATCGTTTTTCTCTCTTGTGAGAAAGCTAGCACAGTGTACAGGAAACTGGAACAATGGGTTGTAACCTTAATTGGTTGTAACCTAACCTAGTAGTGTAATGGTGGCCATACACTATATGATTGTAATTATGATCTTAAACCGACCAATACTTTGATAGACAGATGTACCATAAATATTGTTCAACATTCAATTTGTTTTGTGATTAAAGGGGAACTGTGGTCCAAAAATGACTTTAGGTAAATTGAGGTAAATTGATAGGAATTGCACCCCTGAGAATTTTTGCAAGACATTTCCATTGTTCATTTTGCATAGTTTTGAAGATATTTAAATTTTTGTGTGTGCTATGGCAGCAGCATCACCAGGTCCCCTGCACTTCCTGCTTTGAAACTGTCAGTCAATCTGTCCTGTGTCTCCTCCTCCCACTCATGGACCCCATGGTCCCTCCAGTTGCAGGCCCTCCATGGCCCATTATTTTACAGTCCCATGTGCCCCTGCCCACTCGCGGGTGTCGTGGCCCCGTCCACGTGTGGGTGCATAAGCCCCGCCCACCCACGGACGCCTAAGCACCGCCCACTCACGGGTTCCCAAGCCTTTAAAGGGGAACTGTGGTCCAAAAATAACTTTAGGTAAAATGACAGGAATTGCTCTCCTGAGAATTTTTGCAATGTATTGTCATTGTTTATTTTACATAGTTTTGAAGATATTTAAATTATTGTGTGTGATATGGCAGCAGCATCACCAGGTCCCCTGCACTTTCTGCTTCCTGCTCTGAAACCATGTCAGTCAATCTGCCCCATGTCTCCTCCTCCCCTTTGCAGCCCCCCTGGTCCCTCCCACTCATGGACCCCATGGTCCCTCCAGTTGCAGGCCCCCCTTTGTCCATTATCTTACAGCCCTATGGGGCCCCGCCCACTCATGGGTGCCTAAGCCCCACCCACCCATGGACGCCTAAGCCCCACCGACTCGTGGGTGCCTAAGCCCCACCCACCTACAGGTGCCGTGGGCCACTCAGACCCCCCTACAGAAAACTCTGTGGAAACAGCCTTTTCAGGCAGAGTGAGAACTCTGAAAAGGCTGTTTTCACATAGTGGAAGAGAAGGGCTGTAGATTCCCTTACCTTCACTGTCAGGACTTCACACAGCAGAGAGGAGGCGGGACTTCCTGTCTTCCTCACACACTGAGGGAGTCTGAGGCTGTGCTCGCCGGCAGCACTGTGCAGGAGAAGCCTTCGGAATGTCACATGTCAGCCTCCCACCCTTTAACTTTCTGGTCAGTCATTTCTGTATATTTTGGGCTGTGGAGCACGTAGAGAGGTGGTTGATGGCTCGTTTTAAAGGTAGGAAACTGGCCTTTCATTTAAACTCAACTTGTTTGGAGACCACAGTTCCCCTTTAAGGACCAGTTTCATTAATCTTTAAGAGGTAATGTATTTAATCAAAGCATTGCTCTTTTTGAGATGTGAAACTGACAGTTTTGAAAATCCATAGGTCTGGTGGAATTTTCTAAATTCCTTAAAATAAGAAACAACATAAATTGAGGTGAAAAAATGCAAAAAAACGCAGTTGAAAACATGAAAATTGTGGTTGAAAACAGAAAATCGTAGTCCAAAAATTCTGAATGAAATTTAAATACATTCCACTAAACTGCTAGTGGAATAAAACTCGCCAGCTTTGTTCATCTCTAGTTCTGAAGCATTAATAGGTTGTAGGCCCTGGAGACGCTGTACAATTGTTCTATATTTCATTGGTGCTGTGGTAAAATATTACATATGTTGATCCAGGGATAATTTCTGATTTAGTGCAAAATGTTGTCGCCGCACCTCCCGTTCTCCTCCTCTTTAAACTGACAAACAGGATATCAATTATAGTTTAAAACAACAGTATTCATGCATCAGTTAGGGAATCCCACAGGACGTATTTCAGGCCTCCCCATGGCCCTTAATTATAGACATATCTTACCCCACAGCTATAACCCATTTAAAGGAATTGCAACCAAGTAAAATCAAAGCATTAGGTGTGTTAGGGACCTTCTGAATGCAAGCTGTGGGTGCATTGAGGCTAAAAAGTGTTATTGAAACAGCCCAGGGTCATGGTACATGTCAGACAGTTGGTGTTAACCCCCCCCCCCCACATACACACACACACCTCTATTCAGGCTTGGTTTCTTTATTTTCACATAAATGGCCTCCTTGACACCTCTCTTGAACCAGTCATGTTCCTTTGCAAAGTTGTTGACATTACAATCTTCAAAATGTAACTCAGGACCTCAGCGCTGCAAGGCATCAGTGCTAACCACTGAGCCACCGTTTGTCAGTTTCAAGAGGAGGAGAATGGGAGGTGCAGCGAAAACACTTTGCACTGAACTTTATTATAGAAAGGCGAGACTCCCAACTGCTGCCATACACTTTACCATAATTTCTGATTGCCATTAAGGTCAGAAAGGATACAGGTACAGGAGTTTTTTTTCAAAAGTAGATACAAGCACTCTGATCCAACAAGGGTGCAGACACCTCAAGGTTCCTCCCTTGGGAACTAGAAACTCCTGTAATAAAGTCCAAACTTCCACTTCACCTGAAGAAGGGGGCAAATAACCCCCCAAAACGTTGTGAGTGATGTGTGGTCACTAATAAAGAATTATTTGTTATTTGGAATGCGACCCTCGTTTGGACTTTATCACAGGAGCCAGGAACGAAGGTAAGTTTACTTTTCACGCAATCCACCGCTGCAGAGATGAAAATATCCGACCGCTTCCTGATTCTAATCCTCTATAGCGCAAATAATGGCCTGTTATAATCACCTGTTCATGATGTGCTAAAGGGATGCTGAGAGAAACCTTGGATTCAGAAATCTCACAAAATAATGCTGTTTTTTAATATTCACAACTTGATAAAGCTATAAATTATTACATTTTATAAAATGGCGATATGACATTTTACGCAAACAACAATTTGTTAATGTTTTGCAAGTCCGAGTATTAATGCGATAGCAGGGAAAAATCTAAACAAAATTAGAGTGGAAGAGAAATGATGAAACCAATAATTACATTGAAGAAGGGGAACTGCACATGGCCTATGAGAGGCCCCTTCTATGGACTACAAGGGCCCTTTTAAGGGCCACAGAGACCCTAGTTTTGTGCTTTGGCAACCTTTTAAGGGCCCCCAAATATAAAAAGCCCTTTGAAGGGCTCCCAATCGGGATTTCGAGCTGTGGGCCAAACATAGTTTGGCCCTTCTAAGGGCCACAAGGATTATTTTCAAAGACAGGGTATGTCCATTTTAAGATGAGATACCCCATTCCCCAAGGGTAGCCATTTCCCCAGTTGCCATCAACAACATTTCCATGGATTTCATCGTTTTCCTCTAAGGCTATTTCCATTTTTTATTGCTATTTTATTGACATCCCTTCCACAGTCACTGTTTTCTGTTTTTTGAGAAACCAAACTTTGGTGAGTTTGTCCATTGCAGTGGATGGAATGAAAATAGCCTTTTATTTGAGCCTACAATATTTGGGTGGGACAGGGGAATTCTGGTTTGGAGAGGTTACTTGGAAATTAAGGAGTTTAATAAACGGCATGGGTTGGAAATTTCTAAGAAAAAGAAAAGTAAAGAAAATGAGAATTGGTTGTAAACTCTGGTAAAGGACTTAAAGGGACATCTCTGCTTTTGAATAAAGTAAATGTGAGTCTATGGGTCGGTGATGGTTTTAGAGTAATTTCCTGATTTTAATCTTCCTTCTCCAATGTTTTTTCTTTAGTGTTTGGAGCCTGACAAAAAAAACATTTAATTGGATATCATATGGAACTAGTGGCACCAAATATAAAAGACAAGCCTTTGGGGAGTGCGGCTTATGCACAAAGCACACAGCGGCATATTTAGGAAACCTTGAATACCATGGATAAGAGTAAAAGTATGTATACAGTTGTACATTTACCACAATGTGGCCATGCGGTACTGCAAGGGTATTGTGTAGGCGATTGTACAACTACAATAGCAAATGCAAATGTAGATAGCAGTCGTAAAAATACTGTCTGTTAAAGGCGCTGTTTCACTGTTAGTCTGGGAGAGTAGCGTGAAACTGATTGCATTGAACATGACAGAGGCCACACAATAACACTATTGGCACTTATCTTCAGGCTTGTCTCATGTACATGTCTGTTAACCCCTTCAGTACAGCTGCTGATGGTGTACTCATCATAAAAAAAAGGTGGATTCATCATCAAAAGGGTTAATTTCTTACAGACAGCTAAAGATAAAAAACATGAAATAAACCATGAGAAGAAATCAATTAGAACATCAAAGAGTGTGGAGGAAAATGGCTCAAATATAACAGGTAATATTATCAGCAATAGAGACCTTACAATAATGAAGTGATAATGAAATGCAGGGCTGAAAAGCGGGAGCATGTAACATTGAAACAGGCAGCCTGTTACATTAAATGGCATCTTCGTGGTAGGCAGCTTTAGAGTTACATAGAAATTTGATGATGCAAAAAGAATAAAATATATATTATCTCTTTTCTACCATGTTTTATTCCTGACAAATAGAAAAAACAATGAGATTTTATTTATTGTCTTTATGAAAAAAAATGAGGCTGGACTGCTATAACTAAATATATTTAGTTCTAGAACTCCGTGGCGTGTCTCTGACTCCGTTATAGTAAACCAGTTGGCCCTAGCAGATAGTTTAAGAGTCACTAATGCTTACTTGGGGAAACTAAAATCCTTGTGAATAGATAGAATGTTTTACAGCAATGATGAACATGTCATTCCTGCTTCTGACTATTCAGCCTTCACCATGCACGCATGCAAACACACATCTTGTTTATTAGTCGGAATAGATGCACTAACAGGTTGCTATTGGTTTCTACTTCATAAATATTTTTTTCCTCAGCTTCTTAATTGTGGGTTCAACTCTAAATGTTATTTAAAAAGGAGCAATATCACATTTTTCATAAAGCTAAGCCACTGCCTAAATAAAAATTGTTCTATCATTTTTTAAATGATAACGCTAACTAATGGAATCTGGGAATTTGTACATAAACAAATACATTTGTACAATTTAAGATATTTATTTTGTGGACATATGGCTATTCCTTCTAATTAGCAGAAATCCTATATACCACACGTGATATTTATTGGTGCCCGAGGAGCAATTGCAGAGGAGGATATGCCATCCATAGCGTATACGTACTCTGAGTGAACAAGAATTTCTCGTGTAATTAGCAAAAAAAACATTCAGAAAAGAAACCAGGAGGCATAAAGCCGCGGTATCGTTTTTTATTGATACCGCGGGTTAGTTAATTTACAATTGCGGTTGTAAATGTACGATTGCAAATTTACGCAATGGTATTCTATGGTAAACTACCACAATGGTATTCTATGGGAATCGTAAAGATACGATTTCGTTATCGTAGATTTATGATCGGTATCGTAAATTTACGATCATTAAACCGATCATTAATCTCCTATCGGTTTAACGATCTTAAATTTACGATACCGATCGTTAAAGCCCCGGTATCGCTAAAAAGCGAAACGACGGCTTTAAAAATATGGCCTCAGAAAACATGAAAACATGGTTTGGCTGAGAGAAGGGTAAACAGCAGTTTCATTAGTTACAGACTGAATGGGCTGCTTATCAGCAGAAATAACTGAATCGTTTTATTTCCTGTAGTATCATTTTAAATGTTGCTGATATTAGGCAAATGCTGGATTTTCCAGATCTTCAAGAATTTTTGCCTCTTTATAAATAGTGTTAAAAAAATATTAAAAAGTACAGAAATATTTAGCAATTTAATGACTTTATTAAATATGCCCCATAGATTGACAGCATTCAGTTGAGCTGGTTACGGTTTTGTTTACAGCCAGGAGTGAGTGAAAGAGTGTGTGCCCATGAAGTTTCACGTCCTCCACACACATGTACTAGCTTCATTGTATGTTTATTTTTTAATAGTATTAAAAAATAGTAACAATCAAGGAAGCACAGCACTTTAAATTGCTGTAAAATATCACATCACATTTTCAATGTCTGCATATAACATTACGTTACTTTTAAATATAATTTGCTGAGTTCTGGTAAAAAGAACTCCCGTTCATTGGCTATAATGATTCCACTAAAGTTAAAAAAACTTTAAAGGAGACTAAAAACCCAAAAACAAAGATTAAATAAGAAGTGGAAGATCCCACTCACAGGTATCCCACCCCTCCCCGGATCTTGAGGGTGTCTACTGTGAATTGGGGTGGTCTCCCGTGCTCCCGCAAGACCATACCAAACTCCCGCAAGAGAGAGGAGTACTGAATCTTTTTGGCTGCCATGCCCCCAGACCCCCCACATCACACCCCCAAAATGCCCCTAACCCCGCCTCCCCCACCTCCTAACATGCTTGCCCTGTCCACTATGTGACGGTGACATCACAACGCATTGCCACGCCCCTCTCCCACCCTGCCCGGAATCATAAAGTGGTAGGGTGGGATGTCTGCACTCAGATGCCCTGACATTTCCCCTCCCTGCCAGTACTTTTGGCTTTGTTACATTTTCTGCACGTGTGTACCCCCCAGGCAGCTCTTCAGCAGACGGTAAACATATGCCTAATCTATTACAATGGAGACCTTAAAGGGCATGTCCACCCCCAAAACTATAATCCCCCCAACTACTGGCCCCACCATGTAGTGTAGTTTAATACTTACCTCACATCCCAGCTCCATAAGGTTCTCCTGTAGTCCCCCCCCCCAAAGTCAAAAAAACTGACCACCAGGAGGCTAGCAGGGCCATATAGGACACTGCCTGCTACTGGCCTCCCGGCGAGATAAGATGCCGATGCGTACGGATGCAGCCGATTCTCGCAGCAACACGACGCTCCCCCCCCTCAAACCCAGACGCCCACCCCACACACAAAGGTTCTGCTATCCTTCCCCTAAATAAAACCCCTTCATGTCAGCCTACTCCCAATGTCCCCCAGCCCCAACCGCATAAATTTTTATTTAGAAAGCTCCCCAATCTTTTACTTACCTCTCCGCTTTCCTACGCGGAAGTGAGCTGCCGGCAGCCGCGTCCGTGATTGGCTGCCGCTCAGCCAATCACAGACGCGGCTGCCGGTCCCGCCCCTCTGCTTGCATTTCCTCGCAAGCAGAGGGCCGGGAGCGCGGCGCAGGAAAGAGGGGAGGTAAGTAGAGTTTGGGGGGCTTTCTAAAAAAATAAATAATGCGGTTGGGGCTGGGAGCCCAGGAGGAAGAACATATTAAAAATTTTATTTCAGGGTGGACATACTCTTTAAATTTTTACCTTTTATTACCATAGCAGCTCCCATGTGCGACTAAAATTTTTTATAGGGAGACCTCTACTGGTCAAAACGTAACACAGCATGTTATGAAATATGCATAAAGATAAAAAGGGGCATAGTTGTATTCAGTGTATGGTAGACTGATCATAATGGCCAGTGATTACAATAACTTGGGAAGAAAATGACCTCAGCCTGTTGTTTTGGATTTTCTTCAGGCACCAGTCCACTCTTCTATATTCCTATTTCCATGTGGAACTATTGTCAAAGTTGAGATAAGAGCAATGTGTTTTAAAAAAAGGGCTTATTTTCTCCTTTCAAAGATACCCCCAGGTTTAATAAAATTAAAAACGGGGATTGTGGGGCTGAATTACATGAGGTAAAACTTTTTCTTAGGAGGGAGGACATGCCCTTTAAATAACCTTGCTGCAGTTTGGCCAGCGGACATACAGGGTTATTCAATAAAAGTTCTTATTGTTTAAAATGGTGCTAATTTTGCCCCAACAAATCAGATATTAGCTTTCAAATGTTAAATAAGATCTGATTGGTTGGGGCAAAATTAGCACCATTTTAAACGATAAGAACTTTTATTGAATCTCCCTGATAGACTTATACTGGCATGTGCTGGCCACACACATTAGCGCAATGCACAGCACGCACAGAAACACAGTGAAAATACCCTAGTGGGGCCTAAGTGTAAATATGAGCAGGAGCAACAGCCAACCAACTTTTGTAAATGATTGGATTTAGCAGATTATAGGGATATTTATCTTGAAGAAAATTTTTGCACATGCAATAATCCAATCACTACTGTTATTTTATAGAAATTAATGGGGCTGACATCATGAATACCGTAGCCAATAATACAGGAACATTGGTCGAATGTATTCGCAGATAACATTTTTAAGGGAGAACTGAAAACACATTTACACTGAATTACAGCCTATAAACCATTAATTAAAATTGTGTATGTCGTACCTTTCTAAGCAATTTATAACTGAAGATAAAGGACATATCCATCCTTAAAGGACAATATCAAAAAAAATATCACCCCCATTACATGTCTACACTTCCAGCAGCTGAAATCACTTACTCACGTTTACAGTCGTGCTTGTCATTGGCTAGTGGGAATACCTGTTACAACTTCTCTCCTCCTCCTCTGCCAGTCAAACAAACTTGAAATGTCCTGTTGCTAGGATACAGTCTACATAATAAAGCTGATCAAGGGTGGGTGGAGGAGTGTTTTCTCCCATGCTAGCTTTGAGTGACAGTTAGAGGCAGACAGAATTGTTACGCCCCCTTCACAGCATGGCTAATTGAAGGATAATTGAAGGCAGAGAGAGGCTTGAAATCAGGAAAATAATGTATGAGGAGGGCTGCATACCTTTACTCTTTCTAAACCAATTTTAAAAAATGCATTGAGGCAATACAGTTATCCTTTAAAACAAAAAGCTGGTCACATGTCAATTACAAGCCCCCCAACTCTAACAGCTATATTCAGCACATTATAGATGTATTATTAACCAGATATTTAAGTAGAATTATTGCTAATACATTTTGACAATAAGCTGGCCCCTCCCTTCATGCAGTCAATCAAGGTTCTTAAAGGGGAACTAAAGTCTCCAGACAACATTGTCCCAATAGACAGAGCACATTCACAAACATACAAAAAGCTGTGTCTCACCTCTCCCTTTGCTGTGGCCATTGGAAGATTTATGAAAATAACCTGTGAGTACTAGGGGTCAGCTCCCACAATCCACCTTAGCTGGGTAAACCCCCAGCTAAGTGTCTGCGTACAGGCACATGCTCCATAAAGCTCAACAGATCAAAACAAGGAAGTTGCAGCCTTGCTTCCTAGAAGCTGACAACCAATCACATTATAGCACAGAGATCCTCCCTCTCCATGACACAGAACAGGGATTTCAGTTTTTTGTTTTCAAACACATTCAAGGCTCCTGTCCTAACAATGATATAATCCTTTGCTTTTCATACAAAAAGAAAATGAATCTTTGCAGTGTATTTCATAGATAGCATGGATGTAAGAAACAGAATACATTTCAGCAAAAATAAAAGTAAGTGTGGGGAATAGAACCTGCAACTTGTACATTTACCCTGTCTTGCTAAAAGCAGAAGTCTTACCGCTAGGCTAAGAGAGAGACTATAAAAACCATTGGTACATGTAGAATATTGTAGTAGGAACATAATAGAAACAAAAAATAAAAATACATTGGGGGAATCAAACTCATAACCTTCTGATCTGTATGTGTCTAACCCTGGCATCTTACAAGGTGAGCCACCACTGAATAAGCTCAAAGCCTAGGAACATTTAGAAGCTTTATCTTTTGCATGGAATATAATAGAAACAAAAAAAAAGGTTTAGCTGGGGTATTGAACTTGTGATCTTCTGAACTGTATGTGTCTAACCCTGGTGTCTTACAAGGTGAGCCACCACTGCACAAGCTGAATGTCAGGGTACAATTAGAAGCTTTATCTTTCTCATGGAATATAATAGAAACAAAAAAAGCTACATCTGGGGTATTGAACTTGTGACCTTCTGAACTGCGTATTTTTTAAATCTGGTGCCTTACCTGGTGCGCCAACACTGAATGAGCAGAGAGTCCAGCTACATTTGGTAACTTTATCTTTTGCTAGTAAAAGAATAATTTAAAAAATGGAATATGGAATCCCTGATAACTTAGAAAGCTGCTTGTTACCCTGCAGTTTATTTTCTAGCAACTCACACTGACTGGTAAATAAACTGCAGGGTAACAAGCAGCTTTAAAAGTCTTATCAGGGATTCCATATTGATGTGTAGACATCTGTATAGAAAACACTCAGTGCATAGAGACAGTGAATACTGGGGTCAGGGGGCGTGGTTCTTTGATGACTTCATGGGCTGTGGGTTGTACTGGCAACAACATGGAAGCCTTCTTATGTACAGAATCTATTTCTCACATATGTTAAATGCAATGTACCACAGAAGAATCTTACAATGTATAGGTGTCCTGGGGAGAAAAACTTTCACATTAGGTTTTTGAAAATTTAAGTTTAGTTCTCCTTTAATGCGGACATCACAACCATTGATTGACTGCTGTTTCCCTTGCTACCTCCATTGCACATGCTCAGTCTTATAAAAGGCACATTAAGCAGATGGAGGAGGTAGATAACTTTTTCCAGAAAGGAATAAAATTTACCTCCTGGTTTTCCCATGACATTTGGACAATTTCCCTGAACTAAACATTTTCTGGTTGTAGTTCAATCGTAAAATGAATAGACAAAATTGGGAGGTAAATCTCCCTGTCTTTATAGATTTAACAATCAAAATTCTCCTTTATGTATGGCCAACAAAAGTCTGGAAAATGTGGTTTTGACCTTAGTTCCCCCTTAAACCGCACACAACGTGTGCATCCCTGCAGTCCTAGACTGGTTTCACATATTGCAATAGTTTCATAAAAACTTTTAATAAAGAAACTATTTATACGTGTTTACATTAAACCATACAGAACATGCCCTCTGTATATTTCTATTTCTATGTCTGTGCAGGGTCTGCTATATGTGTAAATCAATTTAATTTTAAACTGAAATAGATGGGAGCGGCCATCTTGAATTTAAGACAATAATATAGTATAGCGTCACGGTATTTCTATTGGTGGGATTTGTACATAATTATGTATGTAAATAGACACAGTCCCTTTGATTCTATATATTAAAGGGTAAATGTTATTGCATGCGGTGAGGATTTATTTTATTTTCTACATATCACACATGTTATTACTAGCCACTCCCCCCCCCTGCTTGTGCTCCCCCTTCCCATGCATGCATCATTCCACCATGCACAGATGGGTCCAGTGCATATTGATAGCTTTGTTTTAGTATATAGGATATTTATATCACATGAATATTGTTCTAATGTAGTATGGTAGGAATCACACTAATATTGTTCTACTATAGTATGGTAGAAATCACACTAATATTGTTCTACTATAGCAAGATTGTTGACTTATGGCCCTCCAGCATTCCCTGATTGCAGTATGTAGCCGGGATATTCTGGGAGTCATAGTTTTATTATATCTGGAAGGTCTAGAGTTTGACAACTGTATATGGTAGTATGGTAGCAATCACACTTATATTGTTCTGCTACAGTATGGTAAGAATCGCGCTATAGTAGCACGCAGTTGACTAGTCTGGATTTTTACAGTCCAAATTTTAAAAAAAAGATGGTTCTGTAAGTGTCACTAGTAAAGATCCATCCTGCATATAGTAGATAGGCCACTGGGAGTCTCTTGTGTAATAAGAATTATTTTGTTTATTCACATTTGCACATTAGCCATTTACACCTTTCATTATTGGCTATCAATAAATCAAATAAGACATTAAAACATTATTTTTGCTATATTTTTACTGTATTACTTAGACTATTTGCTATTGGTTAACCTTGTGTTATGCTCATTAACATATTACTCTTTGGTAATGGACATTGTCATAGTTACTATGGTAACCTTTGTGACATCATAATTTGATTATAAAAAGGTAGTGTCACGTGACACTTTACAGAAAAAATTCATTTAAATATGGACAACCGTGAAAGGAGGATGTGTTTTGCATCTCTCGTCATAGTATAGTATAGTATTTGAGGTTGAATAAAGAAATACGTCCATCCAGTCCAATCCATCTAGAAATATCCTCATTTCCTGCCTAACTGTTGATCCAGAGGAAGGCAAAAAATACCCACCAAATTTGTGAAGGGGGAAAAAAATTCCTTCCTGACTCTAAGTGGCAATCGGAAATTTCCCTGGATCAACTCTACTTTGTATCAATACCAGTAACTTGCAACATTCCTTGTTTGCAGAAACTCATCCAGCTTTTTTTTTAAACTGACCAATGAACCTGCCTTAACAACATCCACTGGAAGACAGTTCCATAGCTTTACCGTTCTCACAGTGAAAAACCCTTTCCGAGCTTGAAGCCTAAACCTTTTTTCTTCAAGTCTTAAGGGATGTCCTTGTGTCCTCTGACATGCTCTATTGGTGAACAATGACCCAGATAATTTATTGTAATAATATCCCCACGCAAGCGCCTTTTCTCCAGCGTACATAATTGTAACTTTTACAGTCTCTCTTCATATTCAAGCTCCCCCTTATTAATTTAGTTGCCCTTCTCTGAACCCTTTCCATTTCAAAGACGTCCTTTTTGAACACAGGATTCCAAAAGTGCACTGCATATTCCAAATGAGGCCTTACCAATGGGAATTCTATCACCCCCGATGACACCATTTTTAGAATTACTTGTTTGCCAGGGAAATGGCTAGAACTTTCCTATGAGAGATCTCCAGGAATATCACCTACAGACAAATTTACTATCCCCCCCATTATGCAATTGGTAACAGAATGGCATCTGGTTCGATGAAACAAAAACGCTGGGAAGGAAAGGTATGGGCACCTGAAAAGGTTTGGAGCGGTTATTATTGTTGTCGATCATCTAATTGCCAGACGACAAACTGTAAGTTTAAAAACATTACAATTACAGTGGCTGAGCAGGACATACATGTTTTCCTTTTATCTCCTTGGCCCATTTACCAGTTCCAGTTTGTACAGTTTGGTTGGTGTGCCAAGTTGAGAAATCCTGATTGGAAATATCATTTCTCCAGACATGTGGGAGCATCAGAAATTGTAATTCCCAGTAATCATTATATATTAATACAGGACAATATTTACTATTCAGAATTCCTTAGCAAATGCTCTGGATATTACAATTACCTGGCCAATGCCACCTATCCTGAAGTTGACACATTTGATGCGTCCCTCAGGTTGCAGAACAGGCCAAATAATATTAAAAGTTGAAAATTTACTGCGCGTTCTTTCAGCTACTATAGAGCTTCTTTAGAGTTCAAACTTAGAATTGACGTGGACTCTAATGCTCATAAGTAACAAATTAATGTCTTTTCAGTTAATGAATGAAAATAATGTGTCAGAATGGACAGTGTCTCTAAGTAAATACATCAACAAAACCAATTTTTGCCCCATGGAACAGCAGTTTCCAGAATCCTATTCCTATTTAACAGCAGTGGGTTAGTTTCACTCAAAGGGAAATTGGGAACAAACAGAGCACAACTGCACATGGAAAACAGCAGAAAAGCGAGGGTCGCACTCCAAAGTAAATTAAATTGAATTTATTTTAAACCACACATATATCACAACGTTTCGGGGGGAAACATGCCCCCTTCCTCAGGTGATGATTCAACAGTAGTGCAACACATCTATATAGGTCAGCCAATCTTAGGGACGGATGTGTATATCAACGGCCATTTAGCAAAATACATTTAAAACTGGAATAGAAAAAGTAAAGTAAATGGCCGTTGATATACACTTCGGGTAGTTCTCATATTGTGAATAAGGTTTTAACACACTCTACAGCCACGTTCTATCTCTTATTGTATTCTATGAAGAATTTTATAATAATGTTTTAATGTCTTTTATTGAGATTTCAGTTATGGCAAAAGTTTTACAAGGTCGCAGACTCACTAATTGGAGAATTTTATTACTATTGATTTATTACAACAGATTTTTTATGTATTTATTGCACAAATAATGCATTTTTGCACTAACGAATTGCACGATGTCACTTTTTTGCCTAGCCTATCAGAGGGACGATTTGCCCAGGAGGGGCCGTCCCTAAGATTGGCTGACCTATATAGATGTGTTGCACTACTGTTGAATCATCACCTGAGGAAGGGGGCATGTTTCCCCCCGAAACGTTGTGATATATGTGTGGTTTAAAATAATTCAATTAATTTACTTTGGAGTGCGACCCTCGCTTTTCTGCTGTTTTCGATTGATATATGTCCATTAAGGGTTGGACTATCTGGAGGAGTGGGCACCCACGTGTGGACGAGTGCAGAGGATCACCTTTACTTTATTGGATTACTTCACACCTGCACATGCCAGGAGCGCTGATCCGTTCAAGACACTGGTGCTCCAAACACATCCACAAAACACCGTCTCCCAATCGGCTCAGAATAAACTCAGTGATGGATTACTCCCGATGGTTGGAGGTAGGCTACCGGACTCCAAAAATATTATTAAAACATCTAAAATTTTATTGAATCCTAGGTGAAAAACAGCGTGGTCATGCTGCATACAGACATTGGATCCCACAGGTGGATACTCACACAACTCCACCCTACGCGTTTCGTGGAATGACTCCACTTCCTTAGGGGCTTGGGCTTTACCAGGAAATTGGGCTTTATCAGAGGCACTTCTTTCTACCTATAAGAACCTCTTTCTGGTCACTTTTAATATGAAACCAAACCAAATGGACTCTTACTACTTCAATCAGGACCACGGACTTTACGCAGGTGTGAGAAGATACCTTGTTAAAAGCGTTATTATTATGGAAATGCCACCGCAGACGCCTACAAATTGCTTCTTGGTACTGTCTTTCCTTTTGATGTGAACAAATATGAAGGTTTTGTAGTCATAGTTAACTTTTCAACCTTACGAGCAAAGTTTGGAAGTCTATTTAGCAAGGTATTGGAAACCTCAGTCCTGGTTGGGAAGTTCCCATGTGATGTGCTAACATTAAAAATCAATAAACCAGCCTTATGAATGAGGCACTTTTGAATGTAGAGTCACCATCTGCTATAGAAGAAGAGAAGGTTCAAGTATTGAAACAGATTTTTTACAATGGAACTTTTGACTAAAATGATTTTACCAGGTAAAGTTCCAGGAGAGAAAACAACATTGATAAAAGGTGCAAATTTCAACTTCAAAGAAATATGACAAATGGCATCTTATAGGTTCAGCATTAAATATAACCATATAAGACTGTCATAGCTGTTCATATCCAAGCCTGGTGGTACCCGTCTCTGATGTTCCTATGAATGTGGTGGTTAGTGTTGCTTATTATGAATTTGAAGAAAGTCCTTTCCCATGGTTAAAGAGTGGACAGGAAATTGATACCCATGTGACTGGATACTACATGATGGCTAGTAATGACAAAGGAGGTGTTATGAATGAAATTCCTGAATCAGTGGAAGTTGTGTTAAACAGGAAACACATTGTGCCATTTTTTGATTTGTTGTTTGTACCAGTTGAACGTGGCACTGTAATGGCTGCCTTTACTTTTGAAGTCAATATGATGGTAAAAACAGATTGGTTTGTGCAATTTTTCTATTCTGACTATATAACTTTGGCTGTATCCTTATATGGTGGCAATGAGGTATGAAATAATACTCCCATTGCTTTATTTAACATCTCTACAATGACAACATCTCAAGTAAATACTCTGAAGATGAATAATTTTAAGATACTTTGTGCAAAACCTGCAGTTAATATCTCACTGCAAATGACTACAAGGCATTCAATTATTTGAATTAACGGCAAATCTAAACATTCAGTTTTCTATATTTAATGCAGGCTGCTTATTCTTTGAAGGAAATGGAGATAACTGGAATGGTGGTTATTGCAAAGCCGGCTCTCTTACTGATAACACAGTAGTACATTGTGTATGTGAAAATATGGTTAAAGTGCAGACGAGAAAAAGCCGGTTCCTAAAACACAGGCACTTGTTCTTTTCCACCAGATTATTTATTCCATAGTAATTGAGGTTGAATAAAGACATCAAGTCCAACCTATTCACCCTCTTTTTTTTTAACCCTACCTAACAGTTGATCCAGAGGAAGGCAAAAAAAAAAAAACAGCTAAAAAGGGGGAAAATGGCAATCGGAAAGTATCCCTGGATCAACCAGATCTATATGTATTAATACCAGTAATTCTCAATATTTTTTAGTTTTAGAAACTTAACCATTCCTTTTTTAAAGCTATTTAATGAACTTGCCATTACCACATCTGCTGGAAGACAGTTTCACCGTTCTCACTGTAAAGAAACCTTTCCTAACCTGAAGATGAACCTTAAAGGATGTCCATGAGTCTTCTGATATGACCTATTAGTAAACAATGCACCAGAGAGTTCATTGTATCGCCCATGAATAAATTTGTATAAGGTCATCATGTCCCCACGCAAACGTCGCTTCTCCAATGTAAACAGCCATAACTTGTCTAATCTGCCTGCATATTCAAGCCCCTTCATTCCCCTTATTTAGTTGCCCTTCTTTGAACTGCTTCAATTTCCAAGATGTCCCTTTTGTATATGGGATTCCAAAACTGCACTGCATATTCCAAATGAGGTGTCTTGTAAATATAATATTTTTCTCTTTAGAATCCATTCCCCTTTTTATACAAGACAATATCTTGCTAGCTCTAGCTGTTGCTACCTGGCATTGTTTGCTACAGCTAAGTCTGTTATCTACCAGAACCCCCAAATCTTTTTCCATTACAGATGCACTTAACACAGAGTTATTTATGATGTAGGTGGCACAGGGATTATTAAATCCCAAATGCATCACCTTACATTTATCAACATTAAATCTCATCTGCCATTCTGCTGCCCATTTTGATAATCTATCTAGGTCTGCTTGCAACACTTGCACATAATTTGAAGTTTCCAGAGTTCTGTATAGTTTAGTGTCATCAGCAAACACAGAGACCTTGCTCTCAATGCCCCCTTCTAAGTCATTTACAAACAGATTAAACAGAAGCAGCCCCAGTACAGAACCAGAACATGCCCCATACCAGCAACCTTCGCCAACTGCATATGGAGATTCATTTCCACCTCCTCCCCGGCATTTGGTGGCTTATAACATACCCCAACAATTAATTTACCCACCTTCTTGCTTCCTGTACACAGCTCTACCCATATCTTTTATGTCCCCATCTATTCCATCTTTTAGATTTGGCTTCAATTCCTGTTTAACATACATACATACTCCTCCTCCTTTCTTATTAACTCTGTCATGTCTAAATAAGGAGCATCCTTCAATATTTACTGTCCAGTTGTGTGAATCATTTAGCCACATTTCTGCTATACCAATTACATCATAACTTTCCTTTAAAGCTATTAGTTCTAGTTCCCCGGTTTTTCCAGCCAGAATTCTTGCATTTGTAAACATACATTTTAGATTATCAATTGATTTACTTCCATACTTGGTCACACATGCCTCCTTATCCTCTATGCTCTCCCCTCCCCCTTCCGTTGTTATTGGCCCCCTGGGTATTAATACATATAGATCTGGTTGATCCAGAGGAAGGCAAAAAAAAAAAAACAGCTAAAAAGGGGGAAAATGGCAATCGGAAAGTATCCCTGGATCAACCAGATCTATATGTATTAATACCAGTAATTCTCAATATTTTTTAGTTTTAGAAACTTAACCATTCCTTTTTTAAAGCTATTTAATGAACTTGCCATTACCACATCTGCTGGAAGACAGTTTCACCGTTCTCACTGTAAAGAAACCTTTCCTAACCTGAAGATGAACCTTAAAGGATGTCCATGAGTCTTCTGATATGACCTATTAGTAAACAATGCACCAGAGAGTTCATTGTATCGCCCATGAATAAATTTGTATAAGGTCATCATGTCCCCACGCAAACGTCGCTTCTCCAATGTAAACAGCCATAACTTGTCTAATCTGCCTGCATATTCAAGCCCCTTCATTCCCCTTATTTAGTTGCCCTTCTTTGAACTGCTTCAATTTCCAAGATGTCCCTTTTGTATATGGGATTCCAAAACTGCACTGCATATTCCAAATGAGGTGTCTTGTAAATATAATATTTTTCTCTTTAGAATCCATTCCCCTTTTTATACAAGACAATATCTTGCTAGCTCTAGCTGTTGCTACCTGGCATTGTTTGCTACAGCTAAGTCTGTTATCTACCAGAACCCCCAAATCTTTTTCCATTACAGATGCACTTAACACAGAGTTATTTATGATGTAGGTGGCACAGGGATTATTAAATCCCAAATGCATCACCTTACATTTATCAACATTAAATCTCATCTGCCATTCTGCTGCCCATTTTGATAATCTATCTAGGTCTGCTTGCAACACTTGCACATAATTTGAAGTTTCCAGAGTTCTGTATAGTTTAGTGTCATCAGCAAACACAGAGACCTTGCTCTCAATGCCCCCTTCTAAGTCATTTACAAACAGATTAAACAGAAGCAGCCCCAGTACAGAACCAGAACATGCCCCATACCAGCAACCTTCGCCAACTGCATATGGAGATTCATTTCCACCTCCTCCCCGGCATTTGGTGGCTTATAACATACCCCAACAATTAATTTACCCACCTTCTTGCTTCCTGTACACAGCTCTACCCATATCTTTTATGTCCCCATCTATTCCATCTTTTAGATTTGGCTTCAATTCCTGTTTAACATACATACATACTCCTCCTCCTTTCTTATTAACTCTGTCATGTCTAAATAAGGAGCATCCTTCAATATTTACTGTCCAGTTGTGTGAATCATTTAGCCACATTTCTGCTATACCAATTACATCATAACTTTCCTTTAAAGCTATTAGTTCTAGTTCCCCGGTTTTTCCAGCCAGAATTCTTGCATTTGTAAACATACATTTTAGATTATCAATTGATTTACTTCCATACTTGGTCACACATGCCTCCTTATCCTCTATGCTCTCCCCTCCCCCTTCCGTTGTTATTGGCCCCCTGATCCCAAACTTCTCTATCTATCCCTGTGTAGTTCAACGTACCCTCCCCCCATACCTAGTTTAAAATCTCCTCCAACCCCCTAGCCATCTTCTCCCCCAAAACAGCTGCACCGTCATCATTGAGGTGCAACCCGTCTCTACTAAAGAGCCTGTAGCCAATAGAAAAGTCAGCCCAGTTCTCTAAAAACCCAAACCCCATCTCCTTACGCCACCCTCTTAGCCATGCATTTATACTCCTGAGCTCCCGTTGCCTCCCTAGCGTAGCACTTGGCTGCGGTAGTATTTCTGAAATCACTACCCTTGAGGTCCTTGCTTTTAATTTGGCCCCTAATTCTCGGAAATTACTTTAAGGCCTTAACCTCCACCTCTAACTTTGTCATTGGCACCAATGTGAACCAAGACCGACGGGTCACTCCCAGCCCCACCCAATAATTTGTCTACACGATCCACCACGTCGAACCCTAGCACCAGACAGACAACACACTGTTCGGCATGTAGGGTCTTGACGACAGATTACCCTATCTACCCTTCTAATAATGGAGTCCCCTACCACTACCATTATCCTTCCTAGCCCCCAATTCTCCCTCCCTTGTACTGGAGGCACGCTCCATACATGCTACTTCTGAGCCATCGTCCTCCACATTTTCACCCAGCAAATCTGTTGGGATCGACAAACTGGGAAGAAGCAACCATACCCTTCCGTCCACTACTTCCCCTGGTGACCCTTACAAATTCCGCCAAATCCAATTAATTTAACCAATGTTACTGTGAAGTCTGTACAGCAAAATTTGGTATTCCTTTAAACTAAACTAAAAATTGTGATGCTCATTTTGTATATCATTTTAAATTTACTGGCACATAAAAGGGATAAGAGAGAAAAATGCAACAGGCACAATATAATTATATCACCAGAAAATGATCCTTATGTTTGTCAAAGCCTCTTAGTGACCTTTTTCACTGGTAGCCATTGGGGATCAGGTACAACAGGGAGGGTTTATTTGAAATTAGTCGGTAAGGACTGCTCTAGTCATTGTCATCGTTTACATTGTAATGGGCGAAAACTTTTTCAAACTGAAGGATGTGACACATTTTTGCTAAGACAAACTGTGCCTTAGGAGACATTCGATACATTGAGATTTGGCTTAAAGCTACCAAGGATTCTCCAAAATGGTATCTGAGCCGAGTTCAAGTTGAAGACCTACAGATCAAACAAGTATGGTATTTCATGTGTCGAAGTTGGTTTAAAGTTAACTTTGTAAAAGGAAAGTTTGGCCCCATGGACCTTGAAAGTAGATTGGAAAAAATGGACTTTATCCAAATATCATGGTCGTACAATTTGTATGTGGACAATGTGTTGTTAACTCCCTTTGCACCGGATATACCAGGCACTTTAACAAGTTCTCAGGCACTTGCCCTTCATTTCATTAGTCTGTTGAGCGTTTTTGTTTATGTATTATAATTTGAAAAAGAATGACATAGAAGTGATCGATGAATTCAGATCGATTATAATAGGAGCTTCGTGTTCAGTAATATCACTGGGTAACGAGATATTGATTAAATCATTATTTGCAATAATGCAAAGACCAGATTCCTCTCAGGCACAAGACAGAACCACATACAGAGAAACTTCCACTCATCCATATGAAATCCAAATTAGGATTGAGGATGACGATGATGTTGGAGAAAGATCTAAGCCAAAAGAGAAAAAAATGACAAGAAGGAAGGTCATTTGCTCCATGCATGTGCACGGAACTAACAGGCATTACTGTTTGAGGCTCAGGCAGGAGAAAGCAGAGGAAATTTCAGAGGGGCGGAGCTTAACATTCAGCAAACCAGTAACAAGATGTCAGCAACTTTCAAGGCACAAAGGTAGGCTCTGGAGGGACATAGGTAAAAAAAAAAAAATGGCAACAGTATTTTTAAAGCTGCAGCTTCCAAATGAACATAACTTGATTTTACAGTGCACTTATCCTTTAAGGGGAACCCCATCATGACCAACCTCTACCAACTCTATTACCATCTAAATGACAATTTATAATATGTATGTATAGTACTGACTTATATTAGGTACAAGACAAAATATAAAAGTAGTTATAGAGCTGGTACCCCTATTTTAAAAGGAATGAGCAAAATGGTAGATTTAGCCACACCTCTGTCACTGCTAAAACCTCTGCAACTTTAAAGGGCATGTCCCAAAACTATAATCCCCCCCCCCCCCACTACTGGCCCCACTCTGTATTGTAATAAAAACCCTTACCTTACATCCCTGCTCCAAATGGTTCTCCTGTAATGTCCCCCCAAAGTCCCAAAAACTGGCCACCAAGAGGATAGCAGAGTCCATGTAGGACTCTGCCTCCTGTCTCCCCTCCAGGAGAAGTTTGGCATGCGCACTGCAGCCCTTCTCCCCCTCCCTCCCTCCCTCCCTCTCCCACCCGCTTTGGTTTCCCTCTCCCTAGCGTAAATCCCTTTCAGTATATTATAGTCCATGTTCCCCCAGTCCTAACCGCTATAATTATATTCTCAGTAAGTCCCCTGATCATTACTTACCTTACCTCTCTCCTTCGCCGTTCTGAGCAGCCGGCAGCCACATCCGTGATTGGCTGCCTCTCAGCCAATCATAGACACGGCTGCTGGTCCCGCCCCCTGCTTGCAGTTCCGTGCAAGCAAAGGGCCTGGGCATTGCGTCGAAGGAGAGAGGTATGGTAAGTAATGATCGGGGGACTTTTTGAGACTATAATTATAGCGGTTGGGGCTGGGGGAGCATGGGTTATAATATATTAAAAGTTTCTATAAAGGGTGGACATGCCCTTTAATGTCTGTTAGGTTTCAGTATTACTCCAAATTATGTGCTGTTTCTAAAACATACAGCAGTCTTATTCAATTAAAAAAATTACTGTATGCAAGGTCGGTGTTTCATAGAAGCATCTGGACTCGCTCCCCCCTCCTCTCTCCATAGGCAAAAGAAAGACTTTCTGGTGGTGGCAGGGCCAACACATGTTTGTTTGTGTGTATGTGTTCAGCCTGGAGATAGTGGAGGGGGAGGAACTGGAAGAAAGGAACTTTTCTAATGAGGTAAATGTGTTTGTCCCCATCTCCCCACAAATAAATCAATCTAAAGTTCACTAACCACATATATAAAAACCTATGGTAATAAGGTCTGTATACATGCCCATATATATAACACATACGTATCTGTCCATATGTAAATATCTTTGGTAATAGTGTCATATAATATCCCATATATTACAGAAAGAGCAAATAATGTTTAGTGTTGTGTAACAATAACAGACTACCAGTTCAGTGATACAAACACAAATTTTAAAAACTAGCTCTAGGGTTCCAATCAGCAGTACAGGTAACTAATTTCTTCCATAATAAATAAAGCACATACACAATGATATTAATAAACACGGTCTACATATGCAAGTACACAAACACGCAGGCCTGCAGAGTTGTGTGCGTGCGCACGAGCGCACAGCTCAGAGGGAACACTGGTTGTAACTTTACTTCCCTTGGAAGCCACTCACACGGGCTATGTGCACTTGGACTTACCAGAGATTTTATAACCACAGCATCCACACATTGCCAAATATATACACGTAATTCCCACCACCTACAGGCACACTTTTGCTAGCGTATATATATATTTATATAAAGGTACATATTCATGGAACAATACGGAGGATATTACCGCAGATTTTCATAAAAGAACGTCCGCAGCTTTTCATTTATGGTCATTTGATCATACAATACTACCGCAATAATATTATATAGGCCACGATACAACTCCAATTGCAATGACAATCGTTAAAGGGGAAGTATGACAAAATAGTAGTCAAGTACAGCTTGTATAACAAATGTATAAAATGTAAACTTGTTGTACCCTCAAAATAACTCAACACACAGCCATTAATGTTTAAACCCCTGGAAACATAAGTGAGTACACCCCTAAATGAAATGTCCAAATTGTGCTTACTAGGGTTCAGGTCTGGCCAGTCCATCATCTTTGTCCTCAGTGTCTTTAGCAAGGCAGTAGCCGTCTTGCAGATGTGTTTGGGGTTATCATCATGCTGGAATACTGCCCTGTGACTGCTTCAGTATGTTGCAGTATATATTGGCATTCATTGAACACACATGCTCCCCAATCCCCCGAGACCTTGGGGCATATTCTCTAACATTTATGTATGGCCACGGCCGTACAATGTACGATCTCTATCCTAAAATTATGATCAAAATCGGAATTTTGATCACAATTACAATTGTTAAAGGCCCAATATTGCAAAATGAGATGACAATGGGGAGGGAAAATGGCTTATTATACGATTTGGACATTAATAATTGTGTGTTATTTTGAGGGGACAGCAAATTTACCCTGTTATAGATGTACACTGTTAAGATGTACACTGACTACTTTACAAGTGTATAATTTTTTGTACTGTCCCATAAAACTATATAATAAAAATACAAAAATGTGAATTATATTTACTGGTCCTTTAAAGTTCAATTCATTATTAGAAGTATAATATGGCAGTTGAAGAAGAATGGCTTGTTTATACTTAAAAACACTGAAGCAGTATGATGTGGAATTGAATCGCAAACTGGATTAATGTAGATAAAACATTGGTTGAAATGAAGTAAATTTATGGAAGGAGATATGGCTTGTGTGTTTATAAACATTTTATTGGATATATTTTGGGTCTGCTATTTATCTATTGTAGTGTGCTATGAGGCCACACTTGCTTCCTGTGTATGTGTTATTTCGACTCAAATTTATGGGAATAGTTACATAGCAGTAGAGGTTGATTTAAGACATACATCATCCATGTTGTTCAATCTTTATAGCCTACAAAATAACCCTAGTTGGTTTCAATCTGATTTACTGAAGAACAGGAGGTAAATGCACTCTCTTACCTCCCGTTCTTCAGTAAATCTTACAGGAGAGGAGGAGACACTTACCCGCGGACCTGCTCCAGCGCCAACTTCACTGACAGTCTCTGGGGAATTCGGCGCTGGAGCAGGTAAGTGTCTCCTCCTCTCCTGTAAGAACGGTGAAAAGTCACAATATTTTTTTCAGTTTTAGACACTTATCCAGCCCACATTTAAAAGCTATTCAATGAACTAGCCATTACCACATCTGCTGGAAGACAGAGTCATATTCATAAAAGCGCGGTATCTCTATTTTACAATACCGCGCTTTTAACAATCTTTGCCGTGATCATAAATTTACGATTGTGGTTGTAAATTTATGACCACGGTCATAGATTTACAATCATGGACATAAATCTAAGATCGCGGTCATAGATTTACAATCGCGATCATAATAGTATGAATGCCCATACAATACCATTGCGGTATTTTGCTACTGCATGGTATTGTATGAATGAAGGTACATTTACGGCCACGATCGTACATTAAGAGAACCCATGAGGTATGACAGGTTAATAAATACGCCCCACAGTTCCGCCATTCTCACTGCGATGGGTAAAGATGGACCAGAGCCTGAATACTATTGGCAGATGGTCAATGACACCAGCTTGGGTTACACAGATCACTGGCTTAGATCTGTGCATTTCTTCTAGCTGCCATTCAGGCTTTAGAATAAGAATCTACTCACATGAGTATTTTAATTTGCTGGGGCTTAAACTGCTCCTCGCCTTCTCACTAGAGCTACTGAGTTAATGGGAATGGCAACATGGTCTTAGTTTCCCTTTAGTATTAATGCAGCAACCAATCAGATGCCACATACCTATTATCATGTTTTTCTGCATACGTTACTGTGTGCTTTAAAGCTTTTTTGTGCATTTTTCGACCTGTTTTTCCATGTGTTTTAACATGACATAAAACAGGAAATGTTCGTGATCCTGTTGACATTGGACACAAACACCCTTTTCAATGCTTTAAAAAGCCTCATTACATGGTTTTATCCATAGTCAAATAATTTTACTGGTGTGGTGTCAGCAATGTTTAAAAATGCATCCAGATGTGTATTAAATACTAACTAAAGCTGTTTAATCGGCTCCTATGTTGGTTTCAGAGAGTTATTTAATTTGTCCCCATTAAAATGTTTTCTGTAAGACAAAAAAGAACATTATCCACTGAGAAGATGTCACTGCTAAAGTTGATGTGCATAGTTCATTCTATCACAGTATGTGCCAAGTTAATTCACAGAAATTGTTATTGTTTAATGGTAAAACAACACTAAACAAAAATGACACCTCTAGGTTGTTTTTATCATTGAATATCTTTTTTGGTTTTATTGTTTTTAAGTTTGTATTTTATAATGGGCTTAACACAGCCTTATAAGAAATTGCTCTGTACTATAAAATTTCCAGGTTTCTAAACTGCTCTGACATGTAATGAAAAGTTATTACCAATATTTAGTATTGACTACAAATGCTGCAGTGTTGTATGCATCCTCTGTAAAGCTATGTGTATTTATGTTTATCACCTTAAAGGGCATGTCCACCCCCAAAACTAAAATTTAACCCCTTACTGGCCACATCAAGTATTTTAAAACAATCCTTACCTTACATTCCTGCTCAAAATAGTTCCCCTGCTGTGCCCCTCCAAAGTCCAGGAAACTGCTGTGTAGGAGCAGTGTGTGACTCATGCTGTGACTGAGACTTCCTCAACCTCATCAAGGTTGAGGCATGCTCAGTGCAGCCCTCCCTGCCTCTCAGCCAATCACGGACGTGGCTGCCGGTCCCTCCCCCTGCTTTCAATTTCATGCAAGCAGAGGGCCTGAACACTGCAGCGGAGGAGAGTGGGCAGGTAAGTAAGAATCGGGGGACTTTCTAACAATTATATTAATGCGGTTGGGGCTGGGGGAGCATGCCCTACTACATATCAAAAGTTAAATTTCGGGGTGGACATGCCCTTTAAAAAAAAAAGTGCCTTGATAAAAATACATTTCTGTTGTTCTTTTTTAAAATGCTTTGTACTTTAATATACAGTATACTACATTAACAAATATGGCTTGATGAACCACTTGTAAAGTAATAAATGCAACCCTCTTGTGACAGTTCTAAACATTAGAAAATTCATGAATACTTTTTAAGATCTCTATGTATTCTTTTCCCCAGGAAGTTGATCCCAAACGGGGTATTTGATGTGGTCTGGTAATCTTTCTAGTGTGGTCTAAAAACACAAACAAAAGTTATTTTATTTCCCCCACCAAAATCAGCAATCTTACATTGTTTAAAAAGAACAAACATTTTCCTTACCTTTGTTATTTCCAAAGCAACCCCTTCTGGAAGATTTCGCTGTATGTATTCTAAATAGACATCTGCTGTGCTTCCAGTTAACTGTTTTAACTGTAATCAAATGTGGGACTTATAAGTCTTAATATAATAGAATAACACTACACATCATTAGGGAAGTGTTAAAAAGAAATAGATTTAAACGAGAGATGAAATAGAAATGTAGAAATAGGCTCTCTTGAAAGGGATCCCCACCTTTCTGGCAGCAGACAGGTGGCCCATACAGTATGGGAAATGAAACATGTCAAATATAGATATTTTATGTGTTATAAGAATTTGTATTTATACTGCTTTTATTAATGGCATGTTTATGATTGTGATATTGGAAAATCATTGCCAATCCCCTCCAACTTACTTCAAAACATCTATACTGTGTCCTCATTTCATACTGCACTCTGTGTTTTTTGAAAATGTGCACAGATTTCAGAAGAGTAAATCTTTCAATTTTTCTTTGGGGTTCATGCCTTTGGGTAAAAAAAATGCAAGAAAATTTATGTTACTTTACCAATTTGACAAGTCCTTCCCTAGAGGCTGTATTTTAATTTAGACATTCTATACTTTGATGAATGTTTATAAACACCATTATGTACCTGTTCTGAAACTATTGGAAGATACAGTAAAGGGCTTTACAGTAATTCGGTTTTAAACTCACACTACTGCTTTGTGGGAGCATGGAAAGGTATGCAGTGTTAGCAGCTCTTACTGCAACTTACCCATAGATACATATATGTGAAAGGGCATCTACAGTGTAAAAATAAACGTTTTTTTCTTTCTAAACGTTTTTCCCCCCCCTTCCCCTAGGGGGAAAAACAACCTTCTAAAAATAAAAATACCAAATTAACCCAAATAAAAAATGTTTTATTGTCTAATAAAAACACGATAAAAAACACTAACTGGGTTATTCAATAAAAGTTTTTATCGTTTAAAATGGTGCTAATTTTGCCCCAACCAATCAGATCTTATTTAACATTTGAAAGCTAACATCTGATTGGTTGGGGCAAAATTAGCACCATTTTTAACGATAAGAACTTTTATTACATCTCCCTGCAAATATGTAATAAATCATACAGATATTAATCGGATATTAAGATAAGATTAATATCTGTATGATTTATTACAAATGTAGTGTTTTTTATCTGTTTTTTATTAGCCAATAAGACATTTTTTATTTGGGATAATTCAGTATTTTATTGCTCTATTAGATATTTATCTACTTGCAATGTCAATCAAATCCCTGTGACGTGATCCTCTTCTCTGCTCAATTCCGTCCCTCCTCCCTGCTCTGTTACAAACATAGCGATAAGAACATTAGCAGGGGGGAAAAAGGTAGCTTTGACTGCAGAGATAAGGCTGCACTTGACCCCCCCTTCTCTCACTGTTTGATGATGTGTCACAAAAAAGGGAGATTGTGTTGCAGCAGTAAACTGTACTGTTCTCCTTCTTCCGTGTCTCCAGGACAACTTGCTTTCTATTGGACACTGTGTGTGGTTGTGTTTTTCAGGATGTTGAACTTTTAACTCCTCCTGCACATGAGAAGCTTGTGGGGCAGCCGGAGTTGAGACTACAGAGGAGGTAACAGAGGGGAGGGGGAAGTGCTGCAGGGAGATCTGACACCATGGAAAAACAGTCACTGACAGAGGTAGGAGAAAGGCAGCACAGAGAATATTCACTTATATTTGCAATGGGGTAATGTGTTTGGTTTTTTTTTCACTATAGATGCCCTTTAAGTCTAGATTTTATTTTACACAAAGTCAAGCACAGGGGAATGGTGCCCCTAAGCAAGGCATATGAATAACTACTGCTGAGACCCACTGCACATGGTATAGACTAGAGGAACATTAAATAAACAAACATCTACTTCCCTAGTGTTATTTACCTGCCGATGTTCCCGGGTCAAATAACCCTTTGCGATCTACATTATAAATGTAACGCATATCATAAAGTGATCAGGTTGGGCAATTGTCAGGAACATTGGCAGGTAAGCTACAGTGTATGGTCAACTTAAGAAAGAAAATAAAGCCGTAAGACATTAACATTCTTTTGAACTTGCCTAATATACTAGATCTGCCAGAGAGCAATATAAGGAATAAAGAGAGATTTGCTGGGGGACTAACCCCAAGCTTTCACATTCTGAACAAAACACCAAACATGTTGTCTACAAAACACAGCTACATATAGTGCATATACTTACACTTTTTCCATGCAAATTCCTAGCTCTTTAGCAGCAAGGACAGCAAAAAATTCATAACTGTCCAACACAGCTTTATCGTGTCCTTTTGCCAGTACTTCTATTTTCTTGTACAGTGTGTCTGGTTCATCAGTAGTTGTTATCTTAATTAATAAAAATATTATATAACAAGTAACATACTTTACTGTCTTGTTTCACAAACAAACTACCCAATATATTTCACAAAGATTTCAAGGATTTATCAAGTGCTTTTTAATAGGAATCTGTAGTGCCCAAAACAACTTAAATTTTAAAATGTAGATTTTCGTGGGATGTAGAAAAACAATTACTTCTATCACCCTTTGTGGTCTCTAAAAGGAGCACTAAGCTGTCAAACAGCCGATTGTGCTGTGGTTGACTCCTCCCATCTCTACCAAAGACCAGCCGCCCCACACCATCAGATATTTCTGGCCGACCAACTGATGCAAGGCACGATCGGCTGATCGGTCGGAAATATCTGCTGGTGTGTACCTAGCCCATTTTTGCAAGTTTGATATGCCTTTTTTTCTTGTTTTATGGATTACATTTTAGATAAGTAAATATTATGGGTAAGGTTAAACTATATTTAAAGGACAATTATACTCACCTTCCCTCCGCTCCAGATCTTCATTTAGTAACTTTTACCCAGGGTGAGGACCTGAACCGCTAGACCCCGGGATTCACAAAACCTTCAGCAGCGTGTTTGAGAACGCTGCTCTTGTAGGCTCGCCCCCTCCCCCGTCGGCGACGAGGCCAATAGGAAGGCACGCTTGTTGCAAGGCGTGCTTCCTGTTGGCCTCGTCGCCGACGGGGAGGAGGGGGCGGAGCCTACAAGAGCAGCGTTGATGCAAACACGCTGCTGGAGGTTTTGTGAATCCGGGGTGAGGAACTAGCGGTTCAGGTCCTCACCCTGGGTAAAAGCTACTACATGAAGATCTGGAGCGGAGGGAAGGTGAGTATAATTGTCCTTTAACCCTAACATATATGAAGCTAGTTAACCAACAAAAAAATACTTACCAAACTTTTAATTCTTGATGAAGTGCATCTGAGTGAATCCTGCAGAGTGTGTCTTTCCTTTATGCTAAGGGAATGGAACAACTGTTAAAACAATTAAAAACTTGTGTTTCTCCAGGCAGTTATTTTTTTTTACTCATAAACTTATCACACATAAAGCTATGAGGGTGATTTCAAAGCACAATGCATAAATATTTCAGGTAATGTGGCTGTACGGTCAAGTAAATTTCCTGTTCATTTGTACGACTAAAATTGTAGAAAAATGAAAGACAGTAGTGTGTAGGGTGGGCAGCTGTAAATCTTTTCAAATAAGCAAACACTTTCAACAAACGATTCCTACTATTTCTCAAAATGCTCTGGTTTAGAACTTAACACCTTTTCTCTCGGTTTACACAAAGAATAAATACTAATTAATATTAATCGACTAAAGCAAGGTCATCCAGGTCACCAATGTGCCTACAACTACTAACATTAAAAAACTGCCTATGGATCTGGCTACTTTAAAAATTTTAAACAGTGTCCCTTATATGTTTACATGTTTCTGTTAGAAATAAATTGTATGATAACCAGATGCAACTGCCAGAATGTGCGAGATGCTGTAACAGTCTCCTCAGCAAATGCCATCAGTAGAGCAATTTTATAAACCACTATAGTTATGGAGAATGCCTTTAAATGTACCCATTTTTAAGAAGTGAGCTTGTTTTGTTTTGTTCATGCAGCAGCTGACAGCTTGCCACTTGTTTAGTTCAGAGACATAACTATCTCCCAATATGTTTTATACAGTGCAAAAAAATTTAAAAACTTACTATAAGTGCCTGCTTGTAGACGTTGCAGCAGAGATGTAGAAATTGGATGATATTGTCTGTAATTGCTTGTGTATTGCCTGTGGTATAAAATCTGTTTTTAATAATCAGAAATAATTGCAATGAAAAAAAATTCTCAAAACTGTGTTCATTATGCCGTAAAACCAAAAGTATCATCATAAAACATTTAGAGAAATAAAAGTGCAAAGATCGCAGAGTTCTTTTATAAAAGAGAAATAGAAGACTAAATGGTGGAATTAGCCATTTCTCCCTTTTACAAACACATTGATAATTATGGGTAAACAAAGGCATATCATTTTTCTAACAAAAAACTATATAAAATATATTACATTTTCCATTATTTATAATCAGCATTTCTCCAAATTTTGTAAACAGAATCCAATAGGACTTCTGCTACTTCATTGATTAATTGGCTCTAACTGGTATTCACAGTGTTCCAGCTTGTTGTTTTGTAGAATCCGAATAGAATTTATCACAAATTTACTTTTTGCCTATTAACCTTTTTGCAACTTGCACGCTTTATGTCGAGAAAGAGACATGATCATCCCTGGGAACTTAAAATTTACTACCAAGGGCCACATTCAAACATTCCAATACTTGTTCTCCTTCAACTACATTTAAAGGACAACCCCACCCTCATAAGAACATATTTTAGAAAGAATGGCCCCTTTAAAATATGTTGATATATCATACTTTGTCCTATGAATTCATTACTGTATGCCTGCTACGCTTCTCGATGCCTCATGGAAACTGAGCAATTTAGAAACCTGTACTGAGCCTGTACTGAGCCGAGGCATGCTCAGAAGAGGCACACAGCATTCAGCCATTGGCTGTGATGTCAACTGTCAAATCCATAACTGACAAGTTGCTAACTGGAAGAACCAGGAAGCAGAAACAGGGGAAACAGGACATTGTGCAGGATTTCAGGTTAGATTTATATATTTCACATTTCAAACTATTACCGTTTAGGGTTTTGGGGGGTGATTTACCTGTAAGTTTTCCTTTTGGGGCTGGACTTGCCCTTTAAACTGTACTACTCTTCAAGCTTCCTACATGTATCCTTGGATTTTAAGGTATTTTCAAACTAGACCTATATCCCATTGATAGTAACTGTCCTAGGAACTGTGTGGATAATAAATGTTACTAGAAGGTATTAGCCACACAGTCAACTAGTCCAGACAATGACTGTACCTAGATAGCTCGCCCTACAATACATCCCACATGTTGAGACCAGAGACATCTAGAGGAAATACCGTTAAGGATACACTACATTAAATACATTGAAGTGTCCCTCTTACAAACAGGATGTTCAGATATATGAAATTATGTCTATTAAATGACATTACAACTGGGTACATTTAACACTAACCCGGAGCCGAATTATGTTTCGCACTGGTTGGTTTACAAGGACATACATCCCTTGCAGACTCATTGTGCTGAATCTTCCCGGCATCCGTACACTCCCTGATCTTCAAGGATTTTGGCTACTTTCGTTTATTTCCGGGTCTCAGTCACTTCCCCGCAGTATGACGATTTCCGCATTTAGTCCTGTCAACATTTGTCCCTTTTCGTGCTCCGTAAAGTGACGCGTTTCCGGAATTTGCGGCCGGCATTAAAAGGCAGACATGGTGAGTGAGCAGGTTTTTTTTTATTGTGGTTGCTGTTACCTTAGCCCATAGCGAGTGGAGAGAAGGCAAAGACCGTGTGTGTTACTAGACTAATTCTATGGAAAGGATTGAAACTTGTAGATTAAATACATCTACAAACAAATAAAGGCAAACTAACCTAGAAATAATCTCCAACATAGCCATTGGGCAGCACTGGGCTCCGTGATTAGCACTAACGCTGCCGTCAGACTTAAAGACATACATGTATGTGTCAAATGAAAGTGCTTAGATTGTAAGCTCTTGAGGCCTATATAAATCCACTATAATACTTACCCCTTTATTATTATTGTGGGTTTATATAGCGCCAACATCTTCCGTAGCACTTTACAATTACATGTATACATTCACATCAGGCCCTGCCACAAAGAGCTTACAATCTAAGCACATTTATTTGACACATACAACCTATCAGTATGTCTTTATGATTGTGGGGGAAACTGGAGTGCCCGGAGGAAACCCACGCAAGCACAGGGAGAACATACAAACTCCTTGCTGAACTCAGGACTTCAGCACTGCAAGGCATCAGTGCTAACCACTGAGCCACTGTGCTGCCCTTTAATAGGTACATTTATGGAAACAACACAGATTGGATCAGCTGATATTCAAACTGTAGTAAATGTTAGTGGAACATTCAATCTTATCTCAATGGTTAGTGCAGCTCAACTTCCAGAGAAAAAATTCCTACCCATGCAGCTGTGCAATAAATTTAGAAGTTTCTAATGAAGGAATATCTGACAAGGTGATGGATCCATGGATAAATATGTCTGATGCATGTAGTTTACCCTTCTGTGTAAAACTGTATACATAGTGCTAGTTATAGTTATAGTGCTATATACATAGGGATAGTTATTTCAAAATATGGTTTAAATATAAGTAATTAAAATGTGTATTTTGAAAAGGTTGCTGCTGAACAGTATTAAAGACTGTGTTATGTAGGGTGGAGACATGGAGAAAGTAATTGGCAAATTTGTTGTAATACAAGATTTTTCTTGATTTGCAGCACTGGATCTTTATGTAGGAAGCACTTAGATGGGATAGATGTGTTTTAATATTTTATTTTCTAAAGAATTATGCTGACCATACACTAGGCGTACATTAGATCAGGGATTCTCAAACGGTGTGCCTCCAGATGTTTGAAAACTACAACCAGCATTCCTTAACTTCAGAGGGAAGCCAGAGAAAGCTGGGAGTCAGTGGCATAACAGGAGGGCCCGCCACAAGCCCACAACCTCTGCCACAATCTGCTGTTTTTAAAGACCGGTCTTTTAAACAGCTGATCGCGTGTATGTTTCATTTATACGCGCAATCACTTTTTAAAAACAGGGGGGGGGGGGGGGGAGGGCGGGTCATGGGCCCGGCCTCCAATCTCATGGGGGGGGGGGGGGTTGTGCAGTTACACCCCTGCTGGGAGTTGTAGATCTCAAACATCTTGAAGCACACCTTTTGAGAATTCCTGCATTAGAAATATTAGACGTTCATCCATAGACAAAAATGTAATGTAATTTTAAATGTTACAAGCAGTGGTTCTTTCTTTGCAACCTTCCCATCTGGTCTATTCATTTTGCGATCACAAGTTTATTGCAGAAATAGACAAATGTCTAATCTATCTAATATATAGGTAGTGTATGGGCACCTTAAGTCTCCTAGTTTAAAAAGATAACCACATATGAGGGTTTAAAAAGCGAATCTGTAGATTAGTGGTAGTTGAACTACTGTCGGTGAGCAGTAAAGAAAATTAACATGTTTCTAAATCAATATTGTCATATAAATTGTATTTTCGTTTTTAGGGTCAGAGTCAGAGTGGTGGTCATGGACCAGGAGGTGGAAAAAAAGATGACAAGGTAAGTAACAAGTACTGTTTTTTAAATGTAAAGCTGGCCATTCACTTTGCTTATATTAATCAAATAAGATCTGACAGAATGTGCTGATTATCAGAAAAAAAACCAAAAACCTATACATTTTTATCACAATGCAGTCTTTACTCTGCCACATTTATTTTCAAATTTATTGTTGACTGTTCATTATTATTTAATTTAAGCTTGTGCTTTGACATGTAATATAGTTTTATTTAATATATATATATGAATTGTCTCATGAAAGGATAAGAAGAAGAAGTACGAGCCTCCAGTACCAACCAGAGTGGGCAAAAAGAAAAAGAAAACAAAAGGACCAGATGCTGCGAGTAAACTGCCTCTTGGTATGTGCTCACACCAATATAAAGTAATGCAAATGTACCTATGATATAATAATAAAGTGATCTTAGCACAGCTGTGTGCAATGCATTTTCACTACACTATAACACGTTTCATTTCAAGGGGAACTGTGGTCTCCTATTAAGATAGTTGTGTATAAGGCTTGGTACACATGGGTCTATTTTTTGTCCCGACTCGCTACAAGCGAGCACTCGGCTGGAACAAATGACTGTCGGTCGCGGCAATAGTGGCCGTGACAGACAGTGCACACGACCGGTCCCCATAGGTAACCGCACGATCGGCCGTGATTTACCAATGGGTCTGTTCGTCCGATTCAGACTCCACACCATCAGATATTTCTGTCCGACTGACCGTTCCATGGCACGATCGGCCGGTCAGCCGGAAATATCTGCTGGTGTGTACCTTTAAAGGGCATCTATGGTGAAAAACACAAATTGCCCCATTGCAAAGTTAAATTCATGTGCTCTGTGCTGCCTTTCTCCTACCTCTGTCAGTGACTTTGTTTTTCCATGGTGTCAGATCTCTCTGCAGCACTTCTCCCTCCCCTCTGTTACCTCCTCCATGTCTTAACTCTGGCTGCCCGATAAGCTTATGTGCAGCAGGAGTTAAAAGTTCAACATCCTGAAAAACACACCCTTGCTTAGTGGCCAATAGAAAGCAAGCTGTCCTGGAGACACGGATGAGAAGGGAGAACAGTAGTTTACTGCTGCAGTACGATGTCTCTCTTTGTGACCCATCATCATAAGTGAAAGCTATCAAGAAGGGAGGAGGGATGGACTTGAGCAGGGAAGAGGGTGATGTCACAGGGATTTGATTGACAGTACAAGTAGGAGTAGAGGAATGCAATCATGTATTTTTTAATGTGTATCTTAGGACACAGAGGGAAACTGAAGAAGTGAAGACACTGGGGGTTTAAAATTGTGTGTAGGTTGTGCTGAGAACTCGTATACATGTAATAAAAACAAATCCTAAAAACCAATTGTTTGGGTCAAGGTAAGTATCAAATTGCAATCAATAAAATATCTGGTATATATTAAAAGGTTCAGTCTTACACTTTGCAGAGAAGTTTGGGTTCAGATATCATCAGTTTTTATTACATGTATATGAGTACTCAGCGCAACCTACACACAATTTTAAACATTTGGGATTTTTGAGTGACTGTTCTTGTTTGGTTTGCTGCAACTCAAAATATATAAAGATCCTGGACTTCATCACACCACTTGGCACTAAGAGAATAACTTCTTAAATTTTAATAACGCTGTGGGTTGTGAAGAATTATAGAACACATTTTCCCATTATAGATGCCCTTTAAAGGGCAGGTTCTTACCTTTTGAACAAGCCATGAATATCCATCCTGAGTGCATTAAATTCGATTTTAATGCACAATGGATGTAATACACAATGGATGTAAGCACTGCTTTGTAATTACTGTCTTCTCCAAACAGTGGGGATTAAAGCATGGGCACCGGTATTGCCCGTACTTATAGCATGCCACTCTAAATCATTACTTTGGGAAATACAAAGATGCATTTTTGCAAGATTTTAAATACAGGAATCTCCATAGGATGCCAGAGGAGTAGCGCTTATAGTATAGAAGTACTGGAGAATGTAGTTTTTTTTTTTTCATCGCGGTGCGCCTTTAACCTACATTTAGCATTTAAATAATGAAAATCTTACATTATAGAATATCTAATAATATAGACTCCAACACCCCTCTTAATCTGTATACATTTATTGTGCAGGATTTAATTACAACAAACGACTTACCTATATATTGTCACTTCTTGCCGTATACATCCTGTACACGCTTTTAATAAGAATAATGTTAAATGTAAAAAAAAATATTTAATAATTTAAACTTGGTGGAAAAATTTAACGTTCATTCCTTAATGCTTGTCTAGTTTGTCTACTACTAATCAGTCACAAAGCATGTATATTTTTTAAGTGTTAACTTCATATTTCATATTTTTGATGGACCTTTAGCTCGGAACCACCTATCTTAATCCAGAGCCACTGGACGTGTGCTAAGACCACAAAGCTGCCATAAATGGGTTAAGCCCCCAGTGGATAATTTTAAATATAAAAGTTTCAATTTATATTTACATTAAAAATTTACATAAACGTTGTTTCATCAGCAATATGCATGTAGCCCTTGTAGATCAGCACATACTTTATTTGGTTATTACTAAATGTTGCTTTTTGTCATTTTCAGTAACCCCCCATACACAATGTAGGTTGAAGCTGTTGAAATTGGAAAGGATTAAAGATTACCTCCTGATGGAGGAAGAGTTTATAAGAAACCAAGAGCAAATGAAGCCACTGGAGGAGAAACAGGAGGTAATTCCAGCCTCTATAAAACGGCTCTTATTTTCTGTTTGTCATTGTAGGTTGTCACTTGAATTAAAGGATTAATGAAACACATTTCTAAGGCTGGGTACACACCATGCAATATTTCGTTTTAAACAACCGATAATTCAGTGTATCGGCCAATAGGGTGAAAACATTGCATTGGTTTTCAGGCAGACGCAACTGAGTTTATTTGTCAGAATGGGCGATCAGATGAGTCCGAAAACCACAGCCGATCGTGTGGTCCTCTATGTACTGCACTCTCGATTGCGGCAACTACTTTTGCTGCGAGTGACAGTCCTTCATCCTGGTCGATGGGGGCAAAAACTGCAAGGTGTGCACCCAGATTTAGGATTTTGTTTTAAGGGCATGTCAACCCCCAAAACTAAAATCCCCCCCACTACTGGCCCCATTGTGTAGTGTAGTTTAATCCTTACCTCACATCCCAGCTCCATATGGTTCTCCTGTAGTCCCCCCCCCAAAGTCCCAAAAACTGCCCACCAGGAGGATAGCAGAGTCCATATAGGACTCTGCCTCCTACCTGGCCTCCGGGAGAAGTTTGGCATGCGTACTGCAGCCCTTCTCCCTCTCCCTCCCGATTAGGATTCCCTCCCCCTACCGTAAAAACGATTCCACCAGACATTGCCCGTCCCCGCAGCCCCAACCGCTATGATAGTAATCTCAGAAAATGCCCAGAACATTACTTATGCCTCCGATGTCCCTCTTGCCTCCGCCGCACTGAACTCCCGGCAGCTGCGTCCGTGATTGGCTGACGCTCAGCCAATCACAGACGCGACTGCCGGTCCCGCCCCTCTGCTTGCATTTTCTCGCAAGCAGAGGGCCGGCAGCGCGGCAGAGGCAAGAGGGAAGGTAAGTAAAGTTCTGGGCATTTTCTGAAATTACTAACATAGCGGTTGGGGCTGGGGGGACAGGGGCAATGTCTGGTAAAAAAAAATTTTTAAGGGTGGACATACCCTTTAACTTTAAAAATCAAGGGGGTTATTCAATAAAAGTTCTTATCATTTAAAATGGTGCTAATTTTGCCCCAACCAATCAGATGTTAGCTTTCAAATATTAAATAAGATCTGATTGGCTGGGGCTAAATTAGCACCATTTTAAATGATAAGAACTTTTATTGAATCTCCCTGCAAATCTATAATTCTTTTGGCGACAGGAGCACTTCCTGTCATCATTTTGATAACTTTGTGACTTCCTAATATAGAATATATTGTCCTTTCTTTTTTTAGGAGGAAAGATCAAAGGTAGATGATCTACGAGGAACTCCCATGTCAGTTGGCACACTTGAGGAGATAATTGATGATAACCATGCCATTGTCTCCACATCAGTAGGCTCAGAGCACTATGTCAGTATCCTTTCCTTTGTGGATAAAGACCTTCTGGAGCCAGGATGTTCTGTCTTACTAAACCATAAAGTAAGTTTATCAGATCATCAGGGTTTATATAGGGTTTGAAAGCTCCCAGCTGTTGCTGAGCTAAAAATTCCTGAACACCAAAATACATGTTATAGGTCACTGTTATAATAAAATGTACAGGCTGCTGATTTAATTTAAATACTCTTATATTTAATATTACATTTCTCTGTACCTCTAGGTTCATGCTGTGATTGGAGTACTTATGGATGACACGGATCCACTTGTAACTGTGATGAAAGTGGAAAAAGCTCCTCAGGAGACCTATGCTGATATTGGCGGGCTTGACAACCAAATACAGGAAATCAAGGTGTGGCAGTATACTTTTATCATACACCTTTTGAGGTTTTCATGTTTGTTGTACTTTTGTTGTATTTTTCACAGATAAATATAAAAAAAATTTGACAATATAGCATATTGTAAAAGGTAGGATTGCCGCAAACAAATGATATTCAGTAGAAAAGCATAGTTTTTCTTTTTCCTGTACAAACTCAATTCATGCTTTATGGTAGCCCAGTAGAGCATAGCTTCTTACCTGAATAAATAGAACAAGATTACATTTCTCCATTGTACAATATACTGTTAGTTTTTGTGTAATTTCTAATTGTATCATGATATTTTAATATTATCAAATGGTCCACTGAGGTACAATACAGTAATAAATGCATGAATTATTTTTTGTGTTATTATAATATTTGGCTGTAAATGTCAATAGGAAAGCATTATAGTGTGTGTATTCTTCTGGAAAATACCTGCTATCTTTTTCCCCCGAAACGTTGTATTTCACTTTGGAGTGCAACATCATTGATTTGTGATTACAGACATCCTTTCAAATTACCTTTTACATGAATTACAGACACCCTTTTAAATGACCTTTTACATGAATAATGGATTGACGCAAAGTATCTTTGTGCTTATTATTTTTTAGGAATCTGTGGAGCTTCCCTTAACTCATCCAGAGTATTATGAAGAGATGGGTATAAAGCCTCCAAAAGGAGTCATTCTGTATGGACCACCAGGCACAGGTATAATTTTCATATAAGCATCATAAATGCAGAAATATTTTTAGCAAGAACGTAGTGGTTTAACATTTTTTTTTATTCTCACAGGTAAAACTTTGCTAGCCAAAGCTGTTGCAAATCAGACCTCTGCCACCTTTCTGCGAGTTGTGGGGTCAGAACTTATTCAGAAGTACTTAGGCGATGGGCCAAAGCTAGTCCGAGAGCTCTTCCGAGTTGCAGAGGAGCATGCTCCCTCAATTGTGTTTATTGATGAAATTGATGCCATTGGAACAAAGAGGTATTATTGATTTTATATTTTACTCATGACATGCTTTATATTATGTCACTGCATCAGGGTTGGTAAAAAGCATGAATTAAGAAGTAAAGGCTAAATTTACCTAGACTGCAAATTATGTACCATCTGCATAATGATTTGCCAGTCTAAATGGAAAATGGCTGTTTAACAGTGACAATCTATCAACCCGTAGTTGTCCACTGACAGACTCAGACTTGTTGTATATGCAGCATTATCAGAACTGTGCCAGCTTCCACAACATGGAGCCGAAGCAAAGTTAATTTATAAGGTACTCTTATGTAATCGCACCACAAATCACCAGGAAATTTTAAAGCACACTGTTTCTGGTAGGCTAGTGGGCCAGGTCTGAAGCATCCTTCTATAAGGTGAATAGCGAATAGGTGTTAGCTCTCTGTGCACCACGCCTAATTTGTACAGTATCCTTACCTTAGGCCCTATCGGTGTGTCCTTATGATTGTGGGGGAAATGAGAGTAACTAAAGTAAAACCACACATAAGCAGTGGGAGGGTGTGTACCAAAGCCTTAATATATAATGTATGCATCTATTTTAAATACCTGTTTAAAATATACCAATGATGGCGAACCTTTTAGAGACAGAGTGCCCAATCTATAATGTAATTATATATGGCATAGTAATATATAGACACAGATACAGTAGATAGAATCGATTATAGATTAATATTAAATGTTGTTTGCACAATCAATTTTAATACAGTGATGTAGTGTGCTCCTCTTACTTTGATTTAACGTTGGGTTCTATCAACCCCAGGGTGGTGAATATTGGCAATTGCCAGCCTTGGTGTGCTAGAGTGAATCTATACTTGTTTTGACCTCCCTTGTTACCAAAAAAGCCATGTGTCTATGCTTTTCTGGTAACAAACTCTGCTGTACATGAGTGCCCACAGAAAGGACTCTGAGTGTCACCTCTGGCACGTGTGCCATAGATTTGCCACCACTGAAATATACAATGCTTAGATGCGATTTTTAGGATGTTTACCATTGGTCACACTGCATTTATATAATTTCTTAGTATATTCTACATTACATGCTTTAACAATTAAGCAGGTTATGATTGTAGTATTGTCATAGTTTAATCTTACAGAGATCACATTTATTACTTGTGTTTTTCTACAGATATGATTCCAATTCTGGTGGAGAACGAGAAATCCAAAGAACTATGTTGGAACTTCTCAATCAATTGGATGGGTTTGATTCAAGAGGAGATGTTAAAGTTATTATGGCAACAAACAGGATAGAAACACTGGATCCAGCACTTATCAGACCAGGTAGTTATCATGGGTTGGACATGAGTAATTTTAATTATTCATTATACTACTATATTTGATACTAAAAATGTGATCAGTCAGCTTTTCAAAATCCATTGATAGTGTCAAGATATTTGTTACATTGTCTCAAGAGCATCTATTTATATAGAAATGAAGTAAGCAGCAAATATGGTTTCAGAGGTTTTTGTGATCCTGCTTCCATGACATCATGAGAAGTGGATTAAAGGAACACTAAATTCCCCACAAACCATAAATATAACTATTTGCCATTCATTTCTATTATTCACAGGAAGGTGAGAAAGCTTGTGAATAAAAGGACGCCCGGGGGACCTGGAACTTACCTTACCACCGCTCCACTGCAAACCGCTCCTTCACTGACAGCCGCTCTGTCCCGACCGCGCGCACTAACTTAGGCGCATGCGTGCCAATACAAAAGATAGGGCACGCGATTGGGACAGAACAGCTGTTATGTGCAGTAGTGGCTTGCGAGTGGAGCGTGTAAGGTAAGTTCCAGGTCCCCCGAGCTTCCTATTATTCACAGGGAAGTGAGAATAAGCGTTCTCACCGCCCTGTGAATAATCGAAACGGATGGCAAATAGTAATTTTTATGGATTTAGTGTTCCTTTAAGGGCCATATTTATAAAAGCGCAGTATGGAAAAAAAAATTAGATTTACACAAAAGCTGCATGCACTCTGGGCAAATCTTCAGGAAGATATCAGAGGATGTGCAGCTCTTAGTGAATTCTACCCTTGTATAAGTATTTAACGCCAGTTATCAGTTGGCATTAAATATATGCACAAAAGGATTGTTGTACATTTTAATACAAGTTTGCAGCAAATGGTCATACAAGTTTAACTCCCTTTTAATATTTATTTTAATGTACACTAAAACAATGACTTTGCCTCATTTCAATATATAAATGAATACATGCAAGCAGCTCTTACTCTGATGTGTTTGTGTTGCTGTATTAATTCAATCCAGTACTTGATTTGCTCAAGCTCAGTCCCCCTGCTAGACTATCTGACTCTCTGTTAGGGCAAGCATGCTGTGTAATCCCTATGAGGCAGCATTAGGAGAGGAAATTTCGCACCATGCAGTTCACGTACCAACTGTCACCATTCCAGTAACAGCAAAACTACACACAGCGGTAAAACAGAAAAGATGATACTAAGGGCACGGCCACACTGCAACGCAATCGCATGCGATTTCATGTGCGATTTTTTTGCGTTTGCGATTTCTTCAATAAGTAGGAAAACGCATGCGATTGCGATTAAAAATGCAAAACGCAATCGCAACGCACTGAAAAACGCGTGTTTTTTTGCGTTGACGCGTTTTCAATGATTTTTAAAAAGCGCAAACGCAAAAAAAACGCAGCAGTGTGGCCTAGCCCTAAGGGCCCTATTTATAAAAGATCGTTATCGCAAAAATAGCGATCGCTATCGTAAAATAACAACCATTATTTTCCGATAACGACCATCATTTTCCGATAACGACCATTATTTTCCGATATCGGAAAATAATGGTCGTTATCGGAAAATGACGGTCGTTATTTTACGATAGCGATCGTTATTTTTCGATAACGATCTTTTATAAATAGGGCCCTAAGTAACTTGATTGAAAGCTGAAATGTAAGATGTTTCTGACTGGATATCAAGTAGATCAACAAAAAAAATGGTACAGTGATAGTTGGGAAGAATTATAGTTTCCAGTAATGGGCAATTTAAGAAAAACTAATTTCCCAGTGTACAAATCAAATAAATGGGAACTGTAGTCTCCATACAAGTGTGCTCTATTTAAAAGATTATTTAAAAAAGAACTCTCTTAGTGGGGGATTTTCCTGGTACATTATTAGACCCACATGCTTACTTTTGATATGATCTTTAATGGAGTTTATACCTAGTTGTTTCTTTGTTAGGGGAACTATAATCTCATGCTTACCGTATATACTCATATATAAGTCGAGATTTTCAGGCTTTAAAATTAGCCTGAAAACCTAACCTCTGCTTATACTCGGGTCAAGTCCTAATTTAGATCCAAATGCTCTAATTGCGGATAGTAACCAGTAGGTGGCGCTGTGTTAAAAAAACCTTCAGCTGCATAGAAAGTTACAGGAGCTGATCTGCCTTTACACTCCTCCTTGCTTCCTGTAGTCAGGATGCTGGACTCACTCAGCGCTGTCACTGCTCAACTGGATGCTGTAAATCTGATGGGTCTTCTCAGTTTTTTTTTTTTAAACACGTTTTATTAGTGGTTCCAATCTCTGTTATTTAGATACATGCAGCATTTTACCTTTAATACACGTAGACATTGATTACATATATTGGTAATCTTACAGAATTCCTGTGATTGGCTAGGATTTACATGGGCCTGTAGTAACATATATAGAACTATTTACATTTAACAAATTATAGTCATCTAGATATTTGTCTACCTGTCTTTTCGGGTTACCTGTCGAGTAGTGTCCGCCTCACACCGTCCGCCCGCCCACAGCCCATACATATATTGGCGGAATGCCACTTGGTCCTCAGAATATGAGAATTTTAGTTGGTGTTCAATTCAGTGTGTTCGTTGATTCCAACCACTGGCTCCAGATCTTCTGGAATTTATTCGGGCAATTTCTGTATTTATATGTGAGTTTAAGGTGGGGGAGATCAGTGTTGACCAGTCCGATCCACGTTTTTAGTTTGGGTGCCTTAGTTGACATCCATCTTAAGATTATTGTTTTGCGTGCATAGAATAGGGTTGATTGAATAAAGTTTAATTCGTAGCTGGACCATATATCGTCCTCCACCATACCAAACAGACACATCTCTGGTGTGGGTCGGATGGGGTGCGGTGTCAGTTCTTTCAAGAATTGTAGGGTCCCCCTCCAGAATTGGGCCACCTTGGGGCATTCCCATATAAGGTGTATAAAGTCTACGTCTGGTTGATGACATTTGGGACATAGAGAAGTGTGGGAGTTGCCCATATGTCTCATTTGTTTCGGTGTATAGTATGCCTGGTGGAGGATATTGAACTGTAGCAACTTGTTATTGACTGCCGGGGAGACTGTAGTGGGAGTATTATAAAGTTCTGACCATTGTTCCTCTGAGGGGTCTCCGAGGTGTGGGGACCATTTATGTTTGATTATGTCCAGGGTTGGGGCCGACTTAACTGTGATAAGGTGGGTGTATAGTTTTGAGATAATGCCTCTGATACCCTGTGTACATATAATGCCTATGATAGGATGCTTGGAGACTGTAGTTTGAGGTGTGGGAAAGGTGACTTTCAGTGCATGGTGTATTTGTAGGTATCGGAAGTGGGCCGAGTTTGGAAGCTTGTGTGTATTTTGTAGGTTTGCAAATGGTATTATTTTATTGTTTTGGATTAGATCGCCGAGGGTGTGGATTCCCCAGTCCTTCCATTGTTTCTGGCCTGGAAGGGAGTGTGTTCCGACTAGTAGCTTGTTGCCCCAAATGGGTGTGTGTTCTGCATATCCCTGAAATTTTATATCATTGATGAGTGGCCAGATCCTAGCGGATTGTTTGTGTAGTACTGTACCTGTGCCTATTAGGTGTATTTTGGGCGCAGCTAGGTATGCCAGGAACGGGCCGGTTAGATATGCTGTCATCATTAGATCGGATGTATTAGGAGGAATTAATGGGTTAACCCAGCATTGTAGGTGTTTGAGTTGTGACGTCCAGTAGTATAATTGGAGGTTTGGAAGGGCCAGTCCTCCCATTGATTTGGGAGTTTGGAGGGTTGATGTTTTTATTCTTGGTCTTTTATAGTTCCAGATGAAGGATAGGATGAGGCTGTTAATTTTAGTGAAGAACGACTTTGGAATGTAGGTCAAACTATGTTGGGTCATGTATAGGATTTTAAGTAGTAGGAAGATTTTGACTAATTGTATTTTGCCCCACAGGTTCATTGGTAGGTGTTTCCAACTCAGGGTTTTTTGTTTTGTGTATTCTATCAAACTCGCTATATTTAGGGAGTAAAATTGTTGAGGGGATTTAGTAATTTCGATTCCGAGATATTTAAAGTGATGTGGTCTTGGGATGGGTGTAGGGGTGGTAAGTTTGTGGGGTGGGATATTGTCTAGTGGGTATAGGGCCGATTTACTCCAGTTGATTAGTAGGCCAGAGTATTTCCCAAATTCATTAATTAGGTTGAAAACTATGGATAAGGAGTGGCTTGGATTACTTATGTAGAGTATTAGGTCATCTGCATAGAGACCAAGTTTCTCTTCTAATTGGTTTATTTTAAAGCCTTCAATGCTGTTATTATTACGGATCGCTATAGCCAGCGGTTCTATTGCCAGTGAAAAAAGATATGGGGAGAGAGGACAGCCTTGTCTGGTTCCTCTCTGTAGTGGGAAGGCTGAGGACATTGTACCATTAATAAGTATTTGTGCTGTTGGGTTGGTATATAGGAGCTGAACCCATTTGATATATCTTTGGCCTATACCAAATTTTTTGAGAGTTTCCCACAGGAATAGCCACTCGACCAAGTCAAACGCTTTTTGGGCGTCCAGTGAGAGCATTATGCGTTCTCCAGCATTGTCATGGTCTATTTGTGTTTGGATAAGGGTTCGACGGATATTAATTGTTGTTGATTTAGTGGGCATGAAGCCAGTTTTGTCCGGGTGGATAACATTGGATATGACTGATTTGAGGCGTTGTGCAAGGATCTTGGCTAATATTTTATAGTCAGAGGTTAAAAGTGAAATTGGTCTATAGGAGGCGCACTCCTGCGGGTTTTTGCCTGGTTTTGGGAGCATAACTATGGTGGCCTTGCAAAGTGAAATGGGTAGGGAGCCAGAAGTATGAGTCATTGAGCATATTTAGGATGTGGGGGACGAGGTGTTCGGAGTACCTTTTGTATATCTCCATCGGAAGGCCATCTGGGCCCGGGGCCTTACCACCGGCCATCTCTGTAATGGCTGAAAGAATTTCGGTATTTGTAATCGGGGCGTCAAGTGCTGTTTTTTGGGCTTGTGTTAGGGTGGGGATTTGCAATTGATCCAGGTATTGTTTTATTTCTTGTTGTGTGCTGTCTAGTCGGGATATATAGAGGTTGGCATAGTAGTCTTTGAAGGTGGATAGAATTTGGGGGGTAGTATGTACTGGGGTCTGGTCCGGGGTTAGAATGCTGGTGATGTTATTGGATTGAGTGTGGTCTTTGACCAAAAAGGACAGTAATTTTGCAGATTGGCCTCCGTTCATAAAGTGGTTTTGTTTGATGAAAAACTGCCTACGGTTTGCTTTTTCGGTTTGTAGAATATTGTATTTCCTTTGTTGATGTAGCCACTGATTTTGATTGGGTGGGGTTGGGTTGGGTCTTCTCAGTTTGGGGCAAAAAATGGCTGCTAGTTCAGTGCAAGTGACAGATTGAAACTACAACTCTCAGGTGACACTTAACTATTGGGGTCAGAGTGCCCTTTACTATATGGGGGTCAGGAGAATTGTAAATAATGGTAAGCTTAATTAAAAGTTTATTGAACCTTGCCACTCCACGTGTTTAGAAACTACAATTCCCAGCAACCAAAGCATGCTGGAAGTTGTAGCTTCCAGACATCTGGTGTGCCAAGGAATTAGGGGTTACTGGTACTGGATTTGGTTATTACTGTATGGGAATGCTGTTGTTCATTTAAAGGGCAACTTAAGCCACAAAACAATACAGAATCAGAAGGCAGTAGTGGTCATAATTTTTACCCTCGGCTTATATTCGAGTCCATCAGTTTTTAGTCATTTTTCAGGTTAAAATATCTCGACTTATACTCGGATCGACTTATACGAGTATATACGGTAGTTTAATGAATTATTGATGGCCTTGATTTATTAGATCTTGCTTTGTTGTGCACTGGACTATTTAATATCTAAGTCACCTTGTTAGGTGCATTTTTTCTTTTGTATATGTTCCTCATATATTTTTTTAATGAGTTATGGCCTTGATTCACTGGGGAGCTGCATGTGTATGTGTGGATGCTTGCTGATATACTGGTATATCTTATTGGCATCATTAGCTCAATGTGATGAATTGTAATATTATAAATTATAAACATACAAGGCTTTGTGAGGCTTGGAAGTGTTTTTATTTTATTTTTTTCCCACTTTCATGCGCTTTGTCTGTCAAGAGGCTGTCCAATTTATCAATAAAGTATCTTTTTTTGCACAACTTATTAAGGGTGTGCCCTGATGTATCCACTGTTTGTGCTCTTTTTCTTAGGATATTATAGTGGTAGAAGTACCCCTTATTATTGAGATATTACAATTTATTTGTACATATTTGGTGCCAGGCTATTTTCTTCTTTATTAATCTTTTATGGTTACCGTATATACTCGAGTATAAATCGAGGTTTTCGGGCTTTAAAAAAAGCCTGAAAATCTTACCTCGGTTTATACTCGATTCAATCTTTCTCCTACCTTGTCCAGCGGCCGCGCGATCCGCATCTTCAGTGCGCTTCCGGATGACGTCACTACCCGGCACCTCTCACTTTGCGGTGCCGATTAGTGACATCATCCTAAAGCGCAGAGGATGAGGAGTGAGCGTCCGCCGGACAAGGTAGGAGAATACCACAGGGACGCCAGGGCACAGAATACTTAGAAATAAGAGTAAAACCTTCTTTATTTGTGCATACTGTATGCACAAATAAAGGAGGATTTACCCCTATTTGCAAGTATTTGCCACTTAAGATGTTTGAAAACTACAACTCCCAGCAATAAAGCATGCTGGGAGTTGTAGTTTCCAAACATCTTAAGTGGCAAATACTAGTAGGGGTTACACTCTCGGTTTATACTTGAGTCAGTCTGTTTTTTTCCCCTTTTAAGGTAAAACTAGGTACCTCGGTTTATACTCGGGCGGTTTATACTCGAGTATATACGGTATATGACAAAGTGATTTGTAATTTTTGAAAACTAAAACTATTGAACACTATTGACTATAAACACTATAAAAAAGACTATCGACTGTAATTGGCATAAAACTTTGTCTATAGTCTAAACCATGCATACACATTTAGTGTTTTGATATGTTTTTTTTATGTGTTGGTAGAATTATTGTGGTGCTCGTGCCTGGTGATGAGATTGTTTCGTAGCCCTCTCAAATTGTAGAATACAGTGCATTTGTGAAATGTCTATTTTATATGCTTGTGAAGGAGGCCATTTATGTGAAAATAAAGAAACCAAGCCTAAATAGAGGTAGGGGGGGTTCAACGCCAACTGTCTGCCATGTACAATGCTGTTTTGACACCTTACCCTGGGCGTTCCTATAACACCTTTTAGCCACTATCCAATCACGCCCTTAACACCTGGCTGTGATATGCTAATTGGGATTTTCCAGGGTATATAATTGCCACAGATTCTTGTACAAGTCATTCTGAATTGAGAAAGCCAGTCGGATGACTAGCGAAATGTCTTCAAGAACTACATTTCAAGTCCAGTTGATCTAATTGAATACAACAGATATGTCTATTTTATAGCTAGAATATCTAACACAGAATTTGTGTCAAAATGTGTGCACATGGCTTTTCCTTTTAAGCCAAATAAGGTCACAGTTGTACATTATTCTCAAACTGTGATTGTTGTTGTATGTAATGTAAGGGAAATACCATTTATTGGTTATTCCATGACAGCTTTATGAATTGTTTCACAGTATAAACCATCAAATTGATTGATGTCTCTTTTACATATTGGCGTTGGTTAGGACCAAAGAATGAATACTACATACACTAAGAAAAAGGAGTAAGACAAGAATCTTATATATTGCAATAAAAAATTATTGGAAATATAGAAAAGGAGGGTCAAATGTTGGCAAAAAAGCCCTCCCCCTCCCATCTCAATATAAACATGTGAAAATATTAGTATATTATACAGTATATGCATATACTGGTATATAGCATGTTTAGGACCAGACCAATCCACATATATAAGAAAGTATATCCCACGCTAGTTAAAATCCAATATATATTCTGCATGAATCTAATATATAGAAATGCTTAGTCACCATAGGTAGCATGAAAGACAGTAATTTATTAAAAATACAATACATAAAAAGAATAACCTAAAAATATCTAATAATTCTAACCAGCTGTCAGGGAATAGTCCATGTCTCTAGAGGAGACAGAATAAATCCCTTTATTAGCAGTGTGCAATAATAAGGCAATTAACAGTGTCCAATATAGCAAGTTACATCCAACGTGGCAAAAGAGCTGTATCCAGGGTAATGACCAGCTGTAATGCCAATGAAGGTATGCTTATTGTGAGGTCTATATAACCGTAGGCATAAAGTAAGTGTGCATAAGCCCAGTGTATAGTAATTTCTGAGGCAAGGAAAGTTATTAATGTGTTATCTGGCGAAGGTTCCTAAAATTATACATATCATGCACTGACTTCTCATAGGACATTTATTGTGTCTTGGCATCCCACTAACGGTTCGATGTGGTTATAGAGTATTTCGTGGATAAGATCTCACAACTAACTCTGTTTGGCTGCAGGCCAATGTGTACGTGTTTTTTAATTAATTTATGTTTACTGTGCAGGCAGAATTGATAGAAAGATTGAATTTCCATTGCCTGATGAGAAAACAAAAAAGAGAATTTTCCAGATTCATACAAGCCGCATGACACTAGCCGATGATGTTACATTGGATGATCTGATTATGGCCAAAGATGACCTGTCTGGAGCAGATATAAAGGTATGTCGTGGACATGATGCATTCTCTCTCGTACAAGTTATTGTCGGTATCAAATTGTCTGTAATAAAGGACAGTACCCTGTCCTTCAATAATATAATGCTAGTTTTTTCATTTTTTTTTGCTTGTGAAATCAGTTTCTTCAAAACTGTTCCTGCTTGTGTGCAGCTGGGGCAAGAAAGAGCAGCTTTTTATATAATGATGCACATGTTCTGGATCAACTGTTAGGTAGGGTTAAAAAGGAGGGTAAAAAGGTTGAACTTGATGGACGTGTGTCTTTATTCAATCTCAATTACTATGTTCAACTGAGTGATCACAGTTCATCATTTGACAGATGCTGGGAACTGCTCATTTAAAAGTTAATCTGAACATTTTTTATTTTTATCTCAAATACATCTATGTAATACATCTATGTAAGTAGTTGCCCGTACATCCTGTCCCTGTACTTGGAAGCACAATGTTGGCTCTGACACGAGCACCATAACCCCTGGAAATTGCATTGGTTGTGCTGGTTACTGGTAGGACTGGTTTATAGAAACCACTGTGGTATTTTTATTAGCAAGGTCTGGCTATTTTATTTCTGGTAGGGTCATATTTGTAAGGATTGCCAAATTATTTCGCATTACATTATAATTTTTATATCTCCCCTAAGGAACCCCCACAACATACTGTAGTTAAGCAGTAGCACAACTACAGTGCCCATACTATAATGTTTAAGTTTACCCTGTAAGACATTGTCTTAGAAGATATCTTTTATTTTTTTATCTTGTTGCAGGCTATTTGTACTGAAGCTGGTTTAATGGCACTAAGGGAGCGACGAATGAAAGTCACAAATGAAGACTTCAAGAAATCAAAAGAAAATGTCCTCTATAAGAAGCAGGAGGGCACCCCAGAAGGGCTATACCTTTAGTCCTATGTCACCCAATGTATTTTCTTTCACCCAGAAAAAATTAAATATATGGGTTTGTGTGTTCAGAAAGAGGGTAAAGCTGTTATTTGATGATCCCATTTGATACAAGCTAAAACACTGCAATCAAAACAATGTAGTGAGTTTTCCATTCTAAAAGAATATAACCTCAAGACTGTTGGCAATGGGTGGGTTCAGTCAGCTGATTAATATTTACTTTTTTTAAAATAAAAAACCTGTAACTTGTAAAATTGTTTTGTGTTAATTACTATTTGCCTCACATTATGCACAAACTGAAAATTTGTGCACGAAAAGAACATTAATAAAACGTTTGGAAAAATATGACCTTTTTATTTTTCAATAATAAAAGTACCGCAGACTTTCTCTCTGAGCCAAATTATAATCTTCCAGCTCTTGACCCTTTAAGACAGAAACAATCAAAACACATTATTTTTGGAGAGTTTAGTTATTTTTGCTTCGTGTATTGCATTTGGTTAGTATTATACAAAAAGAACAAACAAAATCATAACCTATCCATTTTTAAATGTAAATGTTATTCACCATTAGACTAATGCAGACATTTAGCTTTTGATTTGGGACTTTAAAAATTGTTGTAAATAAAATCCCAAATAATCGACAAACTTTTTTGTAATGCTGCCCTTCGTATGAATTATTATATGTCTAAAAAGCCTGGTAAAAATTCCCTGTCCTGGCCCATTCATTTTCCAAAAAAATATTGACTGCAAAATAATCGAGCATGGTAGTTGTCCCAACATTGAAGAAACATTGGTAAGATTTATAGTGTATGGCCAGCATAACATTGCTTTATCATCCAAATAAGATTTGTCAAATAACTGGCATGATAACACTTTAAGAGCAGCACGTGGCTTGTTACCCTGATGGTTTTCTAGTGATCTATTTCTCACCTCTATAACTTCGAACTGTACACGTTCCTGTTCTGCCCGTCTCTGGACTACAACCTGCAGCAAAAACACAAAAATTCCACTATAGGTCCTAATTTGGATTATGTAAAAATGATTTGATGCTTGGGCTGTGTACTACATAAATTTATACATTGCACTAAACCTCCTTTACCCCACTTTTATGTAGATGCATAGGCATTTACATTTTTTGTCTCCTTAAAAGGTTTTAGACCTTATTCACTTTTGCCAAGTTATACTTACAAAAACTGCTATTCCTGTAAGAATTGCTAGGGCAATGATTATAATAATGGCTGCAAATCCTGGAGATATGGTCTTCATATTTATACGCGGTGGCTCATTGTCAAAAAACAGAACACGAATAGAATCTTGATCCACTTCTATGTTTCGCCCCTCCAAGACTGTAGTGAATTTACATTGTTTTAGCTGTGGATATAGACAGCATACTAAATGTTAATTTAATGGGAGTTAAATTTCTGCACGCAGTCATAAGTATATAGACTATACAACATGGGGCTCAAAGTGCATCCCTGCAGAACACCCTTGCTTAGAGCTATCGCTTTGGACATCTTACCCTCTTCCTTAACCACTTGCGATCTACCTGTAAGAAAGTCCAAAACCCTTCTACATATCTTAGTACTCAACCCCAAATCCTTCAACTTTCCAAGCAACATTTTTGGTATTATTGTATTAAATGAAGAACTGTAGTCTACAAATAATAATCTTGTGTAATTTCCTTTTCCACCCTCTGCATGGTTTGAAACTGCATGCAGAATGAGTAATGGCATCTTCGGTAGACCTGTTTAAACGATAAGCAAACTGTAAAGGGTCAATAGAATCTGAAATAACAGCAAATATGCTTTTTTTATAAACCTTTGAAAAGTTCTTTTTACTCCAGAAGTTCTAGGTTTAAGAATGTGACAAATAATAAATAGAGATTACAGAGGTTAAAACTATCAGATTGTGCACTTACATCCCGCTCAATATAATACGCCACTGTAGCAATGTCAACCGTCTCCTTTGTTCCATTGGGACAAAATAACTTCATGGTAATTTCATACGTCAGTTCATTAATCTTCATTAAAAATAGTTTTAATGAAACAGACAAAAGAATGAGATGTTTTTGCATCAGTGTGAAAGAATACAATTTCTAATGTGCCTTATGTCATAAAAGTATTTGTATCAGCTAATTGTAGCTAGAGAAATATTTTTATGCTATTGAATCTCATCTGTCATGAAGTTCCACCTTAAACAATTTAATGCATAACCAATAATATCCAATATTAGTCTTTTAAGTTAATTAAAAAAGTGCAGGTACATACACGTGCATCTCACACACATGCCTTTGCATGATGCAACTCTTAAAGGGACAGTTCAGTGGAAAATATCAATATTTGTTAAATTGTTAGTTTGTGTAATGCGTACTTGGTTATTCTATATATTCTATTCCATTTTGAAAAATTAGTTGATTTCATACCCTTTACTTTTCCCTGCTGTTGACATTAGAGAGCTGACATTTCATGTTCTAAATTTCATGTTCTAACGGTCCTTCTTCTTCCCAGGATGCACCACTTCCTTGGAATGTAATTTCTACTGATTGGCTGTTGGATGTGTCAAACATGCTCAGATGTCTACTGAGCAACTGAATCAACCCAGGCGTTGTGGGTCAAGGGAAAGACCATAATGGTCTCTACTAGGGGTCCTGCAAACAGGAAGTCAGTATTTTGGTTGCATTTATTTATACACAGACAAAATGCTGAATTGGCACATTAAGGTCATTGGGATAAAAAAATACTGCTCTTTTGTCTGAAAAGTACATGTATTTGCACTGAAATTCCCCTTTAAAAATGGCACCAGCCTATTAAATGAGAACTATTGAGTTTCTAATCACATGATCACAGCTTACACTTCAACCACCTAATGAGATTTTCTTTTACCTTATGGTCATCATTTTGGTGGTGTTAAAAATATCACAAAAATCACGTTAGAAATATGCATTTATAATCTAAACATTTGGTACGTTGCTTGTGCTGCCTAGACGCGCAAACTTGGGAAACTGTGGTCTCAAAACAAGTTAGGGTTGAATGAAAGCCTGCAGTATTTCCTATAATGAGCCGACAATCACATCTCTGGCTGGAGCCTGTGAGACATTACATTGGGGTGAATGTTGAAACTTCCTGCTTCCAGTAGGTTGACATCACGTGACCTCTGCCCCAACCGTCTCCCTCCAAGGGGAGAAGCATGCTCAGCTAAGACTTAATGCTTGGGAAATCAGGAAGTACCTGGGGGGGGGGGGGGAAAGGACTGTAGAGAAGGGGAGCCTATTAATGCAGGCTGAGGCTAATCACATGACTACACATGGCTGAAAACAGGAAGTGTTTAAGCAGTAAGTAATATTGCTGAACCTTTCCAGCAATAACTTCTCACAAATTTTATCTGGAGATGTGATTTAGGTTTTATTTTGAAGGTAAGATGGAAGGCTTTTTATATAATGCTTACTAGTTTGGAAGAATTCAAGACCACAGTTCCCCTTTAACAAGCGTTATTATTATGTTACATCTGAATGTGAAAATATTTCCATTATCTTACAATAAGAATTAAAATGATTGTTATTCTGTTATTTTACTATGCAGGTGTAAAATAATGACTGCTATCATTCTTTTATGACATAAAATAATGCTGTGTGTTCGTACATTTTCAAGTAATGGTAGTGTTCAATAACAGCTGGCATAGGAAATGACCACATTTGTCGGAAAATAAAAACAGTACAGGTGTTAACCAAGTTAACCAGGACCCACCCCCTGCTAAATAGATTACAATGTGATCAGACAAAGTTTAGATAGAAATATATACTGTATATAAATATATTTATTTATTAGTATATATAAATACTAGAAGATAAAACAAGTGACAACCAAAAATGTTATATATATATATGAAGTCTAAAAATATAAATATTACATATACATCATTCTTAAAGGGACAGTTCAGTGGAAATTATCAATATTTGTTAATTTGTTAGTTTGTGTAATGCCTTCTTAGTTATTCTACATATTCTCTCCCATTTTGAATAATCAGTTGATTTCATACCCTTTGCTGTTCCCTGCTGTTGACATAAGTGAGCTGACATTTCAGGTTCTAACAGTCCTTCTTCCCAGGATGCACCACTTCCTTGGAATGTTCCAAACAGTAATTTCTACTGATTGGCTGTTGGATTGGGTCAAAGATGCTCAGATCTCTACTGAGCAACTGAATCAACCCAGGAGCTGGGTCAAGGGCAAGCCATAATGGTCTCTACTAGGGGTCCTGGTCCAGGAAGTCAGTATTTCGGTTGCATTTATTTATACACAGACAAAATGCTGAATTGGCAGATTAAGGTCATTGGGATGAAAAAATACTGCTCTTTTTTCTGAAAAGAATATGTATTTGCACTGAACTTCCCCTTTAATAAAATCAATTAGAAAATTGCAATACAATATATATGATATTCCCCTTATGAATGCAGTGTTGCAAATTCGCCCATGTTAATTAAATAATGTTCTGCAGAAAGTAAATGAGAAAAGTGGAGAATATGCCCCTCAACAGAAAACAAAATGCTGCAATATTTGTGGAAAGGTAACTTGCTACATCATTTCTTCTATCATTAAGATTGTAAGGAAATGTTGGATTGAGTTGTTTACTCACAGTTAGTTGCAGAATCTGTGGTGTTTTCAGGATGTAGTCAGACACCTTAATGATCAAAATCCTAAGGAATGTTATTTAGAATATTTCATGTTAAGATTCATGCTGATTTTTGAGAGAAAAAAAGACTAAAGGGGGAATTTAATGAGTGCAAATGTAATATCGTGTTTGTGACATGGGGAACAGTCTTATTTGGTCTTTCTCCGTGGGACCATAGCACCAGTCATTAAAAAAGTCACTCAAACCTGATATCAACTCAATATTAAATACTTGAGGCAGTTGCGTGAGTAGATTACAAAACCAATGTAGCACCAGCAAATCCTACTAGACCTTTGTAAATGGAACAATATAAATAAATATATTATTTTTCATTCTAACCAGACTTTTCATCTTGATGTTAAAAGAAAATTAGTTGGAGACGCCTGGGTAATTTCCACGTTTCCATGGTAGCCCTTACAAAATGCTTCACCTAATAAAAGGTTTTTACAGAATTTAACAAGATAAATGCAAAACCAAAGCACCAACTACAGACCGGTTTTGGCTTTATGGAACTATCATCAGTGTAGTGCAGGCCTCTGGTTTTGCAGTGTGAAGCGCCCATCGACAGATGTCACTAATACATTAAATAAGATAGGGAGAGAATTAGGCTTCGCAGCTCCCCTTGAGTATATGCAAATTGTTTAAGGTAGGAGAAAAAACAAAACCAAAATCTAAACATCATTAAGTACATGTCCAGTTGTTCTGGCTTTATATCCATCTGCCTTAAAGGGAAACTGTGGTCCAAAAATTACTTTAAGCAAATTGAAAGGAATTGCTCTACTGAGAATTTTTGCATTTTTCATTGATTATTTTGCATAGTTTTAAAGATATTTACATTTTTGTGTGTGATATGGAAGCATCACCAGGTCCCCTGCACTTCCTGCTTCCTGCCCTGGAACCATGTCAGTGGATGACAGTCAATCTGCCCTGTGTCTCCTCCTCCCCTTGCAAGCCCCCCTGATCCCTCCCACGCATGGACCCCATGGCCCCTCCATTTGCAGGCCTCTCTTGGCCCCTTCCCTTACAACGCCATGTGGCCCCACCCACTCATGGGTGACTTAGCCCTGTCCACTCACAGGTGCCATGGCCCCACCCACTCACAGGTGCCGCGGATGCCATGGGCCACTCAGACCCCCACCCACCCCTACAGAAAGAAAACAGCCTTTTCAGGCAGAGATTTTTGGAAATCTCTGTCCTGTCCTGTACAAGGGAAAGGGAGCAAAACATGCAGTTTATTGCTCTAAATGAACTCATCACTTATATGCACTACACTTGTATGTTATATGTATGACTTTGTATAATATGCATTACCATTGTATATAATGTATAACTATGTTATTGTAAAGTACCATGGAAGATTACGGTGCTATATAAATCTTAATAATAATAATAATATCTTGCTAGGTTGATGAGATGTTAACTGGGTGATCAGCAAATCATTACAATTTTTCTTACTCCATTTGAAATCTTCCCCCATGCCCAATAACTAAACTGAACCTATTATCTTGGATCAATTTCGTTCTTGGTCATCCCTAAAGATACGGATAATCAAGCTTTATAGTTAGGTGTACTGCATGCTTTTTTCCACTGACCTTCACAGAGGTAGGGGCCTGTGGCAATATCAGATCTGGATAGATCTTGGGCATTTGTTTTATATAAATGAAAAGATATGAAACATCCATTGACCTGGCAGTGATACAGGTTCATTATAGTCACTGACCTGTGGAGTTCATCTTCTCTCCCTTTTAGAAATGCAAACTCAGCTTTAAAGATGAAATCAATCTGAATCAAACTGGAAGATAATTGAGAACAACCTTTGAACTTCATTTAGAGAAGTACATTACTACAAATATAAAGTGTTTCTTGCACCTTCAATAACTGGGTTATTGTGTAAATACCATATGTTTGTGTCTTTAAACGCATTTTTAATTGCCACCTATGATTACATAGATGAGCCATGCCTTATAATTCAAAATAGTTTTAAAATTTAAACTGATGAATTAAATACAATACTATATTTAAAAAGAATCTCAAACACCCTTGAATAGTTAGGGTAAATGCATGGTTATGAAGCACTAGCATTTAGCAAGGTACTAACACTGAAGATTACATTAAAGGTGTAAATTCAATAGGCATTCATCAATTTTCAGATGTTACTTTCATCCAGACTATAATGTCCTATCTTCTCCGATTTCCTTATGTCTATGGTTGTGCTAGGCGACTAGAAAAAAGCTGTTAATTCAAACAGGGCCCACTTGCAACAGGCTCGGGGCTGCCGGCACCCGGGCCATCAGGATGGATGGGTAAGCAGTATGGTTTACTTACCCATGAATATGTGCAACGTTATTAGGTGAAGGATCTGGGGCAATTTCGCACCCAGACCACTTAGTTACATGAGTATGAGGTGGTTATTCAATAAAAGTTCTTATCGTTTAAAATGGTGCTAATTTTGCCCCAACCAATCAGATCTTAACTTTCATATGTTACATAAGTTCTGATTGGTTGGGGCAAAATTTGCACCATTTTAAACAATAAGAACCTTTATTGAATAACCCTGTTAGTATGTGTTCATTCATTGCTGTGGGGGGTTGAGCCCTTAATGTCCCTTTAACTACCCTTATGGATTTCCCACTAGGCCATCTAGTCTATGGTGGCATGGCTTTTAGGCGGCATCATAGAAAATGTAAGGCAGTGCCCCCTTTTTCTTACAGCTACCTCAAAACCTCACAAGCATTACCTTTCCAGATTTGCATCTCCAGAATAACAGTGTTCTGTGATGACTACACAATGCATGCCTGACAATGGCTTGTTACGGTTTTACCTTACTCCTCCTCTGGCATGTCTATGGGCCAAATACTCAGTTAACTGCTAGAAGGGCAATAAGGGTAGGGTATAAATGCTGGACTAGATGGATGTATATAAAACCTGCAATACTATGTTGAAATGTAACTGGCATTATGGGTAGGGTATAAAGGTTAATTCTAGATGAACGTATGTCTTTATTCTCCAATACTAAGGGAAGCAAGAACCAAGCAATTCTTTCTGATCTCTTGGACCCTTCCTCTTTCTCTCAGCATTGATCACTCATGTTGGGTTTTCTCCCTTCCTCTCATGTCTTTCATCCATTTCTCTTTATTTATGATCTACCTGTTTTGTTTTATTTCTATCCTTCTCTCCTCAGTCCAATACCATATTGTCTGTTTTGATAATAATTCGGAAAGACCAGACATGTCGCCTACTGATTGAAGAACACACAATTAGACAAAATTTATCAGCATGTCCGACCCACTTTTTGTCTGATTTTGATGAAAAATCCAATGAAAAATGCCCCATCACATAGCAATTATAATAACTTACCCCTTACTGTGTAAAATATGGATGCTAGAAGTCCCAGTTTCATAAACTATACAGACTTCAAGTCCTCCTTATGACATAATACATACATTGAAAAAGTATCTATTATTGAATATCCAGTCATTTGTACTTACTGAACTCTGACAAGTTTCTCGCATTTAGGGTCATCTCCTGTCTTGTCAGTTACTCGGACACCAGCACTGTCTACACACCAGCAAAGATTTGAGTCTTCATCACACTGCTTGGCCTTAAATGCTCCACTTTCTTCACACTCAGGGTCATATACATTGTCAGCCTCAAGTCTACCCCTTCCTGGGTGACTTCTTCCACTCCTGCTTTTGTGAAGCATCTCAAGGTGCATTAAACGACATTTTGGGGTCACTGAGATGTAAGAACAAAGAATGGAAGTAATAGTTAGTGAAGTTGCTCTTTTATTGAGGCCATAGCATATCTGTTCTATTCAGTTAGATCAACTAGATTTGAAGTTTAGTTCTTGAAGATGTTTTGCTAGTCATCCAACTGGCTTTCTCAATTCAGAATGCATCTATTCAATTCTGCATTGATTAAGCCAGTTGGATGACTGAACTAAGGGGCATATTTATAAAGGCACTGTATCAGTTTTTAAACTGATCAGTAATTTCCTTTTGGTTTAACGATCGTAAATTACAGATAACAGTCATAAATCTCAGATAACGCGATTGTAGATTTACTACCACATGGTTTTCTATGACCAAACGTTCGTTAATTAAACGTTTGGTTTAAATGTACGACCGTGGCTGTACATTTATGGCCGCTGACGTACATTACGATAAGTTGAACTTAATACCACAGATACAATGGGAGTGATATGTTTGACAAAAATAAAAAAACAAAGAGACTATGTTTAACTGTTAATCCCCTCTCCATCATAATAGGGTTGGGGGTTATGGTTTCTACCATAATCATTTTTGATGATTTAAAAATGGCTATTTTTGGATTTTGGGGGGTAGATTTTTGCATTTAGGTTGAAAATGAAGGGTTGGTGTTCATTAGTAGGTGTATGTGTGAGGTTACATTCTAACATAGTAATGGAGGTTGAATAAAGACATATGTCCATCTAGTCCAACCTTTAGGGCATGGCCACACTGAGCCGCAAACGCAATCGCACATGGAATCGCATGCGATTTCGTTGCATTTGCGCATGCAGTTTTTTCATTAGGTATAGAAAACCAAATGCGATTGAGATAAAAAATGCGTAATGCAAATCGCATCGCACCCAAAAACGCTCATTTTCAGTGCATTGCCGCAATTTCAATGATCGGAAAAAACGCATGCGCAATCGCAAAAAAAAACAAACAAAAAAACAATAGTGTGGCCTGGCCCTTATACCCTACTTATTACCCCTACCTAACAGTCAATTGAGAGAAAAGGAAGGGGGGGGGATTCCTTCCTGATTTCAAACAGCAATCGGAAAAGTTCCCTGGATCAAATAAAACAACAGAATACGCATTAATACTAGTATATGTATTTTTTTTTAGTTTTAGGAACGTATTTAGCCCACATTTAAAGTGAGCTAAATAGTGAGAAAATTAACTTTTTTCTATCCTTCCATGTGTTCTATAATTCTCCCCAACCACCAGAGTGTCTTCACTTTTTTCAGATTCCCTCTCTGTACTGAGATACACAAGTTAGAAGAATACGGGATTGCATTCCTCTACTCCTACTTGTACTGTCAATCAAGTCTGTGACGTGATCCTTTTTCCTGCTCAAGTCCCTCCCTCCTCTGTTTGCACAAACATAGAGATAAGAACATTAGGGGGGGGGAGATGTAGCTTTGACTGCAGAGATAAGGCTGCACTGGACCCCCCTTCTTCATAGCTTTCACTAATTGATGATGGGTCACAAAGAGAGAGATCGTATTGCAGTAGTAACTGTACTGTTCTTCCTCTTCCGTGTCTCCAAGACAGCTTGCTTTCTATCGGCCACTGTGCGTGGGTGTGTTTTTCAGGATGTTGAACTTTTAACTCCTACTGCACATGATAAGCTTGTCGGGCAGCCGGAGTTAAAACATGGAGGAGGTAACAGAGGGGAGGGGGAAGGGGGGAGATCTGACACCATGGAAAAACAAAGTGACTGACAGAGGTAGGATAAAGGCAGCACAGAGTACATGAATTTAACTTTGCAATGGGGCAATGTGTTTTTTTCACTATAGATGCCCTTTAAAGCTAATGAACTTGCCATTACCACATCTGCTGGAAGACAGTTCCACAGATTCACAGTTCTCACTGTAAATAAACCTTTCCTAAACACCTTCTAATCTTAAAGGATGTCCAGGTGTCCTCTGATATGACGAATTTGTTAGCAATGCACCAGAGAGTTTATTGTACGGCCCATTAATATATTTGTATAAAGTTATCATGTCCCCACACAAACGTCACTTCTGTAATGTAAACAGCCCTAACTTGTCTAATCTGCCTGCAGTCAAGCCCCTCCATTCTCTTTATTATTTTAGTTGCCCTTCTCTAAACTCCTTCCATTTCCAAGATGTCCAAAACTGCACTGCATATATTTTATATAAGGCCTCCCTTGAATCTTTTTACAAGAAAATATCTTTCTAGCTCTAGCCATGGCTGCCTAGCACTACTTGCTACAGCGAAGTCTGTTATATACTAGAACACCCAAATCTTTTTCCAACATTCACTTAGCATAGTGCCATTTATGGTATATGCAGCACGTGGATTCTAAAAAAAATTCAGTTGGTCAGGCTGCTTCCCTTCTGTATGGTGTTTTAAAGAGGAACTATGGTCTCCCTATTGTTCTCATATCAGAAACTTTTCTGCTTTCAATTACTCCAATATTGGAGTTAAAGAATGGAGCATAAAATGAATGCACAGAATTGTTAATTGGGACACCAGAGAGGTAAAAACCTTTATAAACGATAAAATGTTTACCGCACTGCAGTCTCCCTTTAAAGAAGAGACTGGAGAGTTTCCGGTTCATTTTTATGGCTAGCATACACGGGTCGATTTTATTTTAGCAGGTTTAATCTGGTAAAATCTTTATCTAAAGCTAGAAGACAGGTTTTTGAAGCTTTGAAAAAAAGCTTTTGTTCTCAGTTAAGGGAATCCAAATTGACAATAGTAAATTTAGCATACAGAAAAGAGACAAGATTTAAAGGGCAAGTCCAGCCCTAAAATGAAAACTTACATACAGGTAAATCACGCCCCAAAACCCTAAACGGTAATAGTTTGAAGTGTGAAATATAGTCTAACCTGAAATCCTGCACAATGTCCTGTTTCCCGTTTCTGCTTCCAGGTTCTTCCAGTTAGCAACTGTCAGTTATGGATTTGACAGTTGACATCACAGCCAATGACTGAATGTTAATCCCCTATCTGCCTCTTCTGAGCATGCCCAGGCTGAGTATCTGCTCAGTACAGGTTTCTAAATTGCTCAGTTTCCATGAGGCATCCAGAAGCATAGCAGGCATACCGTAACAAATTCATAGGACAAAGTATGATATATCAACATATTTTAAAGAGGCCGTTCTTTCTAAAAGATGTTCTTATGAGGGTGGAGTTGTCCTTTAAAGGGCAACTCCACCCTCATAAGAACATCTTTTATAAAGAATGGCCTCTTTAAAATATGTTGATATATCATACTTTGTCCTATGAATTCATTACTGTATGCTTGCTATGCTTCTGGAGGCCTAATGGAAACTGAGCAATTAAGAAGCCTGTACTGAGCCTGAGCATGCTCAGAAGAGGCAGACAGGGGATTAACATTCAGTCATTGGCTGTGATGTCAACTGTCAAATCCATAACTGACAGTTGCTAACTCGAAGAACCAGGAAGCAGAAACGGGAAACAAGACAATGTGCAGGATTTCAGGTTAGACATATATTTCAGATTTTAAACTATTACCATTTAGGGTTTTGGGGGTGATTTACCTGTATGTAAGTTTTCATTTTGGGGCTGGACTTGCCCTTTAAATATGGAAGCTATGGAAGTAATGCCTTTTTCAAAATAATGGGACATAACCTGCTTATATACAGTATTAAGGTCCATTCCAAAATAGTAGGCTTGCTTATAGCGGTGTCTTGAACCTCTGAAATTTGGAGAAATTATCCAGAAGATTTACCAGCCACTCTGGGTATATTTCCGTCCAGGAGATTCAATACTGGCTTTGCGGCTCTGGGTAAATCCTGCACGGGATTAACCCTTATGCGACTATTTAATGCCAGCTAGGAAAAGCCGCAAAGCCAGTCTTTATTGATACCCGCTGCAAGTCGCAATAAATGGTGTTGAAACGGTTAGCATAACTAACTCGTTTCCAGTGCTGAATCTCTCTGCACATTGGGCTGTATATGTTTAATTCAACAGGTTCTTATGCAGAGCGCTGGAATGAGCACATGCTCAATGACTTATCTATCCTCATGCCCTCCTAGCACACAACAGCGCTGTCAAATAACTATTGGCTGCCCTGTCTGTAATCAAGACAAATTGAGCAGTCAAAAAAACAATTAATACACACTAGGAAGAAAGGCTGAAGAAAGGAAATTCTAGCAACTAGTAGAACTATAGATAAAATTGACGCTCATTTACATTTTAGCTTTAGTTCTCCTTTAATGCAAGGTTGCACTCACACTGGTTGCAGTTGACAGTCAAGTTGTCATATCCACTGTAAACAGCTTCACAGGTCCCACAGCGATTCAGATGACAGGTGACATATTCATTGTACTTACATGAAGCATCTTCACAAACCTCATCATATTCACAGTTTTCATGAGCAGGTAGAGCATCTGGGCATTCATCATCTAAAAATCCACAAAATGTAGGGGACTAGACAACTTGTCAAATGTTTTACAAGTTTGTTTTTTAACAGTTTATTTCCAATAAAAGAATGTTGTTGCATTGCAAATGCAATTGCGTTGTTAAATTTACTGAGCATCCATAAAAGGTTTTAGGGAAAACCCAACAATGTTTACTTTAGTAGTTTTGTTACACATATAGTAGTTTCATTTTCATTAACTAAAAGAATTTGAAAGATGACCCTGTAAAACAGTAGTAAACAAGCACTAGAGTACATTCTGTATTAGAGGATAAAACTTTTAGGGGAGGCTTAAGAACCATTGCCCTAGACATTAAACCAAGACATTCATAACATAAAATATAATGATTTCTGTAGTTAATTATATAGATGCAAGAAACAATTCTGTGCAGGTCTATTTTTTGTTTTGTTTCAGAAGACGAGCATTTTTAATAAAATACAACCATGCTTGGCACATATTTTGTTTGTACTCTTACCTATTCCTTCAACTGTCTCCTTTTAGGTAGTGTATGTGTCTATGCCCTTATTTATAACATTTTGCCTTCACATTTCAAAAACACAATAGTAGCTACTGTTGCTTGTTATGCTGTTTCTATCAGTATATGAAGCTATTAATTTAGGGCTAACATAACAATTGTGTCTTTCAGATTTAGATGAAATGCTGTCTTACCTGGAACAGTGGACACAATTTTAGGGTATTTTAAGATGATTATTGAAAAAAATAATCTCTTAAAAAGTCTGTTTTCCATGAGTACACAAGCCTGAAAAATAAGAAAATTGTTGGAAACCTGATGTCCTCTTTTCCTGCAACATTCTGAAAGCAAGTCCCAGCTTTTTTTCCACATGAGTGAAGTCCAGGTTTGACATTGCAGCCTAAGGCTAACCATTGTGAGGACACATATTTTATGCCTTTATCATGGGGTATTAATGGCAGTGAACCCACTGCGCTGTGGAACTCATTAACAACTCAGAAGAGAAACACAACCTATTTCCACACAGTTATCCCTTAAACATTTACATTTATATAACCAAATGGTATACATAAATATAAACTATTCTCTCAGACAGCTAACCGTTCTAAATTCAAAAAATCAAGTAGATGGATACAGAGAATAAAAACTATTTATTTTATATTAACTTCAGCTTTTACTAGCTCAAAGCTTTCTGGACATTTCATGAGAATGTTCTAGTTAAAATAGAATAATAAACTAGACATACAGACGAGCTGATTGGTAAGTAGATGTATGTTGTGGATTTTGAAGTTTTCAAGCAACTAATAAATTCTGTTTTATTCTCAGTTAAATTTTATGATTCGTCATAAATTAAATGGGATGAAACTTAAATCCTAACTTGCTTTTTAGATAAAGCAGCAAATTAACAACCTGGGCATCACTTCCCAGCTCAGTGAGATAAATACTTTCAGCTACCTAGTAAAGTAAGTCCTGAAATCTTAATCCAGGGTGCTGGACTACCTTCCCCAAAAGTTAAAGGGCATGTTCACCCCCTCACACTTTTGCAGATAAAATAATCACTCCATAAACACAATTTTTGCAATATTTAGCTTTCTTCACAGCGAGTCAAGAAATCTTACCTTAAACTCTTTCAGTTCTTCAAAACTCTTTGCTGTCTCCTTCAGAGTTTTCTAAGCTTGTGCAAGGACTAGAGGAGCTAAAGGTAAGTTATCTGGACTCTGGAATGCTGGGGAGAAAGGTAAATATTGCGAAAACAGGGTTGGGGGTTATATGCAAAAGGTTTTGTATGGGGGGTGACAATACACTTTTAATATTTTAAGTTTAATTCTCGTTTTTAAAAAAGGTACTCCCTGCCCACCCCCAACTGCTGATATATTTCTTCAAAAACATGTTAAGATTGCTAATTATTTCAACCCTTACACCTCCGTGGCATCTCCTCCCGGCTCTCTGTTCAGAGGAAGTTGCAAACAGGGGCCAGACTGGCAACCAATCACAGACGTGGCTGCTTTTGATGGCAAAAAAAGCATGTCACAGCCCTTACCGAAGTTAGGGAAGTAGCAGGCCCTGGATGACTCACTGACAGCTTCTACTCTTCACTTTTTCTGGACTAAAAAGGCACTACAGGAGAAACATAAGGAGCAGAGATGTAAGGTAAGGATTTTTTTAAACTACACCATAGGGCGAGTATGGGGTTAAATTTTAGTTTTGGGGGTGGACATGTCCTTTAATTACCTGCAGATATTTAGGGGAAATGGACTATTATTTGGTTGAAATAAGATTTTAACCATACTGCGCATGCAGTATGGTTAAATGATAAGGATGAGGAATCAGCATGGAACAGATGGCTCACAGAAAGCTTGGAGTCTTCAGTTTCCTGGACTTTGAAAAGGCATATCTGGAGAACCATAAGGAGCAGAGATGCAAGGTAAGGTTTATTTTACAAAGTGTGTTAAATTATAGTTTTGGGGTGGACATGCCCTTTAAGCAGAATAATAAAAACAGCTGGATAGACAGGTAAGATTTTATTTTACTGCATCTACTTTCAAACAGATCTACTATATAAAGTAGAAATCCTGTGAGTTTGTGTGTGTGCTCACCTCACAGCCACATCATGGTCACGGCCATACCCCAACCGTCAAGGCCACGCCCTTAAAGAAAACTGTTATGCCCCAAACAACACAACCAGATAGTTGTCATGGCCACGCCCCCAAACATGGTCACAATCATATCCCAACCATCAAGGCCAAACCCCTAAAGATAACTGCCATGCCTCTAAACATCGCAACCATGCCCCCAGATATTGTGGTCACCCCCCCCAAAAAAAAACATTTGGGCCTGATCCCAAACATCACAGGTACGTCCCCAATTATGCCCACGTCCACAAACATCATGTCCATGCCCCTAAACATCACAGGCACACCCCTAAAAACCCCACCCACCCCCAAAACATCATACCCCCGCCCCCAAATCACACGCTCACAGAGTGGCCATTTACTCTTTAAATGGAAAACTTATAACGTGTATAAAGTTTTGCTATAAACATGTGCTATACTTCCCACAAGCAATGTCACCTCAACTCAACTATTAAGTACATGATGTACATTACCAACTGTGCGCTTCCTTTTCCCCGTCTCTTCCATCCAAGCTAAACACACCTGCACGTAACAAATACTATACCCACAACACAGGCAACACCAGATAAAACTGCTAGTGTTCATATATAACAGAATGATGATGCTTTAAAGTGTATGTATACTGAAAACTTTGTGTCATCTTAATCTATAAATGCATATATATTCTACTCAGTAGATTAAGTAGCACTGAGGTGTGTGTGTTGCTGCATGCCTTTAATACAATACTTGTTTTGCTCAGGCTCTGACCACTGACCTGACTATTGTCCCACCTACCAACTGTCAAAACTGCACACAGAACTGTCAATCCATTCTAGCTTCAGCAGAACTGCTTACAGAAATGCTCAAATGTAAGATGTTCCAGATTGGATATCTAATGAAATAGGGGGCAGATCAACAAAACAATGATACAGTGAAAGTTGGGATGAATTATAGTTTCCACTAATGGGCAAAACATACCCTTTAAAAGGTACTCTAAGTTGTCCATTTTCTTTACTTCAGGTTTGTAGTTACAGCTATAATAATTATCTGTCTGATAAAAACTGTTTAAATAGCACCTTAAAGTATGTTCCAGAAACACTTAAAATCTTAAAAGTTTCCAAGGGAAAAACCTGTGCTACAGGTTTTAAAACTTAGTAATATTGTTATTGTAATGAAAGAGGACAATATATATGTGTTTAATTAGAATGGATTTAGTGCGGAACATCACACAATCGCAAATTAAAAAATGGCTAGTGTGAATGAAGCCTACGTTGCTACATACCGCTAACTCAACACTACCAGCAGTTTCTAAAACAGAATCGTAAGGAAATACTATGCAGATTTATTACAACATAAGTGACTAATGCCACTCTCTAAACATTTGAGCATCCTTTCTTTTTCACAGCATTATGTAGTTTTTATTCTGTTTTGCTTGGGCAAAACTGCACCCAAAAAATAACCACTAATATGCTTAGCTGAAACAATAGATTTATCCATTAATTTAACATGTCCAGGGCTAACATCTTCTGTCCTATTTCCTTACTGCTGTCACAAATTCAAAGGATTAAGTCATTTGCTCCTCATAATGCATTACAATAACTTTTTTATTCTTTTCACGTGTTTATTTCATGTTAAAAATGGTGCACAAAACACAATACAATGTTCAAGGGCTGTATAGCCAAGTTGAACTATATAAATAATCATTTACCGAATATACATATATGATTCCTGCCTTCATTATTGTTTCGCCTGCAGCACTTAAAATCCAAATACATTTGTTTTTTACCCATGCACTGCCATCTCAAACCTATGCTAGCCCTTGCATACCCTTAGAGAAATATTAGAATGTTGAATCTGTTTGGGTGTATGTATGGTCTTGCAACAGTAAATAGTGGTAAAAAAACAAACTCAGTGATATTCAGTTAGCAAAACATTACACTTGAATGTTTTATTTTTCCCTTTTCATTTATAATCATGAACATAAACATTTTTTCTTCACAGAAGTTGTATAAAAAATATCCATCCGGTCCATATATTTCCAGTGATTAATATTCTAGCAGCAGATCCAGCTCCTCTATGGGAATTCGGACTCTCAGCTCCTTCTCAGTCATTAAATCAATGATCTCCTGGAGCTGGTCTGGAAAATACTCAATTGCATCCATGTACAGCCCCTAAATAAGCAAAAATGATTGGTTATTGTATCATACATATACACTACTACACAACTAACAGAAAACTCCTGGTCTAACCACTGTCTGTATTGTTTTAAACTTAAAAAAAGGAATGAGCACATTTTTTCTTTAAGCACAAGGTAGCCTTAATCTAGACATATACTTTATTAAATGACATTGAAGAAAGGTTGTATTTTGGATACAAATACATTCCTTAACAAATAGTTGATTAGTCTAGAGGTCTTTTGACAGGCTACCCATTTAATACAATAGTATAAATGTCGAATCACACAGAATATCAAGTCAGTTGTTGAATCTCACTGGCACACATTGCTGTTACTGTCCAATATTCATAAAAGGAGCAGCACTCAAACTCAAATTCCTTATTTATAACATTTTATAACATGTAAAACACAAGATTTAACATTTAAAACAGGATTCCAGCATATTGCTACAGCTTTAGTATTAATTTAAGTTTCATAAAGAATCAAAAAAAAAGAATCTGAAACGTTGCATGTTTCAACTATATATGTGAAATCCTAGGCATGGAGCCATAGCAATAGGCCGTTATCGTATGTTAAGTGTACTAAGTGCCTTTATTGCATTTGCAGCTTGTGGTTGTTCCTGTGCATGACTTTTCCACTAGCTATTTGCTGGCTTTAAAAAAAGTTTAAATGAAAAATTAGCAGTATGTGAGACTTTCCAAAACCCAATGCTACAAATACTGTGAGGCTTTGCATTAATCCCCTCCCCCCGTTTGTCTTTTATGAAACCACCTCTTCTATAGTCTTCTGTATAATAAGTCCCAGCCTGAAGTGCCTCTAATAAAAGACACATAACCCATTTGAACCATCATAGAATGAAATGCTCTGTTCTTACCTTTGCCCATGGGCAGCTCTGTATTGCTTTGTAAAACAACCCTTTGCTTCTCTCCTTATTTCCCATAGATATCTTCAATAAAGATAAAAAATGTATTTAAAAACCAAGTCTCTTTCTTTGTCTTATCACTGATATAATTGTAGATCATTTACTAAAAATGGCTAGACAAACCATAGAGTTATATAGAGGATATATCGATGAATAAGCTGTAATTGCATTATACTGCTAAAAGAACATTCCCTACACAAACCTTTAAAGGGTATCTACCAGTGGCGTATCTACGTTAAAACATTCGGGGCACGTGCCCCGGATGTTTTGCAAAGTGCCCCGAATGTTTTCCTGACTTGTGCCCCTAGTTCCGGACTCCCCGGCGGACTCCGTCGGCGCGATGACGTCACGCGCGCGACGGCGCAGAACATACAGACGGCCTCTGCGCTCCCGGCCTTCTCCTACTAGATAGATAGCAGAGTTAGATAGCAGCGTTAGATAGATAGATAGATAGCAGAGTTAGATAGCAGAGTTAGATAGATAGATAGATAGATAGCAGAGTTAGATAGATAGATAGACAGAGTTAGATAGATAGATAGATAGCAGAGTTAGATAGATAGATAGCAGAGTTAGATAGATAGATAGATAGATAGATAGCAGAGTTAGATAGATAGATAGCAGAGTTAGATAGATAGATAGATAGATAGCAGAGTTAGATAGATAGATAGATAGATAGATAGATAGATAGCAGAGTTAGATAGATAGCAGAGTTAGATAGATAGATAGATAGATAGATAGCAGAGTTAGATAGATAGATAGATAGATAGCAGAGTTAGATAGATAGCAGAGTTAGATAGATAGATAGATAGCAGAGTTAGATAGATAGATAGCAGAGTTAGATAGATAGATAGATAGATAGCAGAGTTAGATAGATAGATAGCAGAGTTAGATAGATACATAGATAGCAGAGTTAGATAGATAGATAGCAGAGAGAGAGAGGGACAGATAGATAGATAGCAGAGTTAGATAGATAGATAGCAGAGTTAGATAGATAGATAGATAGCAGAGTTAGATAGATAGAAAGATAGCAGAGTTAGATAGATAGATAGATAGCAGAGTTAGATAGATAGATAGATAGATAGATAGATAGATAGATAGATAGATAGATAGAGAGCAGAGTTATATAGATAGATAGATAGCAGAGTTAGATAGATAGATAGATAGCAGAGTTAGATAGATAGATAGAACAGTAGTTAGATAGATAGATAGCAGGAGTTAGATAGATAGATAGCAGAGTTAGATAGATATGCAGAGTTAGATAGATAGATAGATAGATAAGCAGAGTTAGATAAGATAGCAGAGTTAGATAGTAGATAGATAGATTAGCAGAGTTATTATAGATAGAGTAGATAGCAGAGTTAGATAGAGTAGATAGAGAGATAGATAGCAGGTTAGATAGATAGATAGACAGAGTAGATAGATAGATAGATAGCAGAGTGTAGATAGATAGAGTAGCAGAGTTAGAAGTAGTAGATAGTAGAGTATAGAGCAGAGTAGATAGATAGATAGGCGACAGAGTTAGAGATAGATAGATAGAGTAGATTAGACAAGAGTTAGATAGATAGATAGATAGATAGATAGATAGATAGCCAGAGTTAGATAGATAGCAGAAGTTAGATAGATAGATATTTTTTTTTTTTTTTTGATAGATAGATAGAGTTAGATAGATAGATAGCAGAGTTAGATCGATAGATAGACAGAGTTAGATAGATAGAGTTAGATAGATAGATAGCAGAGTTAGATAGATAGCAGAGTTAGATAGATAGATAGATAGCAGAGTTAGATAAGATAGATAAATAGATAGCAGAGTTAGATAATAGATAGCAGAGTATTAGATACATAATAGCAGAGTTAGATAGATAGATGCAAGAGAGAGAGAGGACAGATAGCTATAGATAGCATGAGTAGATAGATAGATAGCAGAGTTAGATAGATAGATATACAGAGAGAGAGGGACAGATAGATAGGGGCAGAGGTCCATGTAAAAGGTACAAGAAGGTCTCCCTGGCCAAAGGTATGGCCAAGCGACTGACTACAACTGAACACAACAGTAAGTTTAAAATTACCAGATTGCTACCAGTATATAATGATATTGCCAGTTTACTGTGCCTTTGTGTCATTAATTTGTGTCTCTCTATCCAAATCTCTATCTCTGTCTGTCTATTTCACTGTCTTTCTGTCTGTTTATCACTATCGGGCTGTGTGTCTATGTTTGTGGTTATCTGTCTGTCTGTGTCTTTTTGGCCATCTCATTAAGTACTTAGTGGGTGTGTCCTAATTGGGGCGGAGAAAGGGGCGTGGCCTAAAAAATTTTGCGCCGCGCTGCGCGCGGCGCATTGAGTGCCCAGGAGTGCCCCGGATCTTCTTAGACCCTAGATACGCCCCTGGTATCTACAGTTCCAAAAACCGAATTTTCAAAAATCATACCTTTAGAGAGTAATGATTTTCAATTATTTTCAGAATTGAAATCCAAGCTGTAGATTCTCAGAAATCTTCATTTTAAATAACAGCATGTACAGGGACAGACCTGTCACTCAAACCAGGTATGCCAATTTGTGTCCCTCCAGTGACCTCTTACTAGGATCTCCCAAAACACGTCAAAACATTTATTAATACGACCCCAAATATTATGAGCTGATTAATCATATTGTTCTCCTGTCTATCTAATCTGTCTGTCTGTCTGTCTATTATATATCAATCTATATATCTGTATTTCCATTATATATCAATCTATCTCTCTGCCTATTTCTCTATATCTAAATTAACAAGTACGTGTGCACTCTACCCTTAGTAGCTCAGTTTGCCTGGGTGCTGCTGGTGGTGATTCATAACTATCCAACGAAGTAAAAGTTCCAGGGCACTCTCAGGCCTTGTGCAAAAAATACTTTATTTAATGTGCAAACCACACAGATAGCAACGTTTCTGTGGCTTGATAAAGTCCAAGAAGGGGGTACATTATTTTTAACATTGTACTTTCAGATTATACAAAGTTGTTTCAGTGAATATAGTGCCCCTTTAAATGGTACAAATTTCTGTAAACTTTAGAGAGAGCTGCAGAAATAAAGTTTCTTACCAAAAAGTACAAGTACATCCGCCAGAGGAGAGGGCATACGGAACCAAACTCATTGTGAAGTGCATGCTCATACAGGCCCTTGATACGATTAGTCAAGCCTGTTTCAGGGAAGATTGAATGAACATCTCCCATATCTGTCCTGCGAAATAAAGAAATAAAGAATTGGCTATATTGAAGGATAAAAATAATATTACTTTAGTGACTTCATACAAAATATCTGAGGAGACTTTACCATTCTGAAACTTAACCAGCTGCTTCAGGTCTATATGTCATGCAAATATGAACCATTGAATCAAAACAGGCTCCATAAATAGAAGATTATCATTCAATACAAAAAATGGAGATTTATGGCCTCCTAACAATAGCCGCTATAGCTATGAGCAGTGCTATGTTCGATAATTCACTATAGCAATATCGTCTCTTTGTAATTCTGTGTGCAAATCTTTAACAGCCTTAAGGCTTGTGTTGGCTTTTCGCACAAAAGCAGCACTAACGTGATATTAAATATGGCTGGAGTGGCTGTGCAGTTCACTGAAAATGGACGCAGCCGCTGAAAACCCTTTCTTTGTGGAAATAAACTTATCAAAGTAAGTTTGTCGCCAACTACCTGGAAATATATAAAGCCATGGCCTCAAACTAGAAAACGCCAATGCTTCTTATCATAAGACTGCTTATAAGCAAGCACCGAGAAGCCACTTCAAATTCTTGTGACACAAGGCCTGCTGTTTGCATGACAATTAAGAAGAGGAGTCTGGACCGCTTAATGCCAAAACTTCTAAAATAAAGTTATTTACCTCTGTACAGATTCTGTCAGCTTCCATCGCTCTTCCTCTGCTTTGATGGCAAACAGGAGTGGTTCAAGTGCAGTTGTCACTCTCCTGATCGTATCTATGAATCTTCTGGTCTTGTTGGCACTGTGAGATTTACTTTCAGTTCTAATGTAATATTTCCACAGGGTGACATTGGCAGGATATTGTTTTAAGGCAGATATCAATCTGTCTCGGAGAGGACTTAAAGGATATACACTGACCCTTGAATGGTGTAAGAGCAGATTTGTGTGCATCAGTGTAATTGCCAGCTGGGGGGTTATGGAATCCTGATCTCCATCATACAATGTTTTTGAAAAAGTAGGCAAATCAGAAACCTGTTGTAAAATTATAAGAGCAGCATCAATACTTACTGTAAGATACTGAAAAAGTGCAAAGCAGCCAGACAAGCTTACCATACCCCATTGTGCTTTATCCTTTAGAATATCTTGTAAAGCATGCTCATAAACCTTACGTGCTTTCAGAATGTTGATGCTGTGTTCTGGACCAGTATAAGGCGTGTAAGCAGAGCTTTCTGTAAGGCTGGTTAATATATGAATTGCACGGGACCCGACTCCTGTTGACAGATCATCCAGTAATTTTCCTTCTAATTCAGCATATAGTAAGCACAGGCTACACAGCTCCTGGTCCTTCAACCCTTTTCTTCCTGCTAAGCTTATAGCAGTATCAAATACTTTTCGTGAATCATCTAAGTTACCCAGAAGCCATTCTAGAAGGGCATATTCCTTCCATAGTGCTAAACTGTTCCTGTTAGATGCTTCCTTGAGAAGGTTCTTCGCCAGCCTCTTGCTCCTCTTGCCTTGAGATTTTAGCTTTTTTTTGTTTTTTGTTTGCAACCACCTAACAACCTGTGGAGCAAATTAATTCCATTAGTTCCAACACTTATTGCCTGTAAACCTGTTCTAAGTTCTTTTGATTGCCAAACAGTGGGTATTCTCAGTTATCAACTGATAAGTAATGATGCCCTGGAAAACATTTATTTTACCAGTTAAAAATGTTAAATTGGACAAATTGCCTTGTCCTATTTTGAAATTAAACTTGCATTCAAGTTCCAGTAACATAATTTGGCTAGTTGGAGAGCATCAGGAAAAACAAGATAAAAACACTCAGAATCTGTAAGTGCTGGATTTACAATAAATGGTTTCCATATTATCATAACTTACCGTATGCTTGTGAAGGTTCTCATTCATCCAGGTCATGGTATATCTGTTGTATTTAGTTAGATCAACTGGACTTGAAGTTTAGTTCTTGAAGACATTTCGCTAGTCTTCTGACTGGCGAATAATTGCCAACAGATTCTTGTACAAGTCATTCTGAATTGAGAAAGGCAGTCGGATGACTAGTGAAATGACTTCAAGAACTAAACTTTAAGTCAAGTTGATCTAACTGAATACAACAGATATTACTTACCGTACATACTAAGGATTTCTGGCAATACTTTGTATTTGGAGGGAGAACTTTTATATATCCCACCTAATAATTGATGAGGTGCAGAAGGACAATCTTGAAGAAGAATTAAAGGGGAAGTTTGCCCCACCCAAAAGCCAATCAGAAGAAATTACTGTTCGGAACATTTCAAGGAAGTGAGCATGCTAGGAACAATGACCGTCCAGGACCTGAAATTACATTTATTTACTGACCACAGCGGGGTATAGCAAAGGGATGAAAGCATTTGAATTTTCAAAAATAAAAAGGAATATGTAGAATTCCTGAGGTAAATATTAATAGAATGAAAAATTATATTTTCTAACTTTTCTTTAAACTAAGTTTCTAAACTAATGCGGATTAAGACAGAATATCAATTGTATTTCAAAGTGATCCTTATGGAAAATTACAGCATTATAAAGAATCTGGGGCGCAACCGCAGGGACCCACCCCCCTTCCCCCTCCACAATCACAAACTCTTAAAAGACCGGACCTGAACTTCCATTTCGGGGCTGGCCTTTTAAATAGCTAATCACGGGCATGAATGATTGACTGATCGCGGAAGAGTTTGTGATGGGCCCTGCTACCATCCAGGCCCCCCTACAGTTGCGCCACTTATAAGAACAATATCAACATCTTTTTTTTAAAAAAGTAGCATACTGGCAAATGCTCTCTCTCCCTGTCTGAAACACATCGAGTATTCCAAGGCCTGGAAAACAGGGGTGGGTCAAACCTCAGTAGTTAAAGGGACAGTTCAGCGGAAAATATCATTTTTAAAATTCTTGGTTTATATTATGCATACATAGTTATGCTACATATTCTCTTTAACTTTGAAAAAACAGAATACCCCTTCTTATTCCCTAAGCTGATATTTCAGGTTCTGTCTGAGCAACTAAACCCAGGCTTTGGGTCAAGGGCAAGATCAAACAGGAAGTCAGTATTTCAGAAGCAATAATTTATACACAGAAAAAATAATGAATGGGCAGGTTCCATCATTAGGAATTAGAAAAATACTACGGTTATTTCTTAAAAGTATATGTATTTGCACTGAACTTCTCATTTAATGTGTGGTGCATATTTTCATAAACTATAAGGAAAGATGTTTTAGCCTGAATATTTCCTTTAAGGAGAACTATGGTCACCATACAAGTGGTCTTTATTAAAAAGGGCACAACCCACAACCCAGGATCATGCTTCTAGCTTCAGTCTATCAAAAGTTATAGCAGTATATAAAGGGTGTTTCTTGCTAGTACTGTGATATCACAAGAATTCTGGGGTCTGCCTTCAAATTTAAGGTTGGATCATGCCCACTGCTGGGCAGAGATGGATTAAGATCATATGGGGCCCAAGGCAGTGCCATCATTTAGGGCCCCCTTTTTTGCTACATATATTTTATAGATTGTTTTTTGTTACTGCTTCTGAAGCTGGGCCCCCAGAAGTTTCCAGGGCCCTAGGCAGGTGCCTTGGGTTGCCTTGTGGATAATCCTGCTCTGCTGCTGGGGGAGAGCATAAGAATTGTTGCAGGTCTGTAAATAGCTTCAGAATAGCTTCAAAAGTTCGATTTTTGGATGTAGGGCTTCTTACACAGAACTTCATATCACAGTCACAGAGCCTCAGACAGACTAGGAACTATAAATGTATAACCCTGTAACTTAAAGGGCTTTTTCATCTTAATCCTATATATGTCAGTGACTCTGTTTAACCATGGTGTCAAATCTGTGTGCAGCACTCCCCCCCATTCCCCCTCCCCCCGTTACCTCCTCCATGTCTCAACTCCGGCTAACCGACAAGCTTATCATGTGCAGTAGGAGTTAAAAGTTCAACATCCTGAAAAACACACCCACGCACAGTGGCCAATAGAAAGCAAGCTGTACTGGAGACAAGAAAGAAGGAGATCAGTACAGTTTACGATCTCTCACTTTGTGACCCATCAAAGCTACCTCTCTCCCCCTGCTAATGCTGTTATCTCTATGTTTATTACAGAGCAGGGAGGGGGGATCACGTCACAGGGATTTGATTGACAGTAGGATTAGAGGAATGCAATCATGTATTCTTCTAACTGGTGTATCTCAGGACAGAGAGGGAATCTGAAAAAAGTGAAGACACTCTGGGGGTTGTAGGGAATTATAGAACCCTTTAAGATCCAGAGAAGCTAGACACATCATTATAGGCTTGTTTGAATGGTAAGAAAGAGCTCTGTTAAATAGAGAACAATTGTATGGAGACCACAGTTACCCTTTAAATAGAGATTATGGAGCTGATACATTAAAATGGTACAAAAGGTTGCTAATGCTATTAATCAGCAAAAAATTAGATATTCTCTAACTACAGCAACCCAGTAAAAGGCTAACATCTGACTGGTTGCTGCAGCAAACTTTTGCATCTACTATTGCATCAGCCCCTTAATCAGGAAGCTAATAGCACATAGCTACTTATTTACACAGTTCCCCCTACCTGATCCATAGTCTCAACTGAGTTTATTCTTTACGAAGTCTAGCATTACATTTAATAAAAACCAAGACCAACAGCATTTGGCCACAAACCGTATAAGCAAAACCGTAAATTTCCTAATCTACTCACATTTAATTTAAATGTGAACGTTTTTTTAATAGCTACAGCCTCTTGAGATAATTGCAATTAGAGTGAGAGGCTTGTTATAAATATTTTTCATTAGTCTTGAATTAGACTCCGTTCAACTAAATGTCATTAATTTCACTCTACATACTGTGCATACACAAATTTCATTTTGTATACTGTGTGCACACTGATAACAAAATGTCCGATATAGATGTGGAGAACAAACACTACGGTTATATAACTTCTATAGCTTGTTAATTGCACTCACCACGTGTGAGTAGAGACCCGGATGCATCAGCCAGAGTCTGAAACTATGAGTACTTGCACTCCACACGCATAGAAGCCAGTTGATAAATATAACCCAAAAGAAACGCAGTAAAATATATATTACGTCCTAAAGATATAACCACTCACCCAGAGCAGTTGGTGGTCTGGGTGCACCAACCCCAAATCCGTCACTGGGAACAAAATATAGGTTGTGCATAAAGAGTAAAGAGTGGGAACCGGAACCAGGTAAGTAAAATAAATTCTTTATTTATTTGAAACAGACATACATCGCCTTACGCGTTTCATGCTCAACATAAGTACTAACTCATAGGCCACCATGCATATACAAATTTAATTTTGTATATTGTGTAAACACCATTTTATCCTGTGTGCATGGGTCAAGATTTAAGTAAACATGTATTTCCCCAATTGTTTTATTTAGTTTAAGTAGGCATCTCACCTTACCTTTGATATTTCATACTGTAGCCACCAGACTGAAAGTATCATTTTCTGTTCTCCTTGGAGAAGTGAGAGTGCAGATTGGAAGACATTCTGTATGAAGCATTCTCCATCTTTACTTTTTCCCATCTGCTGTCGTTTTCTGCTCATTGTGTCCAAGCTACCAAGAGTACCAATTCCTGACAGTGGAAGCTCGAATGTGGTAAACAACCTTTCATTAAGTGGAATGTGTTCGAAGATAGAGGTCTCATCAAGTGAAAGGTAAAGGCACAAAGGGGACAGTTGGGACCCGCAAGGAACCCCAAGAAAATGTAGAAAGGACTTAAGGAGTTGGAACTGCAAATCAATACTAGATATCTTGAACATTGAAGGGCCAAGATCATCAAAAAACACCTGTAAAAACAAAGCACAAAGGATGAAGTGCCTAGGATTTTAGCCAGCAACACATACATTCACAATAATTATGAGCATTTGCAAAGATGGAGGGGCAATATTTATTTTTTCACTTAAAAAAATGAAATAAAGTGCTTTTATACTTTCCTACAGGAACTTGATCCCTTTTTGCTCCCATTATTCCCATCTAAGCTGTGCGCTCGCAGACATCTCTGCAGGTTAAAGTGGTGCGGTATGGAGCTCACAAATTTTACTTACATTTACTTTCATACTTTACAGCCACTTTGAGCTTAGAGGGAACATTGCCCTTCACCATTTCTCCTTGTATCCTGTTCAGCCCACTCCTAGTTAGTATGCATTCTCTCTCTAGATGCTCTCAAAATCTGAGACACGTGATATGTGTCTCAAAACAGTGAGCAGTAGGCTTTGCTTTCATAGAAAGTATAATGTTTTGACACATAGTGAGGACAAGGGGAGGGGCTGGGATATGCAAAGGGAATGTGTGATTGAAATTTCTTATCTGTATGACTGTGCTCTGACCCCTTACATAAGTAAAACTTTGAAATTAAAAAGAAGGAAAAGGAGGGTCAGAGAAATGGGAAAAAGCAAATTAAAGGCAGGGGGCAATTATTAAGCACAATTTTCATGCCTTTTAATAATTTTAATGTATTACCTAAACAAAATATATACAAAGATGGGGTAGTATACATCCACAGAAAGTGCAACTAGAGACCAAATCAATTTAATATATACAAAAAATAGAAGCCTAAACAAACAAGACTGGGGGAGTATTTAATCAAAAGTGCTGTATATTAATATCTACACTTTCTTACCTGTCGCTCTGGGTCCTCACAATCCTCTTCTGTCTGCTTTTTGGTGGGATCAGGGCGCCAAGGCAACCAATGTCTAGCTTCCCGTGCACATTCTGCATCCAACCAGATCTTGTACTTTGGCCAGTTTTTGCCTTTTATGTTAAACTCTTCATCTGGTTCCTCCTCATCATCCTCCTCCTCTACTACAACAGTAAAAATTAAGCAAAATCTAAAACTTTTGTATTTGTGATGTGTTGCCCAAACTAAAAGGCAAATACTGCCCCTTCCTTTCCCCACCCCTCCAAACTAACACCCATAGGCAAAGACCTAAACTGGTAGCTTTACGCCGGTATGTGGGACCTGACAAACGCAAGATAAGTGTGTCCCCATTGGCCAAGTCCCAGCCAGTTGAAATAAAGTAAATCCAGGGTTGTGGACCTACAGGTTTAGGTCCTCATACTGGGCTCCCAAGAAAATGTGAGAGATGACTCATTTCAAATAACTCTTCATGGTCTACAATAAGGATTAGTTTTTAGTAAGCTGTATTTCTTACCTATAATTGGTAAGGGCTATTGGTTAGGTCCCTGTATATTATTAATAAGGCTCTATATTATTGATAAGGGCTCTATAATTACCATTTCATAGTTACATAGTATCAGAAGTTGAATAAAGACATACCGTACATACTCGAGTATAAGCCGACTCGAGTATAAGCCGAGGCACCCATTTTTGACTAAAAAAATTAGAAAAGATGATTGACCCGAGTATAAGCCGAGGGTATACAGTAACCCTAATACCTTTCCACTGTAGATGTTTGGAAACTACAACTCCCAGCATGCTTGGTTGCTGGGAGTTGTAGTTTCCAACCACCTATAGTAGAAAGGTATTGGGGGTTACTGTATGGCATACTGTCCCCACCCTAATACCTTTCCACTGTAGATGTTTTGGAAACTACAACTCCCAGCATGCTTGGTTGCTGGGAGTTGTAGTTTCCAACCACCTATAGTAAAAAGGTAATGTGGGTGTCTGCATGGCATACTGTCCCCCCAACCCTCCCCCCAGTTTCAGCCCAAGTAGGGTAGTTTATGATGAAAAACGAAGTCACAGTTACAGACAAAAATTGCTGTTGTTGTGTATTGCTGTTTTAGTATGGACATATTTGTTGGGGCCATGCAATGTGCATCGCTTCTTCCCAGCTGGTCGATCCCAACAGATTTGCTGTGTTAGGTATGGATGTGGAGGACGATGGCTCAGAAGTAACATGTATGGACCAGGTTTCCCTTGAGCACCCAGGGGACGGCCATCTCTAATACAAGGGAGGGAGAACTGGGGGCTAGGAAGGATAGGGAGGTGGCAGTGGTAGGGGACTCTATTATTAGAAAGGTAGATAGGGTAATCTGCCGCCAAGATTCTACATGCCAAACAGTTTGTTGCCTGTCTGGTGCTAGGGTTCGACATGTAGTGGATCATGTAGACCGATTATTGGGTGGGCCTGGGAGTGACCCGGCAGTCTTGGTTCAAGTTGATGCCAATGACAAAGTTAGAGGTGGAGGGGGAGGGGAGGTCCTTAAAAATGATTTCCGACACTTAAGGGACAAGTTAAAAGTAAGTACCTCAAAGGTAGTGTTTTCAGAAATACTACCATAGCCACGTGCTATGCTAGGGAGGCAACGTGAACGTAGGAGCATAAATGCATGGAGGGTGGTGTGTAAGGAGATGGGGTTTGGATTTTTAGAGAACTGGACTGACTTTTCTGTTGGCTACAGGCTATTTAGTAGAGATGGACTGCACCTCAATGATGATGGTGCAGCTGTTTTGGGGGAGAAGATGGCTAGAGGAGATTTTAAACTAGGTATGGGGGGAGTACATTGGACTACACAGGGGTAGATAGAGGGATCAGGGGGCTAATAAGATAATGGAGGGTGGAAATGTGGGAGGGGGAGCATAGAGGATAAGGAGGCATGTAAGTACAAGTTTGGAAGTAAATTAATTGATAATCTAAAATGTACATTTACAAATGCAAGAAGTCTGCCTGGAAAAACTGGAGAACTAGAACCAATAGCTTTAAAGGGTATGTCCTCCCTTCTCACAAAATTTTAATATTCTGTAGAGCTTCGTCCCCCAGCCCCAACCGCTATATTTTTATTTTCAGAAACTTCCCCAAACATTACTTACCTTCCCTCTTTCCTCTGCCGCACTGCCCGGCCCTCTGCTTGTGTGAAACTGCAAATAGAGGGGCGGGACTGTCAGCCATGTTTGTGATTGGCTGAGAGGCAGCCAATCACGGACGCGGCTGCCGGTAGATCTGAGCGGCGGAGGAAAGATGTTTGGGGAAATTCCAGTATGGCCATTACTGTATGGGAATTCTACTGTCTGTTTAAAGGGCAACTAAAGACAATATCAAAACAATATAGAACCAGAAGGCAATCTTAAAACAATACAGAATCAGGAGGATGGTATCTATTGTTAGAGTTAGTTGCCCTTTAAACTTAGAGTAAATCCCACACAGTAACCCCCAATTCCTTGCCACTCCAGATGTTTGGAAACTACAACTCCCAGCATGCTTTAGTTGTAGTTTAGCAGTTTTCACCTCACTGCCAACAATGTAGACCACTAAAAAAAGATAAAGAAGGGCTGTCCAGTCTCCAATACTTGCAAATAGGGGTAAAACCTCCTTTATTAGTGCATATAACAAACCAACCTTTATGGTTGGTTTATTTTTGGTGATGTCACTCATTTTTCAAAATGGGAGAGAATATGTAGAATAACTAAGAAGGCATTACACAAACTAACAATTTAACAAATATTGATAATTTACACTGAACTGATCTTTTAAGTGAATCTCGACTGGAAAAAGAATTGGAGGGATCTCGTAGATAACAGACTTAGCTGTAGTAAACAATGCCAGACAGCAACGGCTAGAGCTAGCAACATATTCAAGGAGATTCAATAAAAGTTCTTATCGTTAAAAATTATGCTAATTTTGCCCCATCAGATGTTAGCTTTCACATGTTAAATAACATCTGATTGGTTGGGGCAAAATTAGCACCATTTTTAACATTAAGAACTTTTATTGAATCTCCCTGATTGTCTTGTGTAAAGAGGGGGATAGATTCCTATTATTCTCCCTCTTTACAAGGCACTGGTAAGGCCTCATTTGGAATATGCGGTGTGGTTTTGGAAACCCATATACAAAAGGGACATCTTTGAAATGGAAGCAGTTCAGAAAAGAGCAACTAAAATAATAAAAGGGAATCAGGCAGATTAGAGAAGTTAGGGCTGTTTAAATTAGAGAAGCGACGTATGCGTGGGGATATGATCATTTCATACAAGTATATTAAAGGTTCAGTGGAAATGATCAATATTTGTTAAATTGTTAGTTTGTGTAATGCCTTCTTAGTTATTCTACATATTCTCTCCCATTTTGAAAAATCAGTTGATTTCATAGCCTTTGCTGTTCCCTGATGTTGACATTAGTGAGCTGCCATTTCAGGTTCTAACGGTCCTTCTTCCCAGAATGCAGAACATCCTTGGAATGTTCCTAACAGTAATTTCTACTGATTGGCTGTTGGATGGGTCAAAGATGGTCAGATCTCTACTGAGCAACTGAATCAACCCAGGCGGTCAAGGGCAAAACCATAACGGTCTCTACTAGGGGTCCTGCAAACAGGAAGTCAGTATTTCGGTTGCATTTTTTTTATACATAGAAAAATGCTGAATTGGCAGATTAATGTAATTGGGATGAAAAAATACTGCTCTTTTTTCTAAAAAGCATATGTATTTGCACTGAACTTCCCCTTTAATGGGCTGGTGCATTGTTCACATCTAAGGACATGTGGACATCCTTTAAGATTGGAAGAAAATAAGTTTCATCTTCAGGTTAGGAAAGGTGAGAACGGTGAAACTGTTTTCCAGCAGATGTGGTATTGGCAAGTTCATTGAATAGCTTTAAAAGTGGGCTAGATAAGTTTCTAAAACTAAAAAATATTGAGAATTACTGGTATTAATACATATATTGCAGTTCTGGTTTATCTAGGGATACTTTCTGATTGCCATTTGGAGACAAAAAGGAATTTTCTTCTCCCTTTTAGCTGTTTTTTTGCCTTCCTCTGGATCAACGTACGCGTTTTTTGTGCACGCATTTTGTGCTTGCGGTTTGGTTATAATGGAAATCACGGGAAAGCGAAAATCCCTGCGATTTCCTATGCGCATGCAATCGAGTGTGCGTTGCTTTCACTATTTTTGGTGCGTTGACTCATGCGTTTCCAGAACGCAAAAAAACCCGCAAAAAAAAAAACGCTTGCGATTGAGTCCACGATTTAGTGCGTTGTAGTGGGGCCATGCCCTGAGGTAGGGTTAAAAAGGAGTGTGAAAAGGTTGGACTTGATGGACATATGTCTTAATTTAATCTCAATTACTATGTTACTAAATAATGTGCAGAAATAAGGCAATATCCCTTAGAGTAGTTTTTATCATATTTGCCCACACATTTGGCTGATAACTGCAGCCAAAGTTCCTCCTATAGATTGCAATTTCCGACAGGTAAGTCACAGTTACCAGTTAAGTGTGTTAGATCAATTTTGGATGCTTTGATGTAGCAGTTGTCCTTGGTTTATGCTGCCAGGAATATGCTTTCTGTCAAGCTGATTTACAGTTGCAAGTAGAAGTATGTGAACCCTTTGGAATTATATGGATTTCTGCACAAATTGGTCATAAAAGAAAATATCTGCTGATGTGGGGTGGCCAGCCGCGACCGTCCATGATCGCTTGTTTGTCCGGATCGGACATGTTGGTAAATTCCGATTGATTGAGCGGTTCCCTATGGGACAGCAAGATCGATCGTGCGCACTTTCGTCCGCATTTGCCGTGACCGTGCTCGCTCGGGACAAATAATCCCTTTGTGTGTACCCAGCCTAAGCCACAACAATAGACAATCATGGTCTGCTTAAAGGACATGTAAACTGGGGCAAATAATTTTTTAACTAATCACACAGTAATTAGGCTTAATTACCACCAATCTTAAATCTGCTTTTTTTTCTTCTCTGACCTTCCTATCCCTTGTTTTTTAGCTCTGGGAGTTTTACTTTTTAAAGAGGGCAGGGCACAGCTAGTCAGTAAAGAACTGTCAATCACCCAGCCCCTCCCCCTGGCACACTAAATGTAGAAACTATCAATTTTATAAAAGTAAAGCTTATTTCTCTGTTACTGTATAGGTAATTGAGTCAGCATTAAAGGGACAGTTCAGTGGAATTTATCAATATTTGTTAAATTGCTAGTTTGTGTATTTATTTCTACATAGACAAAATGCTGAATTGGCAGATTAAGGTCATTGGGGTGTGAAAATACTGCTCTTTTTTCTGAAAAGCATATGTATTTGCACTGAACTTCCCCTTTAATATCAGGAAAGCGAAAAAGCATTATCTGTTTCCCTGTGCTCTTTCTGTGCAGATAAACCCAATCCTGCATTTAACTGCTGTCTGTGTTACTTATGTCCCAATGTAGCACTGTAACTTAAGAAATCAATTACAAAGCCCCCCACTACACACACCCACCTTCAAACTCCTACAGCTAAAAGAAAATCTTACTTGATTCAAGCAGTGTTAACAGCTCCCAGTGCTGCTTACCTTCCCATAGCAAAGCAGTTTTACTTTCACTATAATACAAAATCACTGGGTGAATGCTATTGGCTGTTAGGAGGGACAGATCACCTCCACTGCACATGCTCCACACTCTGTTGTTTTAACCCCCTCCCAAAACTGAGGCACAAAGACACTCTAGGATTCTTCTTCACCTCCTTGAGCATTCTGCGCTGTGCTCTTGCAGTCATCTTTACAGGACAGCCACTTCTAGGGAGAGTAGCAGCAGTGCTGAACTTTCTCCATTTATAGACAATTTGTCTTGCCGTGGACTGGTGATCAGCAAGGCTTTTTGAAATACTTTTATAATCATTTCCAGCTTTATGCAAGTCAACAATTCTTAATTGTAGGTCTTCTGAGAGCTCTTTTGTGCAAGGCATAATTCACATGAGGCAATGATTCTTAGGGAAAAAGCAAACCCAAAACTGGTGTGTGCAATCAACACCTCCAATCTCACCTCATTGATTGGGCTCCAGTTGGTTGACACCTCACTACAATTAGCTCTTAGAGATGTCATTAGTCAAGTGGTTCGCATACTTTTTCCTCCAGCACTTTCCTCCAGCAGACCGTGATTGTCTATTGTTGTGACTTAGATGAAGATCAGATCACATTTTATGACCAATTTGTGCAGAAATATATAATTCCAAAGGGTTCACATTGTATATGACACTGCCCTTAGGGCTAAAATGACTGTACTGACATTACCAAGTTTGTTGATGACCACCCAGCCTCCTCTTTCCTGCTGTCGCATCCAAGACCTCCAACCTTTTGCTTCTTTCTCACCAAAACGAGGTTCCCCACTATCCCAAAATGGTTCAAAAAAGTCTACCTAAAAAAAAAAAAAGTATATATTTTCCAATTGTGTCAGATATATAAAACATCTTAATGTATTTGTGAGGGGGAAAAATAGGTCCACTTTAAAGGGCATCTATACTGAAAAAAATGTTTTATTAAATTACTCAAAACCATAATTCTTTCCAACTATCACTATACCATTTCTTTTTATCTGCCCCGTTTCTTTAGATTTCCAGTCTGAAGCATCTTACATTTCAGCTATCAAGTGCCTAATTATCATAAACCCTTTTTCTGTGTGTAGTTTTGATGTAACTGGATTTGTGATAGTAGGTATCTGAATTGCATGGTGGGAAATTCCCTCTACCAGTGCTGCCACATTATTATTATTATTGAGCATGCTTGTCTTTACAGAAAGTCATGTCAGTTGGAAGAAGTAGCAATAATAATAGTTCATACAAGTCATTTCACTGCCAAAAAAATCAAAATCACATACATTTTAGGGATACTATAGATATTATGAAGCACCAGAAGTAGGATATTTAACACAGCTTTAGGCCCCCCAAAGAGAGAAAAGGAGCTTTATTTACTTTTACCAAAAATGCTTCTATCATTTCTTATACAGCTCGACCCCTTGCCAGCTGGTAGACACCCATTCTGCTGCTTTAAAGGATTACTGTACTCTAAAACTTAACATTTTAAAAATGGAAAGTACCTGGGACAGGGAGGTAAGATTAATTATTTCTATCTCACTAGATATCCTGTCTATCCCTATAGGCGCACATGCACAGAAGTTGAAGGGATGTCAGGACAGACCGACAATAATCGGTCTATTGCATACAGGGTAGAAGGAATAATCTATCCTTACTCCATGTGAGTTAAAGCTACTCTTTAACATTATCTTGTAAACCTTACATTTGAAGAGTTTTTTTTACCAAATGTTAGAAAGATCAGAAGACCACAAAATACATATGTTCAGTGGACACATTTTTTAGTGGTTCACTGAAACAGGCATGGTAAACCATTTAATTCCTTAATTTTGTCCAGAATGCTTTATTACTACTGATTATCAAGTTTATTTTCTTTTTCTTACTCGAAGGAATTAGTTCCAGGCATCCAGAAAACCAAACACTAAAATACTATCTTTTAGAAAGATTCACAATACACAAGAAAGTTTTGACATTAGCATAAACAGATTCTAACTAAAAATATAGACACACGGATAAAAAGAACACACTTACATTGGTGGGGATGGTGTGCCAGGATGGTGTGCTGAGAGGACATGGGAAACAGGAGCACAGGTGCTCTCCCAGTAACAGATTCCTTCAGCGATATATTCTGGGTCCCACACACCCAACTATCCTAATAAGGCAATTATCAACTACTGGGAACAATGACCAAACATGGGCAATACAAACATAACTACACAGCAAAGTTTGGTAGGTTTGTACACCAAGCTTAGGACTTGGCCGCACTGACCTACCCCCAATCTGACCATGCAGCAGAGCGGGGGCCTACACAGACACCCACCGCTTCTGTTTTGGAGCAGCCCCAGGCACACTGGCATTGCCTGAGCTGTCCTCGGCCCAAATCTTGGCAGCCATCCAGGACTCTAAGGCCTCGCTGACAGTGCTCATTGAAGAGGTCAGAGTCGATGTCAGCCTTCTGCGGCAGGATGTACAAAATATAAGGCAGTGCATGGGGGAGCTAGAGGATCTGGCCTTGAGGTTAGTGGACACACTTTTGTCCCAACAACCTATCCCTGGTATTTAACGTTGAACGCACCGTGTTCCTACGAGGCCCCTACCCCCTGGATCTAGACCCAGACCATTAATTCTGTGATTACTGAACATAAAAGATTGAGACAATTCTTTGCCTGGCAAGGCGAAAACAAGGCAAACATGTGCATAGGCAACTCAACAATTATGTTCTTCCCGGACGATTCACTGGATCTACAAAAAAAAAACAAACAACATTCATGGCCATCAAACAAAGGCTTCGGGCCCTCAACTAGCCATACTCATACTCATACTCATGTACCCGGCATGCCTACAACATAATGGCTCCACAAAGTGGCTAGATAATCAAATGGGCCCTCCACATCAGGACTAATTAACAAAAAACTCATTCAACGTAATATTATACACCAGGTTTACTACACATTTACACAGATGAAACACATAAGCAATACACACAATTCCACCAAATGCCATCAGCCGAATGCAGATTTCATCCACCTTAAATGGCATGTTTCAAACTCAAGGCCCGTGGGCCAAATCCGGCCCTTCTGGCTGTAGTTTGTGGCCCCCGGGACTGTACAGCATCCAAGATCTATCACACTGCTATCCATTTGTGCAGTCCCAAGTAGTGGCATAACTATAGATCTGCCTGCTAGATACCGCAATCAGCTTTTTAAACAGCTGATTGCAGAATCTAGCAGGCAGATCTATAGTTATGACGCTGCTTGGGATGCACAAAATGAACATACAAATGAATAGCAGCATAGTAAGGCTTGGATGTAGTCACCACTGTAACAACTGATCACTTATCTAGCCCGGGACTGGAGGTAGGTGTGACAAAGTGCCTTCCATTGGAATTAGCTATTCATTACTGTGCCAGAAGAGTAAGGTGGGTGTTCAAAGTTAGCACATGATTGCGCCATAGGCAGAGGTCCCAATCCAAAACAGTGCGCTTCACACCCATTCCCTGCATAGAATCAGCACTGGGTCCCAATCTTACACCCGCTAAGTATCTTAAAAAAAATTAAATTCGGCCCACCACTTTGTCTGTCTGTTTGATTTAGGTCCCTTATGTGATTGAGTTTGACACCCCTGTTATATGGGAATGCCCCAAGATACACTCATTTTGGACAGAAGTGCTCCATTTTCTTAGAGACCTGACAACCACCCCATCCAACCCATGCCCTCAATTTGCCTGTTCGGTCTGATGGAGGATGATTTATGGTCTGGTGGGAAACCAAATTTCCCCACATTGTTTTATGAGCCACATTGTTTTATGCTCGGAAAACCATTTGTCCAAAATCCTCGTTGCAGATTTGCCCTACATTAAAATTATGTATAAAACACAGGAAGTGCCCTGACAAATTTCACAGAATATAGGCTCAATGGATGGAATCCACCAATACACTCAATTAACCATCTAACGACCAACTACTAATCTTTTTGTTTGGTCGGTTTGCCAACAGATTCTTGTACAAGTCATTCTGAATTGAGAAAGAACTAACCTAAGTACAGTTTATCTAGCTGAATACAACAGATATACCATGACCTGGATGGATGAGAACCTTTACAAGCATATTTTTTTAAAAGTCTTTTAAATGCTTAAAGGAGAATTATACTTTTTTACATAAAAAAACTCAATAAAAGCACACACACAGACACATGAACACATAAACAACATGAGCACTAAAACCTGCAATTGCTATTCACTATACATACCTGTTCTTTGGTGCTCATATCTTTCACACTGTCTGGTTTATAAAATGTGAAATCTATTAGTGCTTGAAATAAAGACACTACTTTCTCTGTGTGCCCAGCCTGACGCAGAAAGTGACACTGTTGCAGGAAAATATCTGTGAAAGGAAGAAAAGCAAAGTTGAAGTATTTATAAAAGTGATATCCTAAATATAAATGACGAAATAAAGGAGCTTTATTACCCTTGAAAGTTATTTGAAACATCTACAAATTAATTCTGTAATAGAACAACAAACATACTCTTTAAGAAAGGGGGAAAGGTTACATTTGCTGTATGTTTTAGCTGTAAATTAAGAAGGGATAAACGATAATAAAGGTAATGACAATTCAATTTCATTTCTTAAGGCGGAACTACAGTGGACGAATCACCTTTAGGTTTAAAGGTTAGAAATACTGCACTTTAAAGAAAATGTCCACCCCCAAAGTGACATTTCGTATTCTGATAGAGCAGCCTGTGTGCCCAAAACTGCAGACAAAAGCTAATTATTCCCTACATCAGCTTGTGAAGGTTCTCATTCATCCAGGTCATGGTATATCTGTTGTATTCAATTAGATCAACTGGACTTGAAATGTAGTTCTTGAAGACGTTTCGCTAGTCATCCGACTGGCTTTCTCAATTCAGAATGACTTGTACAAGAATCTGTGGCAATTATGTACCCTGGAAAATCCCAATTAGCATATCACAGCCAGGTGTTAAGGGTGTGTGGATAGTGCTAAGAGGTGTTATAGGAACGCCCAGAGTAAGGTGTTAAAACAGCATTGTACATGGTAGACAGTTGGTGTCGAACCCCCCCACCTCTATTTAGTCGAAAGAAGTAGAAGGAAAGAAAAGAACACAAATACCAAAAGTGAAGGGGAAAAGCAAGACAGGAGGAAGAACATGGTCATCCCATATGTAGCAGGGGTCTCCGAGAAATTAAGAAGATTTTCAAAAAAACATCGTATCCCTGTCTGCTTTAAACCGAACAACCACTGAGGCAGCAATTGGTACACTCCGAAAGACCCAATACCAAAACACAAGAAAAGCGACATCATATATGCAGTGCAGTGCAGTGCAGTGAAGAAGCTCTGATTTGTATGTGGGGGAGACCAAACAGCAACTGCATCAACGTATGGCCAGCACAGAAGAGCCAATTCCTCGGGTCAGGACTCAGCCGTGTACCTGCATCTTAAGATAAAGGACATACCTTTGAAGATTGTAATGTTACATATTGGCGAAGGAACGTGACTGGTTCAAGAGAGGTGTTAAGGAGGCCATTTATGTGAAAATAAAGAAACCAAGCCTAATAGTGGGGGGGTTCGACACCAACTGTCTGCCATGTACAATGCTGTTTTAACACCTTACTCTGGGCGTTCCTATAACACCTCTTACACCACTATCCAATCACACCCTTAACACCTGCTGTGATATGCTAATTGGGATTTTCCAGGGTACATAATTGCCACAGACTTGTACAAGTCATTCTGAATTGAAAGCCAGTCGGATGACTAGCGAAACGTCTTCAAGAACTACATTTCAAGTCCAGTTGATCTAATTGAATACAACAGATTCCCTACATCAGATACTAGCAACACATCATCATTCACCGTCTAGTTAAACCAGTTTAACAGCCATGACATATGACTCCACAACAAATAACTAAGGAGGCTTATCCATTGAGTGCAGTGGAAAGCTCATCTGAACATGTTTGAAAGCTCTGAACTTTTCCTGTTCGCACGCAAATTGCAGGGATTGTTCGAATAACTTTGAGTGCACTTCTGGGCAGTGTGAGTATGACAATCTTAAGGTTTTGGGGACTTCCTATCAGAATATCAAATGACATTTTTGGGGTGGACATGACCTTTAACACATTACACTGTAGTTAAGGAGTACATACACAACAGAGGCGGGCATCCGGTATGCGATAAAATCCAATCTTTATTTCAAACGTAAAAGCAGAACATCGGATCGGACCGAAGATCCAACACTATTTACCTGTTAGCTCCGCCCAACATGTTTCGTGACCACTCGTCACTTCCTCAGGGGCACGGAGCTACTCACACCTAACCCCATATTAAATAGGTGCACATGAACCCTATGTAGTGCTAAACAAAATACCAGCAAACCGTGCTTATAAAAATATCAGCTTATCTCACATATGTACAAAAATAAGTCAGCAGGATGAATAAATATATATATACAATAACATGATATGAAGAAGAGAAACTAATAATAATATAAAATAAATGGGTTTTTTAATTGTAAGACCACATTTGTCATCTATCTAGCTACATGTGGATGTGGGAGACAGTATGTGGGAAAGACCATAAGGCCTGCATATAAGAGAATAATGGAACATGTCAACGTGTCTATATTAGGTCTATATACTACAGCCATATCAGCACGCCATGGAGGTACACCAAGGCAACATGGATGTCACCTTCCAGATTATTGATCATGTTAAATGGGCCTTAAGAAAAGGGGATAGGAATAAAAGCCTCCTCAAAAAGGAGGCTTTTTGGATATATACATTAGAAACCATTAGTCTTGGAGGTTTGAATAAAGATTTTGAGCTTAAATGTTTTTGTGATTGAAAACTATGGCATCACTACTGTTTTTCTATGTGTGAGGATGTTATTATTTTTATCTTACCGCCATCTCCACTGTATATTGCTATTATACTTTGTGTCCAGGTCCCTAAGCATTTGATGTATGATGTTACAAGGTTTATACAATGTTTATATAAGTATCTAGGACCCTGCAGCCTGACTTGCTATATTCTATATGATATTCATGGAAGATTGATACATCCCACTAACTCTTTGTATCCATGTATCAGCTTTTTTGATCTATTAGCGGTCTGTTTCTCTTCTTCATATCATGTGATTGTATATATATTTATTCATCCTGCTGACTTATTTTTGTACATATGTGAGATAAGCTGATGTTTTTATAAGCACGGTTTGCTGGTATTTTGTTTAGCACTACATAGGGTTAATGTGCACCTATTTAATATGGGGTTAGGTGTGAGTAGCTCCATGCCCCTGAGGAAGTGACGAGTGGTCACGAAACATGTTGGGCGGAGCTAACAGGTAAATAGTGTTGGATCTTCGTTCCGATCCGATGTTCTGCTTTTACGTTTGAAATAAAGATTGGATTTTATCGGCATACCGGATGCCCGCCTCTGTTTGTATGTACTCCTTAACTACAGTGTAATGTGTTAAAGGTCATGTCCACCCCAAAAATGTCATTTGATATTCTGATAGAGAAGTCCCCAAAACCTTAAGATTGTCATACTCACACTGCCCAGAAGTGCACTCAAAGTTATTCAGAACAATCCCTGCAATTTGCTGCGAACAGGAAAAGTTCAGAGCTTTCACACATGTTCAGATGAGCTTTCCACTGCACTCAATGGATAAGCCTCCTTAGTTATTTGTTGTGATGTCATATGTCATGGCTGTTAAACTGGTTTAACTAGACGGTGAAATGAGTTTGCTAGTATCTGATGTAGGGAATCTGTTGTATTCAATTAGATCAACTGGACTTGAAATGTAGTTCTTGAAGACGTTTCGCTAGTCATCCGACTGGCTTTCTCAATTCAGAATGACTTGTACAAGAATCTGTGGCAATTATGTACCCTGGAAAATCCCAATTAGCATATCACAGCCAGGTGTTAAGGGTGTGATTGGATAGTGGCTAAGAGGTGTTATAGGAACGCCCAGAGTAAGGTGTTAAAACAGCATTGTACATGGTAGACAGTTGGTGTCGAACCCCCCCACCTCTATTTAGTAGCGAAAGATAGAAGGAAGAAAGAACACAAATACCAAAAGTGAAGGGGAAAAGCAAGACAGGAGGAAGAACATGGTCATCCCATATGTAGCAGGGGTCTCCGAGAAATTAAGAAGAATTTTCAAAAAAACATCGTATCCCTGTCTGCTTTAAACCGAACAACACACTGAGGCAGCAATTGTACATCCGAAAGACCCAATACACCAAAACACAAGAAAGCGACATCATATATGCAGTGCAGTGCAGTGCAGTGAAGAATGCTCTGATTTGTATGTGGGGGAGACCAAACAGCAACTGCATCAACGTTATGGCCCAGCACAGAAGAGCCAATTCCTCGGGTCAGGACTCAGCCGTTGTACCTGCATCTTAAGGATAAAGGACATACTCTTGAAGATTGTAATGTTAACATATTGGCGAAGGAACGTGACTGGTTCAAGAGAGGTGTTAAGGAGGCCATTTATGTGAAAATAAAGAAACCAAGCCTAAATAGAGTGGGGGGTCCTCGCACAACCAACTGTCTGACTCTCGCATTTGCCTAGTTAATGCACCTCTAGCGTCTGAGATCGGGCGGTCGATAGACCTACGCTTCTTAGCACACGTTATCCATGATCACAGATCAGACGCGAGGACCCCAGCCCCGCACCTCTTAGCGCCGTAGTGGATCTCATGTGTGATATGCCTAAGCCTTGGGGATTATTCCAGGACAGTATAGCTATAATCTGCCGACATGATAATCCTTCGTACAAGTCTCTTCTGTAATTCGCAGAAAGCCATGCGGAGAACTAGTCGAAACGTCTTCACATGACACATTGTCTACTCAACGTCCAGGTCGATCTATCTTGACTACTCAACAGAAATTCTCTACATCATACTAGTTCTACAGATCAATCACTTTCAGCGTTTTACTGAGGATCATAATAAATCCGACCATGTTATGGACGGATCCATATGACACATCAGACAACATAGATAGATCTTATCGCCGATGGCTCTATCTACAATGGTGAGAGGTACATGGCTGGATTTGGAAGCCAAGTGGTCAATCTGAACATGTGTTAAAGCTCTCGCAACTTCTTACCCTTGTTGCTGCTAGCACAGATGGCAGGATTAGCTGTTAGCTGAAAGTACACTAGTATAGCAGTATGGCTTATTCTATGTTATTTGCTCGGGGGCAGTAGTGAGCCTTAATGATACGAATCTAGGTGAAGTTTCTTGAGGGACTTATACCTCTATCATAATATCTATGTACCTATTCGTGTTCCCAGGGTGCAGAATGACCTCTATTAGACAATTACACTGTAGCAGTTAGAGGAGTACCCTACACAACCAGAGTGCGGTCGCAATGTCCGGTTACTGCGACGATAATATTCCACTCTTTATTATCAAAACGGTAAAGAGCCGAACAACAGAGTTCGGCAAATACGGCAAATTCGAAGATTCGCAAACTATCTACTTTAAACCTTGCCGCTGTTACGCTCGCGCCAATCATGTCGTTCTTCCGCCAAGAAGCCGAGGAGCAGTCGGTCACTGAACGGGATCTTTCCTTCAGGGGCAACGAGCTAGCAGCACAATCACAAACCCGTAACCGGTCCATATTTAAATAGGTGGCAAATGTTAATCTCTTCCCTTATGTAAGTGGACCTACTTTAAATGTGAATGTACAGGGATAGTTGACAGGACTGCTTATTCAATAAACCAGTTATCAGCTTTAGTCTTCACAGGTATCTCATGCTCCGCAACCAATAACGGTCATTTCCAGCCTAGGACATAATCACATAATACATTATCCATACAAATAGAGGGGCCTACTTGAATAAAACTGAAATATGAAGTAGATAGACTAATATGTAAGTAACATAAAATTATATAGAGCTTGTTCCAGTCTGTGGCATCAGAAGCCACAAACAAACTGGCATGGCCAATCTATAAACGATAGCATTCTGTTCATCTATCGCTAGGGCTTAACATTCCTACTATTCGTTATTCCTCCTTCTCATCTTATTTGTGACAAGAACAATGCCATAAGGGGAGCGTTCGTTCCATACTAATGAGAATATATTCTTATGGGACCTGATCAACGCTTTCTAGTATCGTATATGTACTTGACTAATATCTTACACGGCATTATGGAGGTCACCAACGCCACTCTTTATGTACCGTGTTCCAAGGTCAACTCATGGTATGTCTACGGCCTTATGCTCAGAGTGTATTGTATCATGTCTATGGGCTCCTTATCTATAATAAGGGACTACGGAATACCCTCGTAGGGGCCTTCACTGGCTAAAAATGGAGATTTTGCTCGATTTATTTGGATATAATTTACCAGTACCTCAGAATATCTATTACGATTAATACTTTCATGCCGAGCGGTTTTGAGATAATGAGGGTTTTGAGCCTCGGAATGCTTTTTATAACGGATATGATAATAGGCTATTGTCATGTGCCTACCACGTAAACCGTTGCACGGTAGTATTATGTTTTCTATGTGTGAGGATGTTTATTAATCATGTCCACTATCTTCAGCCAGCCATACGGTTGAAGCCCACACGCCTGCCTCTTACTGCGTCTCCGTACTGTATAAGCTTGCAAGATATTGCCACATCACATGACTGTCTGTGTCCATGGTCGCCAGGGGACTAAAAAGGCCAATTTGTGGCATTATATAGGATTAGCATCAATGTTGAACACTCAGGTTGATGACAATGTGCAGTTGTATTAATATCAGTACTCCGTATGGGTGCGCCTGCAGCGCCTATGACCCTCCAATGCTATAGGCTTTGCTTTCCCTTATAAACGGCACTGATAATTGCACATTACGCGGTTCTAGAGCAGTGTCAAGATGCGGGCTAGGACCTATCACCGACGTGTAACAGAAAAGACTGACACCAATCTATGTATCGCTACATGTACGTCACGCAATTGTGATTCCCTTTAGAATGCTATAAGCCGAAGGTCTGAATTGCTCTCTACGGGCAATCGTAAAATGTGGGTGTAGCACTATTCACAGGGACAAGTCGCACGCAATTATAATCATCAGCTATTATATGACGCTAACACGAACTCTAGTGAGCCCTCATTATTTAGAGATGCTAGGAGCACTGCTTAGCTGGTCCTCTGCTTAAGACGTGTTAACATTTCGTTTCCGTGTACTTCGATCGATTCGAAAACCTATGGGATTATACTAGAAACCTATGGGAAATAACGCAAACCCTACGTATGTTTTTATAGCACGGTTTGCTGGTATTTTTGTTTAGCACTACATAGGGTTAATGTGCACCTATTTAATATGGGGTTATGGTGAGTAGCTCCTCCCTGAGGAAGGACTAGTGGTCCGAAACATGTTGGGCGGAGCTAACAGGTGAATAGTGTTGGATCTTCTTTCCGATCCGATGTGCTGCTTTTACATTTGAAATAAAGATTGGATTTTATTGGCATACCGGCTGCCCGCCTCTGTTTGTATGTATGGAGATTCAAATTTTGGCAGAGGAGGAGCCGGCAAGATTGGAGGGAGGTGCAGAGATCGCTGGACGCCGAGCATTTTGCGTGGTGCTCCCGGGTTGAATACTGTGAGTAATTGTGTTATATGTAGTTAAGGAGTAGTTTCATAGTAACATATCCATAAGAAATTTTTGAAGTTAAACAGTTGGGGACCACCATTTTTCAGCAATAGACTTGCTCTGTAGCTTTTAATATCCCATGGTGCTTAGTTCCTTAGGGCTAGGCCACACTAGATATTGCAATATTGTAAGATCCTTGGATTGTGTATGGGTAATTGCCAGACCACCTGCACATTTTTCTTCCTTATCGGGAGATAGAAATCTGGATTGGTCAGTGTATGGCCTGCTTTCCTCAATTTTGTTACTTTCCTAATGCAGACTGCATTGGTTTCACTACTGCAAGTGTTATTAACATAGTAATTGAGGTTGAATAAAGATTTAGGTTTATCTAGTCATGAAATAATTACTCTGGGCAGGTGCATTATGTACCATGCACTATGCAATTTGTTTCTAGCCCAAGTTCTTTTTTCACTTTAGTTGCCCTGTAAAGTGTTCTCTCTTTTATTGCACTTTATTGCACTACCATTAGCCAATATTGAGCTCCTGCTTAAAAAAAATGTTTATGGTAATGAATATTCACCAAAAAGACCAATCACCGTATGGATTATAGGGAGGTTGATCAGGTGAATTTAGAGAAGTCAATGCAAATTACAATGAAATCTGACATATCATCTACAGCCACAAGCATGTAGTAAGTTTAGGAGCATGTAGTAAGTTACAAAAGGCCTTTAATTTAACTTATATAAGTATATAGTAGAATAACTGGAAATAGTAGGTTGTTCAACATTTTGCTGATGTCCAACTATAGGTATGTACCAAATGGACCCAGGGTTATCAGTTTTTGGGCATTTTTATGAGAACCTTGAAACCTTTCTGCCTTATCCATCATAATACATAATGAAAAAGGGTGAGCTATAGTGATCAGTTCTAAATATGTGCCAATACACCCGCTTACCAGGTAAAGAAAGTGTGAATTTGATGGGTAGTAGTTAAAATTATTAAGGTACAATAATTCCAATAATTCTCACTTACCAAACATGTGATTTTCAGTCCCTGGCAGAGCATGGTGAGAAAGCATACTGCCATCTTGCACTGCTGCCAGAGTGGTTAAGCATTTTCCATAAATACCATTCATCTTTGCCACAGTAAACGTGCTAAATTGACTCTGGCAAAAAAGCAAGTATTTCTGCCACAGTTGGGGGTCATGAGGATAAAGAAAGGTTAGTTTCTGCCATTCCTTCAACAGGGTTGGTGCTTCCCAAAATTCCTCACAGAGTCTCAACCTGGCAAGTTTCAGTTCTGTGCTGCTAGGGTTACTTTCTATGGCTCTCTCCAAGATAGACAGTTTTTTTTCCATGAGCACTTTCACAGACAATCGATTGCTGTCAAGTTCGGATTTGATGGTGGAATACATACTTGGCTGCTTTACCAGTTCATCCTTTAAAATTATAAATGAACAGTATATATATATTATATATAATAATGTAAATAACACCCCAAATGTAACATTTGCATACAATTTCTAGTAATACTTAGTTATTAAAGGAAAAAGATATGGATGGCGTTAGTGGTGGAAATAAATGACTGCTGGGGTCAAGGGTAGGTCTAGGGGTAATGTAGTACAGGGCTGGATAATTCCTAGGAGAAAGGTAGCCAATGAGCCAAAAATTAGTCATGATGACTAAATCAATTGTTCTACCCCCTGCTGCTGTGGTAGTGGAGTGGGCGTTTGTCTAATATTGGTGTAGTTAAAACTATAAAAAGAGAGGTAATGTGTTAAGTACATTGGGGTTAGCTAGCTGGATTTTGTTCAAAGTATAGGGGTGGTTTGTGGCAATGATGAGTTACTTGGCAACAACAATCATAGTATGTACCTGAAAAGTGACGAATTCCATCCACAATTGGATATCACCTGGATTATCTCTGATCCGCTTATTGTAATCCTCTACTTTTGCCAGGATAACTTTGTCCCTTTCCTCTTTCGGTGGCGTCTTATAACTTGGACACCCTTTTCCTTGTAACCACTGAGCCGTAGACGAATCATACACCCCTAGTGGGTTAACCCAACTGACAGGGGCATCTGCTGAAATGCCACTATATTTATTTTGACCCACCAAAGGAATAAATTCCTCCATATTCATTCCTTCTTTGTCCTTGTTATACACATGATCTGCTGGAGTTTGGAGCAGCTGCAATGCAACCTTTGTAAAATATCGCTCATTTCTTTTACTAGACTGTTTCTTCTCAGATAATGCCTTTTCCCATACAATCTGCTGCTTGCTTAGATTGATACCAAGACAGGAATTTCCTTTACGCTTATATCTGAAAATATAATACAGAGGTTAGGACTCTTTGTAAGTTGCATATTGTTGTAATCTAAAATATATGAATATGCCATTTTATATCAAATTATAAATTATTTACAAAATTACAGGCAAACTTTTTTTCCTGAAGTATCATAAATAGGAAAAGCACACATCAATGGGCCCAGTCACACCCTAAAAGCAGCAATTCTTCAGGAAGTGCCTTTCCCTTTCTTTTTTCATGATCGCAAAATGAATAGGTCAGGTGGGACCATAGCGATTACATGGCAGTGGCGAAAAATAACAGAAAAAGGCAGCTCCTGAAGAATTGATTGAATTGTTGTGGGATAGGTCAGGAGGCGAGTTCTAATGAATGGGTAACTTTAGTGTAACACATATATGCATCTTCATTTCTTTTGTCTTTCTAAGTGATTCCTGCACAAAGGTCAAAGCAGATAAAAGACAAAAAAAGTATTTTCAGTAAAGTAGGCCATTCAGTCACTTCCCCTGGGCACCCTTTTTATTTCCATACTCCGGTATTATCAAATAATTTTCTAATGCGAAGATGATGCATTCAGATTATGAATATTGTTATTTAAAGTGTAGTGGCCCCGATCCCACCATGTTCATTTGCCAAAAAAAGAATCAGAAATGTACTTACCGAGCTTCTACCCCCGGCATTCTGATCCGGACCTCTGCTTGCAGCAAATTGCAAGCAGAGGGCCAGACCGGCAGCCACGTCCTTGATTGGCTGAGTGCAGAATGGCAGGGGAACAGACCTCTGAAAGTACATTTCCGATTCTATTTTTGGCAAATAAACATGGCAGTTGGGGGTGGGATAGGGGCCACTACACAACAGAAAAGTGTTTTAGAAAGAAACAGAAACCTCTCAGAGGAAAAGTAAGAGGCGGAAACAATTTCATTCACAGTCAGGCTCTTGTTTTTTACTTAGGAATTTGGACAGACATTTGGAGCAGTGATGTAAGGTAAGGATTTTTTAACACTGCAGAATGGGGCCAGTAGTGGGGCAAATTTTAGTTTTGGAGGTGGACATGCCCTTTAAGACAAAATAAAAATATATGTATGCTGAAAGGATTGTACCACTTCCAACTAAAGGTTTGTACACACTGGCCGTTTTGGCCAATAATCATGCTGTGTATGGGAACTTTATCGCCCGAAAAGGCCATTCGTTTGGGGATAACAGAACGAGCAGCCATTTCCACTGATAAAGTGCCCATACACGTCACGATTAACATGTTAGGCTGATTGATATTATTGGCCACAACCGGTCAATAATATCAACCCATCTATGGCCACCTTAAAATGTTACTTTATGAAACCAATACAGGCTCTATTATGTTTCCCTTTAAACAAATCAATAAAAACATTGTGTGCTTGCTCTATGGGTTCTCCAGGTATTCATACTAAAAAAATGAATAACACTCCCTCTCAGTATCACATCAAAACATCAAAGGCAATCTACCTACAACAATTGCTCAAAAGAATTCAATATTATCCGGATGTGTGCTATATTTCAGTTATTACATTCTAAGCAAATACAGTATACATATAAAGATACACTGTACTTGATGTACAGCTACCAACGTAACTACTAGCACCTGGAAGAATAGACATTTAAACATTTTCATAATCCTCTGAATCTCCCAAGTTCAAAAGCTGCATCACAAATAAAGGATTTCGGATTGTCCTTCAGGCTTCACTAATTAGCAGAGAATGACTCACAGTGCTATGTCTCCTCGGTACAGTGACTTATATTCCCAGTTGGCAGGGTCAGCTTTCTTATCAATTCGAAATGTCTCCTCTGTCATTGACTCTGCTTCATCTAGCCAAATTCCACGACCAGAGAGCACAGATTGACTCTTCTGCCTGAAAAAAAAAAAAACATTTTGCAGAAGTGCTACTGATCTGGTCAAACATTTATACAATCAAAGAAAAGATAATCAATGCACATTCCTAGGCCCCATATAATATCATGTAGTTGTAACTTAGCCTAAGAAGTGCTTCCACAGTACCAAAGAAAGTAAAAAAGTTTAGAAGTTAGGACCTTCCAGACTGGCATTATCTTGACATGCTTTTCATTCATGTTATCACACTAATGTATACTAAACCTTTGTTTATAATGTATGCCAGTGTGCAGATAGTACGATATTGAATGGGGCCTAGGAATGTGCATTTCTTACTTTTCCTAATAAAGGGCATCTTTATATTCTTCAGATTCCTTCTCTGTCCAAAGATATATGTTAAAAGATTATATATTAAATCTGTAGGCACACTGTGGTTAGTCTATTGTGACTAGGTTGTGTTATCCTTCCAAGGACGGTGCTTGGGGTAATTAATAATACTTAATATCCAAACACTACACATAGGAGATAGACCTCCTATGAAAAAGACCCCCTTTCAGCACACACTTGTACCTATAATTCAAACGATGATCCTCTTGGTCATGCAAAAAGTTGATATTTTAATACACAATAATCAATAATCATCAATATACATCTAATAAAAATGTTAAAACAAGCATCAAAAATAGCACAGTACCCTCTGTTTAGCAGACCATGTAATATTATTAATTTTAAGTAAAGAACAGCACAATCAGCACAAAGTTACCATCACATGTTAATCAAACTCATCTGTGGCAAAATGTTCCTCTGCCCAGATGTATCCAATTATTAGTTCCAATATCTGCTACATATAGATGGTATGAAACGTAGTTGCCACTATGTAGGAACTTGATCAAAGGATCCCAAATAGGATAGCTGTGTCCAAAGAGATATAGTGACCCAATGTCATGTCCCACATCCCATTCCCCTCCCAAACAAAACTATTCATTGGTCATCAACAACCAGTGCACTGCACTCACAATACCGGGCGTCCTCGGTTAAAAACAGGAAAGGAGCCAACAGGCCAGGTACTTGCCAAACAGGAGCTAAGTATGCTTTCCTTCCGCGGACATTACAGCCTCAACAGTCACAGGCGCTGGGACTTACTACGAGCTTGCACTGATATTCGCTGTTAAACGAGGCAATCAGATGTAATGATGTAAAACTTTCTCACCCGCCCTGTGCATCAGCCGTTTCCTGTATAATCGGAGTTCCTCTCTGCGCTCTCACTAACCAACAATTGTTTCACCTGCCTCCGCAGGCTTCATCAGGGTCTCGCGAGATCCTCTCGCTCCTGAGTTTTTAAACAGTCCCACACCATCAGGTGCTCTGTCCTTAAAGGGGATATTCATCAATTTTCAAAATTTCTTTACTCAACCTTTAAAGTGTAAACACTGTGCTGATTAACCCGTTAGATTACATCGCCATTGTTAAATACAATACTTCAATGGCAACTTCACCCCACAATACCAATTACTAATAGCCCTCAAAATTCCATACCCCCTTTACAAGAAGCATGCATAGTTTATTACTTCATTCAAACCTACCGGGGTGAGCGTCCCCAAATCATGTATCCAACGACTTTCAACCTGATGCAATCTTTTCTTTGTCACCTCCCCTCTTCCCCATCAAAACCGGTTGTATACCCATAAACTTGTTTCATTTGAGCCATGAGCCTCCCACGTGTGTTTCGACATTGCACTTTTTTCGAATTCCTTATTCCTTGTGGCACGTATATGTTCTTGTATCCTATACGTGAGTGGTCTTTTAGTCTCACCCACGTATTTAAGGCCACAGTCACATATTAGCATATAAACAATCTGTTTACTCTGACATGTTATTAATGAATTGACCATATGCCTCCTTCCATTAACACCTTCAAACACTTATCTTTCTACCATAAATTTACATGCTACACATTTACCACATTTTCGATTTTCTTTAGTAGGGTTTACCCCCAACCATGATGAGAGATTACAGGGCTCAGGTTTGAGAACTTGGGGACAGCAGATCTTTTAGGTTCTTAGCCCTCCTGGCTGTCATTAGTGGGTATACCCCCATGCTGTTTTTCAAATCACTATCTTCACTTAACATAACGCATAGGTGCGCCCACCTATGCGTGCCTCTACCTGGGGATGTGGGAGATGTAACCGATATCAAGTGAGCTAGGTGTTGGAGAGTCAGTATTGTTATGGATACGTTCCGTAGATAACGTTCTGTTACTTTGGAATGGAACTGAAAATTCATTACTTAAATTTATTGAAAAGTTGAATTGTAACAGGCGTAACATCCGGCTCACTTATGAATTTAATCCAGATGAAATTACATTTCTGGATTTAATCATTGCTAAAAGGAATGGAGGGATAGTAACCGAAACATTTAGGAAGAGTACTGCGGTAAACTCACTCCTGGAAGCCAAAAGTCACCACCCCAAAAAGTTGCTGGAAAGTACACCAGTAGGGCAGTTTCTCCGAATTAGGAACAGATGAAGCCTTTGAGAGGCAGGCACAAGAACTGAAACAGAGGTTCGAACAGAGGGGTTATAGTAACAGAAGTATTTGGAATGGATATAGGAGAGCTAAAAAAAGCAAAAGACAAGACCTGTTGTATGCCAGTAAGAATAATGTAATTAAAAAGGGGGAGGGTCTAATAAGGTTCATCTCCAATTTCAACAAGGGATGGGGACCAGTGTGGAGGATTTTGTCAAAGTACTGGTACCTGTTAAGTGAAGATAGTGATTTGAAAAACAGTGTGGGGGTATACCCGCTAATGACAGCAAGGAGGGTTAAGAACCTAAAAGATCTGCTGTCCCCAAGTTATCTCAAACCTGAGCCCTGTAATCTCTCATCATGGTTGGGGGTAAACCCTACTAAAGGAAATCGAAAATGTGGTAAATGTGTAGCATGTAAATTTATGGTAGAAGGAGAAGTGTTTGAAGGTGTTAATGAAAGGAGGCATATGGTCAATTCATTAATAACATGTCAAAGTAAACAGATTGTTTATATGTTAATATGCGACTAGGGCCTTAAATACGTGGGTGAGACTAAAAGACCACTCACGTATAGGATACAAGAACATATACGTTAAGGCTGTAATGTCCACTGAAGGAAAACATACTTAGCTCCTGTTTTGCAAGTACCCGGGCCTGTTGGCTCCTTTCCTGTTTTTAACCGGGTACGCCCGGTATTGTGAGTGCAGTGCACCGGTGGTTGATGACCAAGGAATAGTTTTGTTTGGGAGGGGAATGGGATGTGGGACATGACATTGGGTCACTATATCTATTGGGACACAGCTATTCTATTTGGGATCCTTTATAGATAGATTTAATGATCGGAAACAATACAAAGTCCAGGTTTTTTTTGGGGGGGGGGGGGGGGGGGGGTTGCACAAATTGTTTAACCAATAAACAATTTGACAGGAGGCCCTTCAAATAAAGATTTTTTGTACAGATCCAAATAATTAGCCTAATGAAGGAACTTTCTTCCCCAACATTTTGCTTTTTAACTTTTAAATCTCTGTATCTCAAAAACAGATTTTTTTTCTTGGATTTTTTGAAAAAATAATTCATTAATAATCACACATTCTTCTATATATTGATTCTTTTATGCAATTATAGTAGGGTTGATTTATAAATAATGTAATTTTGACTTTGTATAGACCAGGGATGTAAAACCTGAAGCCCTTTCCCTGGCAGCTGGGAGTTGTATCTTGCAAACATCTGAAGGGCATTAGGTTGGACATTCCTGATATAGACCATAATAGAGACTGAGAAGACCAATTTTAATAGTTTCTCTTGTTTTAAAGCACCTTGTGTTCTTAGCTCTTGACTCTGAGTCACTGGTACATTCTATATATTCCTCATGAAAATCTCTTTTCCTCTTACGATGACTGTGAGATTTTTTTCTTTTCTGTTTTTTCTTCTTTTTTGTCTTTGGTGCTGCCTCTGAACTGGATTTAGAATCTTCTAATTCTTGCTGAGATGGGATCCCACTGTAGATTAAGATCAGTAACTTTTACCATGAACATTCAACAACACTTTATACATTTTGTATTGCTATAGGCAAACTTTTTCAGTCATTTGAATTTTTGAATTTACTTGGTTGAACACTTTAGAGCTGGGGTGTCAAACTCAACCACATAAGGAGCCAAAATCAAAAAGACAGACAAAGTGGTGGGCCGAATTTAATTTTTTTAAAGATACTTAACGGGTGCAGGATTGGGACCTAGTGCTGGTTCTATGCAGGGAATGGGTGTGAAGCACACTGTTTTGGATTGGGACCTCTGCCTATGGCGCAATCATGTGCTAACTTTGAACACATCACCTTCTGTCACGGTAATGGAAAGGCTAATTTCAATGGAAGGCACTTTGTCACACCTACCTCCAGTCCCGGGCTAGATAAGTGATCAGTTGTTACACATCCAAGCCTCACTATGCTACTATTCATTTGTGCAGTCCCAAGCAGCGTCGTAACTATCTGCCTGTTATATATCGCGATCAGCTGTTTTGAAACATCTGATTGCACCTATCTTAGTAAAGGTGAGCCCAATCAGCTGTTTATAAAGCAGATTGCGGTATCTAGCAGGCAGATCTATAGTTATGCCACTACTTGGGACTGCACAAATGAATACCAGTATGATAGATCTTGGATGCTGTACAGTCACCGGGGGCCTCAAACAACAGCTAGAAGGGCCAGATTTGGCCCACGGGCCTTGAGTTTGACACGTGTGCTTTAGAGGTTCCCTGCTTTGTCTGATCTGAAGAGGTTTTTTTTTTTTTGTTTTGTTTTTTTATAAAGTAAATTTTTTCTAAATCAGACACCTTACAAAATTGTTAATCATAAAGAGGATGACCCACATGGCTAATCTGAGAAAAAAAAGTACATTGTTCTGGCAGCTCAAAGCAACACTGAAACCACATAAAAAAAAAAATAAATAAATAAAAAAAAAAAGAATGTGCATGTGTGTATTTTCTCTGTGGTTTTCCATTTCTATTCCATCAGTCTATATTAAAATGCATGAGATTTGTACCAAAAATGGTGAGCAAATGCATTTTAAAATGTGCCATATTAAAGGGTGCACCGTTTGGAAAGGCAGTGTGAGGTACACTACCAGGCAGATCAAACAGAAGGAGTCCAATAACACAGACTGCATTACATGGCAGTGTTTCCTAACTCATAATCTTCCATTTTCTTTCTTTTTATCCTGGCTCTGCTTCGGTCATACATTCTACTAGCAGGGGCAAGCACTGGATTTCCAATTTTTCAGCCACAAGACATTAACTATCAAGCATCCTTCTTAGGTCTGTATGATTTCGGACTCAAAAAAGGGCAAGAGCAACAAGATTTTTTTTTCAGTTAAGCACTAGGTAAGGTAAGCCATTTATTGTAACCAAAAGTATAAACAAAGCTGGTCTCTTTATTGGGTGTCAAGAGAAATGTAAACACTTGATGGAAGCTAATGTTCCAGCTGACCTTTGACATATACCATTTTTCTCGATTTAATTTCCAGCATTAATTAACGGAGGGCTCAGTATCTGAGTTATAGTCTAGATAATAATACTTTCTCTGGTGGTATGAAGGAGAGGATAATGTGCCCGAAATGCAGGATACCTGAATTCACAATTAAAGGATGCAGTTTCAGGAGTAAGTGGAGTCTGTTGAACACGCTGGTGTATTGATAGAGCAGCCTCTGTGCTGAAGCTCTTGTTGTTCAGCCAGTCTGCAGATAGAAAAAGGAAATAAAAATACATATAAATACACGGTATTTTTCTTGACAGCACTATAGCTTATACTTACACTTCCAAGTTTCTTCATGTCAACCAGTCCCCCAGTGAGTTTGACAGTACTGGGAGGCTGCTTCCTATGCGGTGCCCCTGGCCCAGTGAAATGCAGATCAACCTCCCAGGTTCATTACTAAGATTTTGCATCTTGTACAACAGACCAATTTTATATATATTATGTGTTACATTAAAGGTTTGACCAAGCCTTCTGGGAAATTGTACTCCACCCAGAGTTAGGTCATGTGCTCGTTTGAGCAAAGTACTTTAAACTAGAGAGTCAGCTTCAAGCATCCAGGCCACACAGGAAAAGCTGTCAGCTCATGTAGCCAAAAGGGCAGGTTAGGACCCAGTTAAAGAAAGCAACCTTGACGTGGTGACTGGGCTTAAAATAATTTGGCCAACTTATTGAACTAATTGCTTTTATTTATCCAGGGTTTAGCAGACTGTAGTAGCAACCTTATGGAGGAAGCCAATATGCAATTAGAATTGTTTGTGCACTAGAATTCTGTTTTTTTTATGTAAGATTTTGCATCCACCCTATGGGTTACTCTGCCACCATGCAATATTTTATGTAGGTAACTCGGAAAGAAGCTAACTGGGTTAGGTTGCCAGAGTCATAGAATTCCTGTGTAAGTAATTTTATACTTTCTCCTTAAATTCTTATATAAAGTTAATGTATAATAAAAAAGGATCAGCCACACCAAGACAAAAGTTAATGGCAAGAAGTGGCAAATGTTGCTTGGTGGACATTTGATTTACACTTACAAGATACGATTTAGAAAAAGTTAAATACTATCTTTAGCATTTTAACAATTGTTTATGTCTAACTCTGTAGAGTCCTGCGCGGGGTCTAATTTTCCAGACCCACACCCAACCCAACAAATCCAAACCCACACCCTACCCACAAACCACTTTTCTCTCCACTTCAAGCCCGTGTCCCGACCTCCTTTTAGTCTTTCTTCACAAAATTTGTACAGAGAAGATTAAAAAAAAAAAAGTCTAGAAGTTAAAATAAATGTTATTTTTTATCCCTGGTATAGAGTGCAATGTACACTTTATATAATATATCCCTTCTGTCCCCAACTACCTAACCATGGGCCTCTACAGTGGAGCTGCAGGTAAATATTTAAACCTTTATATAGATGTAGATATCTATGCTAAGTTTTGAAAACTACAACTACCAGCATTCCCTAACTGCACTCTGCTGTTGTACAATGATTGGGAGTTGCAAAATGTCAGTCATATGGAGGTCCACATACTTGCTGTAGTTATAGCTGAATCTTATCAAGTGGTAGATTGTTCTTATCACTAGAATCACCCACATCCCATAGATCATGATGGCCAGAAGGATTTACAAAGACCAATAAAACCACAAGTCATCCGTTTCCATGCAGACACTTGCTCTGGTCTCATGCGCAGGTGCAGAGAGAAGTTTGTCACTTTGTTTTATGGGAGATTGTTACTTTGTTGACTGACTTTTGCTAGTAAAACCAAGGCCAGAAGTTTAGCATGTGCCTTTCCAGTCACTCCAACAGTAACTGCTTTTTTACCCAGTGATCTCTGCAAAACCTACCCAGGCACTACAAGAGTAAAGGTTCGTACACCTGTGCTATCCTATCCACAATGGAATCCTGTATAAGATTCTAAGTACATTAGAGCTGTTGATAACGGAGTATTTACCCAGCCAAAAACACAATAAGAGTCTGGAAGCTTTTGCATATAGATATATTTGCCCTTTATCTGCCATAGTGTGATTTAGTGTAAGGTGCTATGCACACTGCCTTGGATTGATAACAATGTATTCTCAGTTTCAATTATTATAGACAAATCTCTCTTCATAGACAGGGGGGGGGGAAGTTGTTTTTAAAAAAAATAAAAATATACTGGAATTATTCTATTCAACCCAAAACCGGCCCGTGGTTCTCTTTACCCGAACCCCAACCAATTTAAACTTAATGAGGGTTAACCCGACTCAAAAATCAAGTAACCTGCGGGTACCCCATGATGGAGGACTCTAGGCATATTTGCATGCCAGGTTGCATAAACAATAGGGATGGACATAACATTTCTGTTGGTCAGGATCATCTTTCTTTACTTCAGGCAGAAGGCGCCAACTAAGTTCACAGTGCACATGATCACCCAGCCAACCCCTCCCCATACAGAGTGTGGTAGATCTGCCAGGTTTGTGTGTGTGTGTCAGTTGATGATTATAACAGACAGGTTACAATGGAACCCATCATGCAATAAGCAATGGCAGTTGAATGTGTATGGCCACTTAAACATAGAATTGGGCTACAAACAAATTAAAGCTGGGTACACAGTGTAGCAATCAGACTGTATGGAACATAGAGTCCAGCTCAGGCAGATAACAGCCGAAGACAGCAGAGATACATGGAATAGAGAGGAGCTAATCGGAGGAGCTCCCAGTTTCCAGCAGTAATCCAGTTATTCTGTTTCATTTCCATGTTGTGGTGTTGAAAAGTAATTCTACCTACCAGGCAGTGTTTACAAACCTTCTCCCCTGTATCTGGGCTGTGAGATTCCAGGTAACACTACAAACATTTACACCTCTTACCCATGGTCCTCAGGGGCTGTTTCGGGCCTGCAAAGGCAACTTTGGACCTTCGTGCGAGATTCTCAGTGATTTGCAAGAATTCGCTACATAAACTCCATTAGAGCGAGACCCCAGCAACTTCAATCTCCCGCACAAGCGCAGTGAAACCATGACCTGAGAGGTAAGGAACATGCGCAGAAATGTCGTCCGTGATTTACGGTAAGTGTTGAGCTTGCTTAACTGACGCAAAATGGCCTTATTTATAATACCCGTACCACATAACCTAAACGAATCTTCTATCTACATCTATACAGAGCATGCGCGGCACCTTCCAGGAAGTGGTGTTTGCTGTTTTTTGTACCTGGTGTGGATTTACCAACTGTGTGAATGTGGACAATATTTGTCTTTCCCTGACCCAGTTATGATAGCCATGTTACCACTCAACCTGGGCAACATTCCCCGCTTGTATATGTCACACTGCCGGTCTTAATACATGCTGCCAGACAACACATTTTAACACAAAAACATCCATTAAACATTTTAAGTTACTAAATGAGGATGTGGAGAGGATTTTTTCCCATCTGTGACAATTCAGAGCTGTCTGGCTTCACATAGTCTCTGACCTAGTTAAACCCCCAGTGAGCATCTGGTATACAGACATCTCACCATAGCAAATGTACCCTTTGGGATCTGGGATAAACTGTGTGACTCCGGGAGGGGTGGGATACCTGGGTATTTAGACAATAATGCACACCCTATTGAAAAGTTGCAAAGTACTTTAAACTAGAGAGTCAGCTTCAAGCATCCAAGCCACACAGTAGAAGCTGTCAGCTCATGTAGCCAAAAAGGCAAGCACCAGTAGGTTAGGACCCAGTTAAATGCAGCTGTAATTCTTAAAATGGAAGCACATAAGGTATAATGGCCGCTGTGCTCGAAACTAGGTAGCTCAGGTGGGGGCTGGGGGAGGGCTAGGGGTAGGATGGCCTCCTTTTGTTATGTACATGAAAGGCGGGGGATAAATGGGAGGAGTTACGGTTCTAAAGGGATATAAAAAGGGTAGAAAAGAGGGTCTGGCAGAACTAACCTTTTTTCTGTTTGCTTTGTGTCTTGATTATCCCCCCCTCTCACCCCTTGGTTCTCTTGAATTTTCTTACGTATCTTTTCAGGAGCAGGTGGATCATTACATCATGCAAGGCGGGGGAATGCGGCAATGAGAGAAGGAAGCGCCAGAGTACGGGGCTGTGCCTCGAGCTAAGGGTGTACGATCGTACGGTCGCCCCTGCGGAAACTCGGGGTACGGCCCATGGTGGGGGCTCGGTAGAAGAGAGAAGCCTGGGGAGGGCAGGTTGGGGTCCCTGCTCTCCTCCGCGGACACTCTTTTGCGGCCACATGAGGGTGGCCGTAATTATAATTTTATGACGCATTTATGACCAACTTATTGAATTAATTGCTTTTATTTATCCAGGGTTTAGCAGGCTGTTTGTAGCAGCAACCTTATGGAGGTAGCCAATATGCAATTAGAATTGTTTGTGCACTAGAATTCTATTTTTTGTACCTATAAAAAAAGTTACATAACCATATAAAGGTAGTCAATGGGGAGTTCCCTGACCATAGCACCCGCGATTGCACGTGTGTACGAACCTTAAGGCTGAGTAAACACCAGTTACCAACTGATAGTGCCAAGGATCAGTCCGCTGGAAATATCTGATGGTGTGGGGCGGCCAGCCGCGACCAAGTTCAGTCGCCTGTATCAGACAAACAGGTCAGTAAGTAAATCACGGCCGATCATGCAGTTCCCTATGGGACCACATTATCAGTCTGTCACATGCACTGCAGGCTGCAGCCACTGTTGCTGTGACCAGTCATCTATCCTGGCAGAGCTCTCACTCAAAGCAGATGCTCAGTTGGGACACATGGCAGTGCTACATGTATCCAGACTTAATGGTAATAACCTGCAGTCCAGGCAATCCTCCCACAATGTGCAATTCAATCTGAACAGCACCATTGGTCATCCTGAGACCCTATACAGGATCCAGAATAACATGCTATGTTCATACTATGGGATTAGGACTGGGAAACACAGGATTCTGATTAGCTTGACAAGTTATGGAGAGGTTTGGATAAAGGAGCTAAAAGCTCCCCACAGGGTATAAAATGAAGTTGAGCCTTCTTATCTGTCCCATTTTTCTAAGAATGTTGGGTAGTTTCAGAGACATGCAAAGTTATTTAATCATTTACAGACATTACTTCCTGTCTAGCAAACAGAAACTGGACTGTCTCATTACTTTCTATGGAGAGGGGAGGGGGAGTAAATGTGAGAGTCTGAAGAATTTTCTAATTAGCTAAGACTGTCACATGTTTTACAAACAGCACATAACTGGGTATAATACAGGAACTTCCTTACACTTCCTGTCTTGTCCTGGACAGTGCCTAATTTTTTGATTTGCTAACAGTGTAAGATCAGAACCTCTCATTGGATGTTAGTAAAATTACTAACATCCTTTTAGTGTCTACATGGAGACCGTGTAGAAATCCTGGAGGTGTGGCTTAACCTATCATTTAAAATTTTTCCATTCAAACCTAGGGTGTCCAGTAAAGTAAGTATACTTTATTAATTGTATATCACTTGTTTTGTAATTCAGTAGTAGGTAGTAGTACTATACTTGGTATAGTGTTATTTCTTATGGGGATTTTAATTAAATAGTGATAATTACACACATACATATAGACCTTTCCTATGTGTAATAGTGTTATATACCCCCACCTTATTGGTAGCTCCAAAAAACGCAATGCAATCCCCGTAAAAATATAAATTTATTTATATAATATAAGGGATATAATCCTTATGAATTATAAGAAATAATTTTCCTCTTTGCATTATAATATAAGGATATTATAGGGGAACTGTTGTTTCCAAACAAGTTGATTTTAAATGAAAGGCCGGGTTCCTACCTTAATAATGATTCATCAACCACCTCTCTACATGCTGCACAGTCCAAGATATGAAGAAATCACTGAAAGTTAGGGGGTGAGTGGTTCTGAATCTGCGGTCACAAATACTAGTTCCATCTAATCTGTTGTAACCAGGAAGATATTGTGTTACAGTGACTGAAGGAGGAGTAGGAGGGGCCACATGAGGTTTCAAGGGGAGGGGCCATGTAAATATCTTCAAAACTATGTAAAAAAAATAATGAAAGTAGATTGCAAAAATACTCAGGAAAGCAATTCCTGTCAATTTACCTAAAGTCCTTTTTGGACCATAGTTACCCTTTAAGTCACCTCATAGTTTCCTGCCTTGCGGCCTCATATTTTTATATGATCATGGAACTCCTCAGTGATGTAATATCCTATATTACAACGTAAGGGGAGCAGTATAATACATAAGAGGCTTACATTTTAATGGGAGCGGCAGTGAAATATTTTCTTATATGTTGTATTCAGTTATATCAACTGGACTTAAAGGGCATGTCCACCCCCAAAACTATAATCCCCCCCAGTAATGGCCCCACCATGTAGTGTAGTGTAATCCTTACCTCACATCCCAGCTCCATAGGGTTCTCCTGTAGACCCCCCCTAAAGTCCCAAAAACAGTCCACCAGGAGGCTAGCAGGGCTCTGCCTGCTACCTTGCCTCCGGTAGATATTTGTCATGCGTACTGCAGGCTTCTCCCCCCTCCCTCCCCCTCCCTCTCCCTCCCGTTCTACTCTCCCTCCCCCTAGCATAAAATCCTTTTAATATGCTGCTCCCCCATATCTGGTAGCCCCAACCGCATGATTAGTATTTTGCAAAAGCTCCCCAAACTCTTACTTACCTCTCCTCTTTCCTCCGCTGCACTGAATGACCGGCAGCCGCGTCCTCGATTGGCTGCCGCTCAGCCAATGACAGACGCATTCTCGCAAGCAGAGGGCCGGCAGTGCAGCGGAGGAACGAGGGGAGGTAAGTAAGAGTTTGGGGGGCTTTTGCAAAATACTAATCATGCGGTTGGGGCTACCAGACATGGGGGAGCAGCATATCAAAAGTTATTTTTAAGGGTGGACATGCCCTTTAAAGTTTAGTTTTTGAAGACGTTTCAATAGTCATCCGAATGTCTTTCTTAATTCAGAATGACTTGTACAAGAATTTGTTGGCAATAAGTATCCTGGAAAGTTCCAATCAGCATATAACAGCAAGGTCTTAGGGACCTACTGAATTTAAGGTGTTGATTGCATTGAGGCTAAGATGTGTTATCGAAACTGCCCAGGGTAAGGCGTCAAAACAGCATTGTACATGGCAGACAGTTTGTGTCAAACCCCCCACACGTTGGTGCATGAAAATTCTTCTTAATTTCTCAGAGACCCCTGCTACATATGAGATGACCGTGTTCTTTCTCCTGTCTTGCTTTCCCCCTTCACTGTTTGTATTCATGTTCTTTTCTTTCCTTCTACCCCTTTTGGTTTTCTGTAAATGCCATATTGCCATATCAAAGAAAAACCCATATATCTCTCTCTCTCTCTTTCTTTCTCTCTCTCTCTCGTCCGGTTTGCAGACATAGCCAGAAGAAGGGGGAAAAAATATGCGCCTCTACACACATCCAGTAACGCACAGGAGCCCTCCCACTCTCCTCTCACGCATGCGCAGAAGAGGAAAAGCCACACACGGATTCACAGATTTTATTATATATGATAGTGCTGAAGCCGGAAGGAAGACTGGCAGAATCAGTTTTCTTTGGGCTGGTGCTCCTCACAGAAACATTATTGGGACTTAGGAATTACCAATCATATATCCCCTGTCATATGTACTTTTCAGTTTAACTGTTTTTTTAAAAAAAACTTTATACATGATAGTTATCCTTTAATAGGTTTTTACAGCATTCCACAATCTAAATGCAAAATCAAAGCTACAGGCCGGTTTCAGATTTACTGAGCCATCATCAGTGTAGTGCAGGCCTCTGGTTTTGCAGTGTGAAGCACCTATGGACAGACGTCACTAATAAATTAAATAAGATAGGGAGAGAATAAGGCTTTACAGCTCCACTTCAGCATATGCAAATAAGGAACAGAGGCTTCTGAGTAATTTTAATTTTTCCATGGCAGCTCTCAGGAAAGCTATACATTTTAAAAGGTTTTTACAGCATTCCACAAGCTAAACCTCTACTTACCCAGAACACCAACAAAGGAGACAAACTACCTTCAAGACAAAAGGTGGGTATTGTCACATAACAAGAAGAGAATTGGTTAGAAACCTGACCCTGACCCAAACAGAAATGTATGTCCTGGCTAAAGGCTTGAACTTTACCATCACTCCTAAAGCTATCCCTGTGGTGAATATTATAGCAACCACAGAAGCCACAATCCATAATAACATGATACCACAGAGTGAGGCAAAACAATCGCCTTAAGATATCTACAGCCTTAGCCAGTGCTAAACCACCATCATCTAACCTGACCATAAAGGAAAGAAGAGCCTTAACAGCCATCAAGAAAGATTTCAGTATCAGTATTCTGCCTGCTGATAAGGGAAGATTCACAGTAGTACTTAACCCCTTGGACTACCATGCTAGGGTGACCACACTCCTGGACGATAACAACACATATGAGGCTGTGACGAGTGCTCCCACCAGCCGCTTCAAGAAAAAGGTCATAGACTTACTACAACAGCTTCAATAGGGTAAAGCCATTGATCGAGCAATGTATCATTGCAGTTACCAAGGTGAGGCACATCCATGTTTATATGGACTCCCGAAGATACACAAGGAAGGGGCCCCACTAAGAACTATAGTCAGCAGCATCAACTCCATAACATAGGAGGCGGCAAACCTTAACATGGAGGATGTGGAAACACAGGCTCTTAATATCTTCAAGGGCATTGGAGCCAGCCACTGGTTCATTGATGTGGATGGCACCTGGGTTAAAATCCACCATAACGAAGTACAAGCCTTCACAGAACACATGAATGCTGTGGATCAAAACATCAAATTTACAAGGGAAGAGGTACAAAATAACACACTGGCTTTCTTGGACTGCTTGGTAGAAGTCAAGAAGAATGGTAATATAGTATTTGAGGTTGAATAAAGACATACGTCCATCACCCTTCGTTGATGTAACTAAATATAACAGAAAGCGATATTAAATCTTTGCGTTAGCTTTTCTGACACCCGCAGAGCCACCACAATTCCTATCTTAAAGGGTATGTACACTGGCAAATAAGTTTCTTTTACATTGCCCATTAGAAGAAACTATAATTTATCCCAACTGTCACTGGATAATTTTTTTTATTGACCTGTCCCCTATTTCTTTAGATATCCAATCTGAAACATCTTACATTTCAGCATTTCTGTAAGCAGTTTTGTTGTAGCTGGAATGGTTTGACAGTTGGTGTGCTGTATACTGTATGCAGTATTGACAGTTGGTATGGGGGGAAATTAGTAATTAATTAATTAAGGTTGAATAAAGACATACGTCCATCAAGTCCAACCTATTCACCCTTTTTTTTTTTTAACCCTACCTAACAGTTGATCCAGAGGAAGGCAAAAAAAACAGCTAAAAAGGGGGAAACCGGCAATCGGAAAGTATCCCTGGATCAACCAGATCTATATGCATTAATACCAGTAATTCTCAATATTTTTTAGTTTTAGAAACTTATCCAGGCCTTTTTTAAAGCTATTCAATGAACTTGCCATTACCACTTCTGCTGGAAGTTCTCACTGTAAAGAAACCTTTCCTAACCTGAAGATGAAACTTCTTTTCTTCCAACCTTAAAGGGCATGTCCACCCTTATAAACAAATTCTCCCATATAATAGAATATCTTCCCCCAGCCCCAACCGCTATAAAATAGTTTTAAGAAAGTGCCCAGATCTTTACTTACCTTCCCTCTCTCCTCCGACGCCCGGCCTTCTGCTTGCAAGACACTGCAAGCAGGGGGCGGGACCGGCAGCCACGTCCGTGATTGGCTGAGAGGCAGCCAATCACGGATGCGGCTGCCGGCTTCTCAGAATGCAGGAGGAGAGAGGGAAGGTAAGTAGAGTTCTGTGGACTTTCTTAAAATTATTTTTTTGCGGTTGGGGCTGGGGGAAGATATTCTATTATATGGGCAAGGGTTTTTATGGTAGGGGGAGGGATAGCAAAACGGGAGGGGGAGGGAGGGAGGGGGAGAAGGGCTGCAGTACGCATGCCAAACTTCTCCTGGAGGCCAGATAGGAGGCAGAGTCCTATATGGACTCTGCTATCCTCCTGGTGGGCAGTTTTTGGGACTTTGGGGGGGGACTACAGGAGAACCTTATGGAGCTGGGATGTGAGGTATAGATTTTATTACACTACATGGTGGGGCCATTAGTGGGGGGGATTATAGTTTTGGGGGTGGACATGCCCTTTAAAGGATGTCCACGAGTCCTCTGACCTATTAGTAAACAATGCACCAGAGAGTTCATTGTATGGCCCATTAATATATTTGTATAAGTTTATCATGTCATAGTAATACAAAAAATGTCCGAGACTACCTCACTGTAGCACTAAAAAAACGTGCTTAAATAACACTATAAAGATTATCTGAATGTGTTTATCAATAATACACACTGACTCACTTAGTAAGTCAAATGATCCAGGTGCATATGCCCCGAATCAATCACTACGAAACATCCTCCAGCTTGTAATCAGGATGATCAGCATATGATCGTTCACTCACCCGTATACCTGGGTGGCCCAGGTGCAGCATGCCCCGGACCGCTCGCCTAGTCCAATTTGAGCTTTTCCACAACGAAAATATAAGGCAGCGCACTCCGGTAAAATGAAAGATATTGCAGCTTGTCGTTGAAAGTACAATTTATTCACCACATCAAAAGCAAAACAAAAGGCAAATGTACAGCAGAAAACATGGCCTTACGCGTTTCGAGCGGAATGCTCTTACTCATAGGCTAACCTTGGAACACCATCTGATGACTTTTTAAACCAAAAAACCTAATGAGAGTCAATCACTCACTCCACCCCTAACCGATCTAGGTACGGAGAAAGAGAGAGTCAGATACTCCCAATACAAAAATTAACCCAATGTGCACCAAAAAGTTCAAAAACTAAATTTAGACACCATAGATAAAAAAAACCCATTAGTGCCTAGTAACAGATTAGATTAAGTAATATACATAAAATAAATACTCCAAACATATACTAAAATTAAATATAGTATTGTATAGAACCTTGTGCTAAACAAATTACTTAGAATTGCATAAGTATTTAAAAACTACTAAAGTAATATATGAGTAACAGTGTACCCAAGGAAAATAACTCTATCTCTGTACTTATATTTAATTTAATTTAATTTATAACTTCGACTCTTGAATGAGAACACATTTAAACATAAAATATATATATATAAATATATCCTAATATATACTATAAATATGAATATAAATATGATATAAATACAAATATAAATATAACTGTAGCAACTAATGGAATGTTGGAAAAACCTATATACATGCAACGGGACAGAGGACTATGATCTCTTCATCTAACCAAATGACAAATATTATATAATATAACCTAGATATAAATAGTTAAGTTGCCCCTAAAAGAAGTCTGGGATATACCACATACTATAAATGTATGAATGGATAGAAAACTACATAATGGGGTGTACTAAGAGTAGTGTAAGTCCATATGTTTTCCTTGAACTTGAATCTGTTCGTCATGTGTAACATGAAATGTCACATATAGAATTAATCCCTAAAGGTGTTCTGGTCTCTAATAAATAGATCCATTTCACCTCATATTTAAGTAAAAGGCTAGTCCTATCCCTCTTTCTAGGGTCAGATCTAACTGCTTGGATACCCTGTACAGAAAAATATTTTATATCTCCTCCATTACACTGCAAAAAATATCTTGCTACAGGACTTAGAAGGCGTTTTAACTCCACATCTCTAAGATGTTCTCTAATTCTATTCTTTAAAGGCCTGGTTGTGCAGCCAACATACTGAATATTACATTTCTTGCATGTTACCAGGTAAACCACGTATTGGGTATTACAATTAATATAGGACTCAACATTATATTTCTTACCTGTCACAAAACTACTAAAGATATCACTTTTTATGATATACAGGCAAGTTTTACATCTCCTAGATCCACATGGAAAACACCCTTTAAAGTGTAACCATGACTTTTCACTTTTTTGAGGATTGATGTACAGGCTTGGGGATAATATATCTCTGAGAGACCTAGCTCTCCTAGGGACAAATCTATAACCCTCCTGTAAAACGCTTTTAAGGACCGGATCCTGATTAAGAATGGGTAAATATCTTTTCATGATTTTAACTATATCGTGATATTGTGGACTATATCTAGTCACAAAGAAAACTCCCTTGGTATTTTCCCTAGACTTAACCACATCTTTACTAGGGATATTCTTCAGTGCTGTCTTTCGGTCTATGTTCATAGCTTTTTTTTGAGCACTATTAAGTAATCGCCTATCATATCCTCTGGACATGAGTCTAGATTTCATGGGAGTCTGCTGCTTCCTAAAAAGTTTCTAACGTAGAACAATTACGCCTCAATCTGCCAAATTGGCCAAAAGGAATAGCTCTAACGCTATGAGGAGGATGACAGGATCTCGCATGCAATATGGTATTTTTTGCAGTAGGCTTACGATAATCCATAGTTATCAATTTCTTTCCACTTGCCTTAATCGTTAAATCCAAGAAATTGATCGATTCCCCTCCAAATTCTGATGTAAATCTGATATTATACATGTTATCATTCAATTTCAAAACCCATTGATCAAAGGTCTCTTTGGACCCTAACCACACCCAAATCAAATCATCTATGTACCTCCGGTACCAAATAACCTGATGATTACAAGAGTGAAATTCAGGGTGGTGGAAGAGACAAGTTTACTCCCACCACCATAAGAACAGATTGACATATGTGGGGGCAAATTTCACCCCCATTGATGCCCCACATAGCTGTTTATAGAAGGTACCGTTGAATTTGAAATAGTTATGAGTGAGGAGATACTGTAGGGCCCCAAGAATGAATGAAATCCATTCTTTGGAATATACACTGTACAAAGATAGATGATACTCCACCGCTTGTAATCCCCATTTATGGGGTATACATGAGTATAGTGATACTACATCTGTAGTGGCCAGATTATACTGTTTGTCCCATTCTACACAATCCAATTCTCTAATGACCTCTGTAGTATCCTTAACATAGGAAAAGAGGCGTTTGACATATGGTTGTAATACAAAATCTATCACATCTGACAGGCCTTCATTTAAAGAGCCTATTCCCGCCACTATGGGTCTTCCTTTAGGGGGGAAATCGCCTTTATGCGTTTTAGGTAAGTGATGAAATACCGGTATGATTGGATGAGAAGGAACTAAAAATTCCCTCATATGTTCATTGATAATACCTATACTCATACCTTCCTCCACAATTTTCTCAAGTGTGACCCTATATTTACTTGTAGGGTCCATGGACAGAGTCTCATATGTACTTGAATCTTCGAGTTGCCTCAAAGCTTCTGTTTCATAATCATGTCTATCTAGGACCACCACTGACCCTCCTTTGTCTGCTTTACGAATTACAATATTATGATCTTTCTTTAGGGTATTCAAAGCCTCTCTCTCTCTAATACTTAGATTGTTTCTATTTCTCCCTTTCCATGTTTGAGAATTCTCCCTGTATAAACTTCTCAAATCTCTTTCAACTAGTTCTTGAAACATATCAACACATGAACTTCTGCATTCCCTCGGATAAAAAATCGACTTACTTTTAAATCTATTTATTCTACTTACTTTTAAATCTATTTCTATATTACCCTATATATCCTCCTGGGATGTGTTTCTGTTCCGATATATATGACAAATGAGTAAGGTCACTAATATCTCTTCTATCTAAATCACAAGAACCTCCTAATTCCATATTCGTACTCTCTTCTACTGATATCCCGTTATTGATATTAATGTCAACTTCTTCTGATATTATCCCATTATTCCCATTAGTGTCACTACTGTGCATAGCATGAAAAAACTTTTTTAACATTAATTTCCTAACAAATCTATTGATATCTACAATTGTGTCTAATAAATCAAAACATTGCATGGGACAAAAAGAAAGACCATAATTCAAAACTTTTGATTCATCAGGGGTTAAATGTCTCTTAGTTAAATTTAATACATTGTCCGGGAACTCCGTTTTCGTTCCCGTAGCGGGTAACGATGAAGTTGATGACTTAGATCTGTTTCCCCTGCGTATCGGTCTTTGTCTAAAGGGATACCTCTGTTTGAAGCAGAAGTTAAGTTTATCATGTCCCCACGCAAACATCGCTTCTCCAATGTAAACACCTCTAACTTGTCTAATCTGCCTGCATATTCAAGCCCCTCCATTCCCCTTATTAATTTAGTTGACTCTGAACTGCTTCAATTTCCAAGATGTCCCTTTTGTATATGGGATTCCAAAAATGCACCGCGTATTCCAAATGAGGCCTTACCTACCAGTGCCTTGTAAAGAGGGAGAATAATATAAGATATTTTTCTCTCTTGAATCTATTCTCCTCTTTATACAAGACAATATCTTGCTAGCTCTAGTCGTTGCTACCTGGCATTGTTTGCTATAGCTAAGTCTGTTATATACCAGAACCCCCAAATCTTTTTACATTACAGATGCACTTAACACAGAGTTATTTATGGTGTAGGTGGCACAGGGATTATTAAATTCTAAATGCATCACCTTACATTTATCAACATTGAATCTCATCTGCCATTCAGCTGCCCATTTTGATAATCTATCTAGGTCTGCTTGCAGCACTTGCACATCATTTGAAGTTTCCAAAGCTCTGCATAGTTTAGTGTCATCAGCAAACACAGAAACCTTGCTCTCAATGCCCCCTTCTAAGTCATTTATAAACAGATTAAACAAAAGCAGCCCCAGTAGAGAACCCTGAGGCACTCCGCTTAGAACTTTAGTCCACATAGATGTAGCTCCATTAACCACCACTCTCTGTTTGCGATCCAATAACCAGTTCTCTATCCATGAACAAATGTTTTCTTCAAGGCCAACAGTCCTCAGTTTATACATTAGTCTTCTATGTGGCACAGTATCAAAAGCTTTCGCAAAATCCAAGTATACCACATCCACTGCTGTGCCTGAATCTAACTTCTTACTCGCTTCTTCATAAAAAACAATTAAATTTGTCTGGCATGATCTATTTCTCATAAATCCATGCTGACTACTACTAATAAGATGAGCTCTGGAGACAAAGTCAAGGATATGATCCCGTAACAAAGTTTCCAGCACCTTCCCTACCACTGATGTTAGGCTTACAGGTCTATAGTTACCAGGCTGTGAACGACTACCTTTTTTGAATATTGTATACAGTATTACATTGGCTTTTTTCCAATCCAGCGGCACATCCCCAGATCAAAGGGAATCTGAAAAGATGAGAAACAGTGGTCTAGATAGAATTGAACTAAGCTCTTTTAAAATCTGAGGATGCAATCCATCTGGTCCTGGGGCTTTATTGATATTAACTTTGTCTAATTGTTTCTGTAGCATATCCTCTGTTAGTCAATGTGAATACTCTACATTTCTTCCCTGCATATTATTACAATCCCTGCTGTAAGGACAAGGATTCTCAACAGTAAAAACCGATGTAAAAAAACGGTTTAGCATATTAGCCTTTTCGGCATCCTCTACAACCACCTCAGCCCCATTATTTAATGGTCCCACATTCTCAGTCCTCATCTTTTTACCATTTACCGTATATACTTAAAAAATATTTGGGGGTTGGACTTGCTTTGTTCAGCAATCCATATTTCATTTTCTATTTTAGATAGTTGAATTGCTTTCTTGCACTCTTTATTACATCTTTTATACTCCCTGTAAGACTGTTCTGTTCCCTCTGTTTTCAAATTTTTTTCCATTTCCCTTTTTACCTGAACATTAAGCCATGCAGTAGTGGACCTATTTTTTTTACACTTGTTCTCTAAAGGTACAGATTTAGAAATGTAATAGTTTAATATCCCTTTAAAAGTGGTCCACATCTGCTCTGTATCTTTACCTAGAAACAATTTCCCCCAGTCTATGAGCAGGAGTGATTCCTTTAACAGCATAAAATTAGCTTTCCTAAAGTTAAAAGTTTTTGTTAACCCAGTGCACTTTATTTTTTTGCAACCTATGATAAATGACACTATATCATGGTCACTATTCCCTAAGCTTCCCATTACCTTCATCTCCAAAATGAGCTCCGGGTTATTAGATATCACCAGATCCAACAACGCATTCTGTCTAGTAGGAACTTCTACCATCTGTGAAAGAAAATGCTTACCCGTATATACTCGAGTATAAACCGACCCGAGTATAAACCGAGGTACCTAATTTTACCTGAAAAAAATACTAAAAGTGATTGACTCGAGTATAAACCGAGGGTGCAAAATATGAACACTAGTGCCTTCTGATTCTGTATTGTTTTGAGGCTTTAGTTGCCCTTTAAATGGACAGCAGAATTCCCATACAGTAGTCACATACAGTAATAGCCATACTGGATTTGGCTATTGCTGTATGAGATTTCTGCTATCCATTTAAAATTGACATGGCACACCAGATGTTTTGGAAACTACAACTCCCAGCATGCTTTAGTAGCTGGGATTTGTAGTTTCCAAAACATCTGCAGTAGCAACCACCCTCACCCACCAGTTCAGCGGACAAGAGGACTTATGGTACGTTAAGTGGGTTTTCCATCTGTCGTATTCCATCAGTCACTCTCACTTGCTGCCTGCACTGACACTGACAGATGACTCCTGAGGTAATAACTTCACTTAAACTCCGATCCAAATGAACTTTCCCTTGAACTTGCCTGTACCTGGAATCACCTGCCTGTACCTGGAATTGCTTTGGAACACCCGGATCCCCTCTTCCTCTACAGCCATAGCCAGAAGATCGGCGCGAAACTCTTCCGGAGCCGTGCACTGAGCGGGAGTCCATTGAGTAAACTGTCCCTTTGATAGCTTCCGTTACCGCACAACCTCTCCGAACAGAGCGAACCTCAAACGAATAGAGCGCAAAGCAGTTAGCTACTACCTGGCAGACGTCACTACTAAGCGCCGGACAGTGACGTCAGCCGGAAAATCAGAACAGGCAGTGAGCAAACGGCGTCCGGAATTGCAGGTGAAATGACTGACTCGAGTATAAACCGAGGTCGGATTTTCAGGCTGATTTGTCAGCCTGAAAACCTCGGTTTTTACTTGAGTATATACGGTATATAGGAAATTTAAGAACTTTATACCTTTTGAGGTGCTGGCAGTTCCCTTACTGCAATCTATGTCAGGGTAGTTTAAATCCCCCATAACCAAAACATGCCCCATACAAGCAGCCTTCACCAACTGCATATGGAGATTCATTTCCACCTCCTACCTGGCATTTGGCGGCTTATAACATACTCCAACAATTAATTTACCTACCTTCTTGCTTCTTGTACACAGTTCCACCCATATTGTTTCTGCTGTATCGTTTACGCCCCCATCTATTTCATCTTTTCAATTTGGCTTCAATTCCTGATTAACATACATACATACTCCTCCTCCTTTCTTATTAACTCTGTCATGTCTAAATAAGGAGTATTCTTCAAAATTTACTGTCCAGTCGTGTGAATCAAGTTCCCCAGTTTTTTCCAGCCAGATTTCTTGCATTTGTAAACATACATTTTAGATTATCAATTGATTTACTTCCATACATGGTCGTACATGCCTCCTTATCCTCTATGCTCCTCCCTCCCCCTTCTCCGTCCTCCGTTGTGTTAATAGCCCCCTGATCCCTAACTTCTCTATCTACCCCAGTGTAGTTCAATGGACCCTCCCCCCATACCTAGTTTAAAAACTCCTCCAACCCCCTAGCCATCTTCTCCCCCAAAACAGCTGCACCATCATCATTGAGTTGCAATCCGTCTCTACTAAAGCCTGTAGCCAACAGAAAGGTCAGCCCAGTTCTCCAAAAAACCCAAACCCCATCTCCTTACACCACCCTCTTAGCCACGCATTTATACTCCTGAGCGCCTGTTGCCTCCCTATTGTAGCACGTGTCTGCGGTAGTATTTCTGAAATCACTACCCTTAAGGGCCTTGCTTTTAACTTGGCCCCTAATTCTCGGAAATCATTTTTAAGGACCTCACCTCTTACTCTAACTTTATCATTGGCACCAATGTGAATCAAGACTGTCAGGTCAGTGGTCAGAGCCTGAGTAAAAAAAAGTACTTTATTGAAGGCATACACACACCTCAGAGTAAGTGCTACTTACATGTATTTATTTATAGATAAAGGTGATGCAAAGTAATTTTTACAGTATACATACACTTAAAAAATCACACTTATTGCTGGTAAAAATGTTAATGAGACTTTTAGCGCTGAGGCTCTGGGTAAATTAACCTCAAAGGGGCCAATGTATAGAGAAAGGGCTGTGTACAGGGAGCTGCTATCACTCTCTATTGCCCCCTGTAGGCAATGCAACAAGCCGATATCTGTACATACTGAATTGGATTTAATTATTCCGAATATTTAAAGCCAGCTATTTGATGGCATTAAAAATTCCATCTTAAAGTGCCATTATCGGCTCAGTATATTGGTCACTGTGGCTGTGCCAAGCAGTTTTTGAGTTAGTTGTGTCTTAAAGCTACGTTAACCTTTGGTACATCGATTAACGCGGCTTTGAGACACAAATAGCCGTTAACAGCTCTCTGTACATAGCCCTAAAAATTGGCTATTTTAGTCTCAAAGCCATTTTAACTCTATGTTTATTGCCGGTTTTAAGACTATAATCATAGTACACAAAAAGAGGATTGTGCAATCAATGTACCGATCCGATTGAAGCTCTTTTGTGAGAAACATTAAAGCCAGCAAATATCTGGCATTAAAGATTCAGAATGGGTTAACACTGTAATTGTCTCAGTACAAAAAGAACAATATCGCCCTGTTAGTGTATTGCAGTGTAATTTCTATTTTATTGTTTTTGTTTCAGTGGCCGCTGTGAGTTCCAAGAGGCACAGGTATGGATGAGACAGCATTTTGCTGTCAGTTTCCTGTGAGATCTAGATGTTGAGCGGCAAAAACATTTTTGCATGCAACATTTCATTTACTGTGATTCAACCTAGTAACGAATATAGTGGCCAGTGAGCGTACATTACATGGGCAGAATTTCATGTTCTGGGTGGACATTGCCTTTAAAGTTAAACCAGGGGTCACATTAAATGAATTAAAGGGCATGTCCACCTTTATTATAAACTTTTGGCATATGATAGTATACGTTCCCCCAGCCCCAACCACTATAAAAAAAGTTTTAAGAAAGTGCCCAGATCTTTACTTACCTTCCCTCTCTCCTCTGACACCCGGCCCGGCCTTCTGCTTGCAAGACACTGCAAGCAGGGGGCGGGACCGGCAGCCGCGTCCGTGATTGGCTGAGAGGGAAGGTAAGTAGAGTTCTGGGGACTTTCTTAAAATTATTTTTATGCGGTTGGGGCTGGGGGAACATATACTACTATATGGGCAAGGGGTTTTATGGTAGGGGGAGGGATTGCAAAACGGGAGGGAGAGGGAGGGGCAGAAGGGCTGCAGTACGCATGCCAAACTTCTCCCGGAGGCCAGATAGGAGGCAGAGTCCTATATGGACTCTGCTATCCTCCTGGTGGGCAGTTTTTGGGACTTTGGGGGGGGGGGGGACTACAGGAGAACCATATGGAGCTGGGATGTGAGATAAGGATTTTATTACACTACATGGTGGGGAATATAGTTTTGGGGGTGGACATGCCCTTTAAGAAATTGTAAATTAAATCCTTTTGGTAATATGGTATTTAGACACTAGATGTCAGTGCTGCTATCTTGGTAAATGCATTATGTTGCTAAAGCATGTACTGTAGTATATCACACAAGAAACAAGGCATAAGCATACTGACTTAGATCAACTGTTCAACAGTGCTGATAGCAAACACACAAAGTATCTCACTGTTTATAAAAAATAAACAGTGACTGTTTATAAAAAACTGTTTATAAAAAATAAACAGTGCCCATGCCATAAAGAAGTTTCTTTAGATCAGCAACTGCACCATTCTTCAGTCTGTATTCTTAGTTCTCTCCTCCTTAGGCCCTGAGATGCACATCCTGCAGATTTTTTACGTTTCAAAAATAGTTTCTGCAATCAGAGACAAAGCATCCCTGTACAGAGGGAGATCACTGCACCAAATTATGGAGCTACCAGTTTGAAGTTGTGAGATAACAGGGTATTGTGTCGTGAAATTATTTAACTGCAATACAGTAGAAAAATAGAACTGACAACTGTCTTTGACGCAGAATATCCGTATATACTCGAGTTTAAGTCGGATTTTTCAGGCTGTAAGATTAGCCTGAAAACCTAACCTCGACTTATACTTGGGTCAAGTCCTAATTTACATCCAAATTCTGCAATAGCGGATAGTAACCAGTAGGTGGCGCTGTGTTAACCTGCATAGAAAGTTACAGGAGCTGATCTGCCTTTACACTTCCTGCTTCCTGTAGTCTGGCTACTGGACTCACTCAGCACTGTCACTGCTCATCTGGATGCTGTAAATCTGATGGGTCTCCTCAGTTTGGGGCAAAAAACAGCTGCTAGTGCAGTGCAAATGACAGCTTGAAACTACAACTCTCAGGTGACATTTTTAACTATTGGGGTTAGAGAGTCCTTTACTATATGGGGTCAGAGTGCCCTTTACTATATGGGGGTCAGAGTGCCCTTTACAATGTGGGATTCAGGAGAATTGTAAAAGATGGTAAGCTTAATTAAAAGTTTACTGAACCTTGCCACTCCAAATGTTTAGAAACTGAAACTCCCAGCAACAAAGCATGCTGGGAGTTGTAGTTTCCAAACATCTGAAGTGCAAAGGAATTAGAAGTTACTGGTACTGGATTTGGCTATTACTGTATGGGATTCATGTATGGGAATTCTGCTGTCCATTTAAAGGGCAACTAAAGCCTAAAAACAACACAGAATCAGAAGGCAGTAGTGGTGATAATTTCTACCCTCGGCTTATACTCGAGTCAATCAGTTTTTACAAATTTTTCAGGTAAAATAGGTACCTCGACTTATACTCAGATCGACTTATACTCGAGTATATACGGTATGCTTTTATATTACATTAAACGGAAATATTATCCAATATATTATTTAACATTTTTGTGTAAAAATAAACTTCAGCTAAAATTATTAAAGGCATGTTTCACCCCTACAAAACCCTTTATACATAATCACCTCCCAAACCTTACTGTATTCTTGCAATACTTATCTTTCTCCCTGGTGTCTTCTGAATCAAGATATCTTACCTTGAAGTCCTCCGGTGCCAGGCTGCTTTCTGACCCACTTTCGTGCAGCGGAAAGGAGGTGTCAGCAAGGGACCTTGACAAAAAACATAAATCACAGTGCTCAAATCCTCAAATATGGACCAAAGGATTTCAAGGTAAGATATCTTGAGCCATATTAATAAAGCCGCGGTATCGCTTTTTAGCGGCAACCTATACATAACTACCGCAATGGTATTCTATAGGGATCATAAATCTCTGATTTCATTTTAGTAGATTTACGATCGGTATTGTAAATTTACGACCGTTAAACCGATCGTTAATCTCCGATCGGTTTAATGATTGTAAATTTATGATACCGATCGTTAAAGCCACAGTACCGCGAAAAAGCGATACCACTGCTTTATAAATATGGCCGCTTGACTCGGGAGTGCCAAGGAGAAAGATACGTATAGTTAAAATAGTTTTTTGTGTGTGGGTGGGTGTGTGTGTGATTATGTATTATGTGGGTGGAGCTGTGTACGGAAAGCAAGAAGGTGGGTATCAGTCGCCAAATGCCAGTAAGGTGGTTAAAATTAATCTCCATGCAGTTGGTGATGGCTGCTTGTATGGGGCATGTTCTGGTTATGGGGGATTTCAATTACCCTGACATAGATTGGAGTAAGGAAACTGCCAGCACCTCAAAAGGTATCAAGTTCTTAAATTTTCTATAGGAGCATTTTCTTTCACAGATGGTAGAAGTTTCAACTAGACAGGATGCATTGTTGGATCTGGTGATATCTAATAACCCTTAGCTCATTTGGAGATGAAGGTAATGGGAAACTTAGGGAATAGTGATCATGATATAGTGTCATTTAATATAGGTTGCAAAAAACAAAAGTGTACTGGGATAACAAAAACCTTTAACTTTAGAAAAGCTAATTTTATGTTGTTAAAGGAATCACTCCTGCTCATAGACTGGGAGGATTTGTTCCTAGGTAAAGATATTGAGCATAGGTGGACCGCTTTTAAAGGTAGTCATTCCCAGCCTGGTAACTATAGACCTGTAAGTCTAACATCAGTGGTAGGGAAGGTGCTGGAAACTTTGTTAAGGGATCATATCCTTGAGTTTGTCTCCAGAACTGATCTTATTAGTAGTAGTCAGCATAGATTTATGAGAAATAGATTGTTCTAGACAAATTTACTTGGTTTTTACTTGGTTAAGTGAGTAAGAATTTAGATTCTGGCATAGCAGTGGATGTAGTATACCTGGATTTTGCTAAAGTTTTTGATACTGTGCCACATAGGCAGCTAACGTATAAACTGTTGAGAACTGTTGGCCTAGAAAAAAACATTTGTGCATAGATAGAGAATTGGTTATTGGACTGCAAACAGAGAGTGGTGGTCATTAGAGCTACAACTAAGTGAGCGAAAGTTCTAAGTGGAGTGCCTCAGGGTTCTGTACTAGGGCCACTTCTTTTTAATCTGTTTATAAGTGACTTAGAAGGGGGCATTGAAAGCAAGGTCTCTGTGTTTGCTGATGACACTAAACTATGTAGATCTTTGGAAACTTCAAATGATGTGCAATTGCTGCAAGCCTTGATCGATTCTAAAAATGGGCAGCAAAATGGCAGATGAGATTCAATGTTGATTAATGTAAGGTGATTCGTTTGGGGTTTAACAATCCTTGTGCCATCTATACCATAAATAATGGAAAAAGATTTGGGGGCTCTGGTAGATAACAGACTTAGCTGTAGCAAACAATGCCAGGAAGCAACGGCTAGAGTATTGTCTTGTACAAAGTGGGGAATAGATTGAAAAGAGAAACAAAATGATTCTCCCTCTTTACAAGGTACTGGTAAGGCACCGTTTAGAATATGTGGTGCAGTTTTGGAATCTCATATACAAAAGGGACATCTTGGAAATCGAAGCAGTTCAGAGAAGGGAAACTAAAATAATAAAGGGAATGGAGGTGCTTGACTATGCAGGCAGATTAGACAAGTTAGGGCTGTTTACATTGGAAAAGCAATATTTGCGAGGGGATATGATCACTTTATACAAATATATTAATGGCCCATACAATAAACTCTCTGGTGCATTGTTCACTAATAGGTCCTATCTGAAGACACGTGGACATCCTTTAAGATTGGAAGAAAAGAAGTTTCATCTTCAGGTTAGGAAAGGTCTCTACACAGTGAGAACGGTGAAACTGTGGCCTAGATACGTTTCTAAAACTAAAAATTATTGAAAATTACTGGTATTAATTCATATACTGCAGTTTTGGTTGATCTACAAATACTTTCCAATTGCCATTTGGAGTAAGAAGGGAATCCCCCCCCCCCCACACACATTTTAGCTAGTTTTTTTTTTTTGCCTTCCTCTGGATCAACTGTTAGTAGGATTAAAAGGGAGGATGAAAAGGTTGGACTTGATGGATGTACCGTATGTCTTTATTCAGCCTTAATTAAAAGTAAAAGTAGGGGGTGAACATGCCCTTTAAGCATCCAAGCAATTCTTAGATGTCAGTCTTGGAATTCCTTGTTATTTTAATAGGGGATGCTGAAAATATATTTCAATAAAAGCACTATGGCTGCAATACTAACATCCCTGCTTTAAATTACCAGTAGCATTATAGCAGCAGGAACAACTTTGTATACAAGACAATTATTTGAAATCTAAAGCTGAAAGAAAATGTACAGAATATTTAATGCTATATGAGTTTCTTACTATTTGCTCCTGTTAGTTTCCCTTTAGATTGGTATTTAGACATGTTCAAATAGATTTACTAAAAAAGAAGAATTTCCGAATTATAGAATAAGGGAAACTGCAGAAAAAATAATCATGGGACATAAAAACAATACAGAACACACAGGAACATAATAAACTTAGAGAAATGATGTTTACATAGCAATAATGAACAAAACATGACATTGCCTAGACTCTAATGCTATTGCTTCTAATACAAATACTAATGTTTATAAGAGAGCAGTCCTTCATTGATGAAAAACATTAAACAAATGCATATATGCATTGTGTTTCGGAAGGCAAACACAATGCTTCTGACACAATGGAGCTTCTGATTACTATCGTATAGCTTTTCATTCTGTTTTGTGTGAATTTTTTTTCTGTTTTGTAATCCATTAAAGGGAATGTCCATTCCTTATAAAAAAAATTAATATATTAGGCAGAACCCTCCAAACCCTAGTTTCCATTTTGTTAAATTGTAATAATTCTGCTCCTTGCCAGAGAAATCATACTTACAAGATTGTAATCCATCGCCGATTAGTGTCTCTCCACGCTCCGTCCACTGCTACTGCTCTTTTTGTGTTCCCGAGCAGCAGTAGTGGAGGCTCGTCTGGGAATGGCAGTCAGTGATTGGCCATGACTCACTGCCGAGACTGACTGCCTTACCCGGAAGTGCCAGAGAGCCATGGCAGTGGATTGAGGAGCTTGTAAGTACGATTTCTCTTACTGAGAATTATTACATTTTTTAAAAAATGGAAATTACCATAGGTTATCAGGGGTTCAATATTCAATATTGAACTGTTATTACACTTCTATAGATCATTAGCAGCAGCATTCAGCTAGGCCTTGAAAACACATTATATAATCGTTGGCCAAAGTGGCTGATGTCCAACAACCAATGCTTTCCCTCCCCTTGCTATAAAACAGAACAGGCTGCTTTGCCATGTGTTTTAGCTACAGAAGGGGTCACTAAGCATTTTGGATCCCATGGTGCGTACCCAGCTTTAATAGCAGCAGTGCTACAGGTTAAAAGGTCTGTTGGTTTCGCTGAATAACCAGGTCCCAGAGCAATATCTCCATCTAGCTGCTCTATGCCTAATCTAGGGGCATTCTATAGAGCAAAAATAAAATAGACAAATTTGTGACTGTCCGGTGAAATCAGGGACTGTTGGCAACTATGCAAATGTATGTATGTGTGAATATTTATATTTGTATATATCCATTATGCAGTGCTGTACATTTTAATAATACTGAGGATACAAAAAAGGGAACATGTGCAAACAGATAAAAATAATCAAAATTAAAAGAAGAAATAAAAACATGTTCACATTCATAAATACAATAAAAGCACTGTACCTTGAAACATAACGTTTATTGCTTCTAATAGAGCTGCAACGTTCCCAGCCCTGGTTTTCACATAACTGAGAAGGTAAATGTGTGTTAAGAAATATCTTTTCATGTTTGCTTGTCAGGTAATTGCAAGGATATTCCCCAAGCTAAAAGTCACTACATATTAGGTAACATAAATATTTGTAAACACGGTCTTGCATAGGTTTATATTCAAGCTGCTGATTCCCTTTAGATTTTCAAGCTGTCTATTTAGAGGACATGGGCAATAATGTCTTACTGTCAATAGACGGTCCATTACATGCATTTTTGTTGCTACTTGCCCAAGGGAAGAGATGTGGCTGACAAAATGTAGGAAAGCCTTATTATAAACCTATTATATCTTTTCATAGAACAGTGTATACCTTCACTTCAACCTCAGTACTTAATATTATGTAAAGACCAACAATTATCCAGCATATTTATATACCGTACACAAATCGTCTTTTCATTGTGGAAGTTATAGGAGATATAAACTGGTCAATTGTCAGTTACCTGCCCCCAACCTCAACTGATATATTTTGCACTTTATTACTTACATTATTAACCACATATTTAATAATTAATACATATACTGCAGTTCTGGTTGATCCAGAGATACTTTCTGATTGCCGCTTGGGGTCAGGAAGGAATTTCCCCCTCCCCCCTCCTTTTTTTTAAGCTGTTTTTTTTTTTTGCCTTCCTCTGAATCAACTGTTAGGTAGGGTTTAAAAGGAGGGTGAAAAGGTTGGACTTGATGGACGTATGTCTTTATTCAACTTCAATTACTATGTTACTATGCCCCAATTCTGGCAGATTAAGCTGGCCCCTCCCTCAATGCAGTCAATGAAGGCTGTGATTGCTGACATCACAATGATTGAATGCTGTTTCACCTGCTGCCTCCTCTGCACATGCTCAAGCATATAAAAAGCTCTTAGAGCAGACAGATGAGGCAGATAATATTGCGAGAAAGGAATAGAACTTATTATTAAATTTCTGGTTACAAATGCATGTATTAATCAAGGAAAAACAGCAGTTGGGGTTGTGGACAGATATCTGACAAGTCACCAGTTTTTTGTTCTAAGGGTGGACATGCCCATTAAACATCTATATTGTTCTGTGGGTAGGTTTTATAGATGGCATCTTGTGGAGTGGTCTTCGTGATTCAGCAATGAACCTTCTTAGAAATAAAAAAAAAACAAAAAAACACCAGCTTTGTATTAAAAAACACCAGCTTTGTATTTTGAGCAGCTTCCACTTTTTCATAGTGAACACCCCTTAATCTTGGTAATGCCCTCACAAAGTTAATATTATTGGAATCTACACATGTTAAAGAAGAAAAAGGCATTTAAAGCCTTTAAGTCAGAGGGAACGGAAAGGGCCTTTAGGAATTATAATAACTGTTACAAGGATTGTAAGAAAGCAATTAAGCTAGCTAAAATGAATAATGAAGTTAGGATAGCTGAACAAAGCATCACTAACCCTAAATATGTTTTTAAGTATATTAATAGATGATGAATGAAAATGTGGCACCATTAAATAATGGGGATAAGTTAGTTGCAGAGGATGGTGATAAAGAAAATGTTCTGAACAATTTTTTCCCCTCAATATACACTATAGAAAATCCAAATACAGATAGCATGGAATATAGTGGCAATAATAGTGTAAAAGATCCAGGTGCACTTTGGTTAATCGATGATATGGTGCAGAAACAACTAAATAAGGTTAATATTAATAAATCTCCTGGACCGGATAAAATACATCCTCGGGTCATTAGAGAACTAAGTTTAGTTTTATCTAGGCCATTGTTTCTTATTTTTGCAAATTCCCTCATGTCTGAAAGTGTGCTTTTGGATCGGAAAAAAGCTGATGTAATTCCAATATTCAAAAAAGGGTAGTCGTTCACAGCCTAGTAATTACAGGCCTGTAAATATCTGTTGTATTCAATTAGATCAACTGGACTTGAAATGTAGTTCTTGAAGACGTTTCGCTAGTCATCCGACTGGCTTTCTCAATTCAGAATGACTTGTACAAGAATCTGTGGCAATTATGTACCCTGGAAAATCCCAATTAGCATATCACAGCCAGGTGTTAAGGGTGTGATTAGATAGTGGCTAAGAGGTGTTATAGGAACGCCCAGAGTAAGGTGTTAAAACAGCATTGTACATGGCAGACAGTTGGTGTCGAACCCCCCCACCTCTATTTAGGCTTGGTTTCTTTATTTTCACATAAATGGCCTCCTTAACACCTCTCTTAGGTGGTTTCCTAGCCATCAACCACCACTCTACGTGCTCCACAGCCCAAGATATAAAGAAATTACTGACCAGAAAGTTAATGGGTGGGAGGCTGACATGTGACATTCCTAAGGCTGCTCTTCCACCTCACCGCCGGCAAGTACAGCCTCAGACTTCAGTGACAGGACAGGAGACAAGAAGTCCCTCTCCCTCCCTGCAGTGTGAAGATCCCCACAGAGAAGGTAAGGGAATCTACAGCCCTACTCTCCCACTATGTAAAAACAGCCTTTTCAGGCAGAGTTCCCACGGCACCAGAGAGTGGGTGGGGCGAAGGCACCAGGGAGTGGGCAGGGCTAAGACATCCACGAGTGGGTGGGGCCACATGGGGCTGTAAGGGAAGGGGCCAAAGGGTGGCCTGCAAATGGAGGGTCCATGGGGTCCATGTGTGGGAGGGATCAGGGGAGGAGGAGACACAGGGCAGATTGACTGTCATCCACTGACATGGTTTCAGAGCAGGAAGCAGGAAGTGCAGGAGACCTGGTGATTCTGCTGCCATATACACACAAAAATGTAAATATCTTCAAAATTATGCAAAATAAACAATGAAAATAAATTGCAAACATTTTCAGGAGAGCAATTTATTTAAAGAGACGTATGAATTCAAGGGAGAAAAATGTTATTCTCCCACTTTACAAAGCATTGGTATGGTCTCATTTGGAATATGCAGTGCAATTTTGGAATCCTGAGAACAAAAAGGACATTTTAAAAACCAGGAATGATGCAGGTTAGTGGTATTGATACACAAAGTAGAGTTGATCCAGGAATATTACCGACTTGGAGTCAGAAAGGAATTTTTTCCCATTCATAATACTGTTGTTTTTTTTTTTTTGCCTTCCTCTGGATCAACAATTAGGCAGGAAATGTGGGTTTTGCTGAGTAGGTTGGGCTGGATGGACGTATGTCTTTATTCAGCCCCAAATACTATACTATACTATACTATACTACACTATATGTTCAGGTACGTAACAGCACCATACATACATGCAGAATTGCGGACCCTGTTATAACTAGAATTTAAATATTCTCGAAAAAGTAGGAAAAAAAGGATTAAAAGTTACAAATTTTACCTAGCCGCACTTGACAAGTAAAGCTGAGTACACACTATAGGATACTTAGTCCCGAATGACCATTCATCACTTGCGGCCGGTAGGCCTGGAAGAAGGACTGTTGGTCCTGGCAAAAGCAGCCATGGTTTTCCGACGCTTGTTCGTCCGAACACATGCTCAGTCACTGGCTGCCACAAGCCCATGCAATTTTTTCAGCTCGATCAGCCAATACACTGAACTATTGGTCGATTGCACTGACAAATTGCATGCCATGTACACAGCCTTAAAGGGCATGTCCACCCCCAAAACTATAAGTTAACCCACTTTGTAGTGTAATAAAATCCTTACGGTACATCCCTGCTCCAAATGGCTGCCCTTCTATGTCCTCCCAAAGTCCCAAAAACTGTCCACCAGGAGCCTGGCAGAGTCCATATATATGCCTCCTGTCTCTCCTCCGGGAGAATTTGCACATGCCCAGGTGCAGCCCTCCCACCCCCTTCCTCTCCCTCCAGTTTTCCTCTCCATCCCCCTAGTGTAAAAACATTTTGGGGTATAGTAGGTCTCCCAGCCCCAACCGCTATATTAATATGTCCAGAAACTCCCCCGATCATTACTTACCTTGCCTCTCTCCTCCGGCATTCTGAACTGCCGGCAGCCGCGTCCGTGATTGGCTGGGGGCTGTTGGGAGGGAGGAGAGGAGGGAGACCTACTATACCCTAAAAGTAAAAAAAAAAAGGGTGGACATGCCCATTAAAAAATTATCTAAAGATCAATCTCCCACAGGTTCTGAATCAAATAGTATGTCATATGCATTAATGTACACAGAGACATTGCCACCACCCAAATGCATTCATTAAACACCCCTTTACCCTGGAAACAAGAAATTGTTTTTTTAGATGCAAACTATACATCTTCAGCTACATAGTGGTGCCATTCTTTAATTTAAATATGTAGGGGAGATTTCCCAGAGCCGCTATTTCTCTGGGCAAATCTCCCTCAGTAAATGAGCCGGTTCCTAAGAAATTTGCATTTTTAGAAGATTTTTAAAAAAAAAAAAAATTCTACTATTTAGAGGGAGGTGGGAATAAGCGATCTCACCCTGTGAATAATAGTTGCACTGTACATACCTATATTGGTTTATTATCCCTTTAATACAAGACTATCCCTTTCATATGTAATTGCTATTACCTGATAATAAACAGGGCTTATTACATGAATAATGGAGTGAATATTATCTCCTATAATCTAATGGGTTCACTATACCTGTATTACTAATGCTAGTGCATTTACCTATAAGTGAACATAGGAAAATATACATATGGTGACAAGTTTTGGCTATTGGAAAATCTAAATTTTTAAAAGCTAGATTTAAAAAAAAAATCTAGCCTGTGTGTTAATTGTATTGTATGACTAACGTTAAGGTGTTAGGCAATCATATGTCTATTGATAAGTCCAATAGTATTCAAAATTATTGATTATCATAATCGGGCCTATAGTGTTTTGTATGCTGTCTATCTAAATAGGATTGGAGAACAACAGTGACGTTAATGAATAGACTATGAAATAATCTATCCCCAAATGATCTCGCTCCACTTGGTACAAATCTACACTTCAGTCTATCTATCTGTTGGACCTTTTCAAATCCACAGATCATCTATGTATTTCCTGTTTAGTACCACTCCCAAGGTAGTCTGGGGAAACTATTGTTGAGTGTAAAGGAATTCCTCCTCCCACCATGTATTGATTGACATAAGTGGTGGCAAATTTTGCCCCATCACTGCCCCGCATGTCTGTAAATATCATCAAATTGAATATAATTATGAGTGAGAAGGTAGTGCAAAGAATCCAAAATGAAACGCTTCCACTCCTTTGTGTATATACTATGTTTGTGTAAGTGGTGTTGTACCGCTTTAAAGGGATAGTTCAGTGGAAATTATCAATATTTGTTAAATTGATAGTTTGTGTAATGCATACTTAGTTATTCTACATACTCTCTCCCATTTTGAAAAATCAGTTGATTTCATACCCTTTGCTGTTCCCTGCTGTTGACATTAGTGAGCTGACATTTCAGGTTCTAACAGTCCTTCTTCTTCCCAGGATGCACCACTTCCTTGGAATGTTCCTAACAGTAATTTCTACTGATTGGCTGTTGGATGGGTCAAAGATGCTCAGATCTCTACTGAGCAACTAAATCAACCCAGGCGCTGGGTCAAGGACAAGACCATAACGTTCTCTATTAGGGGTCCTGCAAACAGGAAGTCAGTATTTCGGTTGCATTTATTTATACACAGACAAAATTCTGAATGGGCAGATTAAGGTAATTGGGATGAAAAAATACTGCTCTTTTTTCTGAAAAGTACATGTATTAGCACTGAACATCCCCTTTAATGCCTAGGTGATAGGGAATGCTTGAATAAAGTGCTGCTACATCTATGGTAATCTGGCTGCCAAGGAAAACCCTCCATGAGATTTGTTTTATGTGTTGTATTCTTAGGAAAGCAGTAATTTAACTGGAGCAACGTTTCTCAACCTTTTTATCAGTGGGAAACCCTTTAAATAATTTTGTCTTTGGGAACCCCTACATAAAATTATTATATATTATTACTGATGGGGTTTTTTCTCGGTCATCAAAATACATAATTTATACAAATATAAATGATATAAATGGTCGAGGAGTCCCCTGACCATATAGGAGTCCCTTGACCATTATACAGGGCAGGGAACACCGAGCTGGCGTAATATCCTTATATTATAACTAGCAAAAGTGTGCCCGTTGGTGCACAGTAGGTTTTTTAAAGCATCCTGACACTCTCTCCCACAATGCAATACAGCAGGATGTCAGCTACACTTACTAGGAAAGCAAACTTTTTTTTGATTGGCCATTAACTCGCACATGCTCACTAAGTCTCTACCACAATGCAAATAAAGGATGTTACTGTAAAGCATGCATTGCATCCGGATGTGATGTAAACACTGCAACTTTCTTTTCATTGGCTAATAGTGCTACAGCAGCTACCAGAAGCACACCTATTGGATAATAATAATAATAATTTGAGAGGTGTTTCTGTAGCTCCCATTTTGACCAGTCCATTCAAATGTGGGGAGATTCTGTATGTTAGTACTTTTTTATTTTTTATTTCATATCCCATTTACACCGTTACATACTATATCTTTATTTAAAACAGATTAATAAACTAATTAAAGGACAATTATACTCACCTCCCCTCCGCTCCACATCTTTGTGCAGTAGCTTTACTCAGGGTGAGGACCTGAACAGCTAGGTCCTCACCCTGGATTTGCGAAACCTAAAGCTGTGTCTTAGAGCAACGCTGCTCTGGTAGGCTCCACCCCTCCTCCCCGTCGACGACGAGGCCAATAGGAAGGCGCATCTGCAACAAGCGTGCCTTCCTATTGGCCTCGTCGCCGACGGGGAGGAGGAGGCAGAACCTACCAAGGCAGCATTGCTGTAAGACCTCTTTAGGTTTCGCAATCCAGGGGTGAGGACCTACGTTCAGGTCCTCACCCTGAGTAAAAGCTACTGCACAAGATGTGGAGCGGAGGGAAGGTGAGTATGATTGTCCTTTATGTTATCCTTTTACATTACAATATACACTGTAACCATGTATAATATTATTTTAGCCTACCCCTACCCCCACCTACATAGTACAGTCTAAAACTCAATGCATCTCCTCACAAAATGGAAAAATTTTTATATAAAGGAAGGATGTAAAGGGGATATTTTTTTTCTTATCACTTCACATAAGTATCTATTCCTTTAACCCCATTCGCTTGTAAATTCTAGCCTTGTCCCTATCCCACCTTAAAGGGACACTATACTGAAAAAAATCTATAATTGAATACATGTAAATAGCACTTACTGCGTGTTGTTGCTGCTGCCTTCAATCCAGCACACATTTTTTTGGAGCATATCCCTCCTCCCTCTTTAAACAACTCCCACTTCCATCCGACCTGACCTTTTTCCCACAAACCAACTGTCAAGCCTGCACACAGCATACACATTCCAACTGTCAAAACTCTGTCACCATTCCAGCTACAGTAAAACTACTCCGAAGAAATATTTTTGAGAGCAAGGAACTTGATTGACAGCTGAAATATAAAAAGATTTAGATGTGGATATCTAAGAAATAAGGGGCAGATAACAAAAGAATTATACAGTGGTGGTTGGAAAGAATTATAGCTTCCATTTATGTTCAATTTAAAATAAACCTTTTTTTCCGGTATAGATGCCCTTTAATTTAACCCACCCACCCCCCCCACCCCAATCTACATTCTGTAACTTAAACCTGTTAAAAAGGAACATCCCAGCCCAGCATCTATGCAGTTAAATAAATCTTGTGGAGGAGCGAGACGTTCGTTATGAAGTGACAGGAAGCAGCTCCAGCAGTTAAACACTGCAAAAAACACTTAGTCATTGTTTAGGCATGAACACTGGAATGGGAGGAGCAGTGTGATATAAGGAATATAAGAAATGAGTCACTTAGTGACATAGCTGAGAGATATTTATAAGGATGTATACCACTACAGCTCCCATTTATAAAATATCACTTATGTATTATAGATCTATAAATCTGTATTTATCACAATGGTGGATCTATACAGTTTCTTTCAATCTCTTGAGGACCCCCATGCAACCTCTCAGGGATCCCTAGGGGTCCCCAGACCCCTGGTTGAAACAAACTGAATTAGAGGTTGTAATAAAATATCCATTGAGGGATTTAACCCTTTCACTGCCAGAAGAATTTTACATTTTTTGCGTTAACTCCCAGAAGAATTTTCAGGATTTTGCCCTTAAAGGGCATGTCCACCCCCAAAACTATAATCCCCCCAACTACATGGTGGGGCCAGTAGTTGGGGGGATTATAGTTTTGGGGGTTACACTTCCCTCCTGCTTCCTTCCTGTATCTGGGCACTGGAACTCACATCAGCACTGTCACTCTCTAGTCACTACTCTGCTCATCTGGATGCTGTAAATCTGATGGTGGTCTCCTCAGTTGGGGCAAAAAAACAGCTGCTTGCAAGTGCAATGACACTTTGAAACTACAACTCTCCGTTGACATTTTTAACTATTGGGTGAGAGATAGTCCTTTACTATATGAGGTCAGAGTGCCCGTTATATATGGGGGTCAGAGTGCCCTTTACAATGTGGTTTCAGGAGAATTGTAAAGATGGTAAGCTTAATTAAAAGTTTACTGAACCTTGCCACTCCAAATGTTTAGAAACTTAACCTCCCAGCAACAAAGCATCTGGAGTTGTAGTTTCCAAACATCTTGAAGTGCACAAGGATTAAAGTTACTGTACTGGATTTGTGCTATTCCTGTTATGATTCATGTATGGGAATTCTGCTGTCCCATTTAAAGGGCAACTAAAGCCTAAAACCAACACGCAAGAATCAGAAGGCAGTAGTGTGTATATTTCTGCTACCCCGCTTATACTCGAGTCAATCATTTTTTCCAAATTTTCAGGTAAGATAGGTACCCTCGACGTATACTCAGATCGACTTATACCTCGAGTATATACGGTATGCTTTTATATATACATTAAACGGAAATATTATCCATATATATATTTACATTTTTGTGTAAAAATAAACTTCAGCATATTTAAGCATGTTTCAACAATCTTCACCCCTACAAACCCTTTTATAACATATCACCTCCCAAACCTTACTGTATTCGTTGCATATACTTAGCTTTCTCCTGGTGTCTTCTGAACAATATATCTTACCTGAAGGCCTCCCCGTGCCAGGCTGCTTTCTGACCCACTTTCGTGCAGCGGAAAGGAGTGTCAGCAAGGACCTTGACAAAAAACATAAATCACAGTGCTCACAATCCTCAATATGGACCAAAGGATTTCAAGGTAAGATATCTGAGCCATATTAATAAGCCGCTAAACCGCGGTATCGCTTTTTAGCGGCAACCTATAACATAACTACCGCAATGGTATTCTATAGGGATCATAAATCTCTGATTTCATTTTAGTAGATTTACGATCGGTAATGTAATTACGACCGTTAAAAAAACGATCGTTACTCCCGATCGGTTTAATGATTGAAATTTATTATACCGATCGTTAAAGCCACCTGTACCGCGAAAAGCGATACAACTGCTTTTAAATATGGCGCCTGCTTGACTCGGGAGTGCCAAGAGAAAGATAACGTAAATTAAATAGTTTTTTTGTTGTGTGGTGGGTGTGTGTGTGATTATGTATTATGTGGGTGGAGCGTGGTACGGAAAGCAAGAAGGTGGGTATCAGTCGCCAAATGCCGCAGTAAGGTTGGTTAAAATTAATCTCCATGCAGTTGGGTGATGGCCTGCTTGTATGGGGCATTTTTCTGGTTATGGGGGATTTTCAATTACCCTGACTAGATTGGAGTAAGGAAACTGCCAGCACCTCAAAAGGTATCAATTTTCTTAAATTTTCTATAGGAGCATTTTCTTTCACAGATGGTAGAATTTCACCTAGATCAGGATTTGCATTGTTGGATCTTGATATCTATACCCTTAGCTCATTTGGAGATGAAGGTAATGGGAAAACTTAGGGAATAGTGCATCATGATATAGTGTCTTTAATATAGGTTGCAAAAAACAAAAGTGTACTGGGATAACAAAAACCTTTAACTTTAGAAAGCTAATTTTATGTTTATAAGGAATCACTCCTGCTCATAGACTGGGAGGATTTGTCCTAGGTAAGATATTGAGCATAGGTGGACCCCTTTTAAAGGTAGTCGATTGCCCAGCCTGGTAACTATAGACCTGTAAGTCTACATCATGGTAGGGAAGGTGCTGGAAACTTTGTTAAGGATCATATCCTGAGTTTGTCTCCAAACGATTCTTATTAGTAGTAGTCGCATAGATTTAGAAAATAGATTGTTCTAGACAAATTTACTTGGTTTTTACTTGGTAAGTGAGTAGAATTTAGATTCTGGCATAGCATGATGTAGTATACTGGATTTGCTAAATTTTTTTTGATACTGTCGCCATAGCAGCTAACGTATAAACTGTTGAGAACTGTTGGCCTAGAGAAAAAACATTTGTGCAAGATAGAGAATGGTTATTGGACTGCAACAGAGATAGTGGTGGTCATTAGAGCTAACAACAAGTGAGCGAAAGTTCTAAGGTGGAGTGCCTCAGGGTTCTGTACTAGGGTCACTTCTTTTTAATCTGTTTATAAGTGACTTAGAGGGGCATTGAAAGCAAGGTCTCTGTTTGGTTTGTGATGACACTAAACTATGTAGATCTTTGGAAACTTCAAATGATGTGCAATTGCTTGCAAGCCTTGATCGATTCTAAAATGGGCAGCAAATGGCAGATGAGATTCAATGTGATTAATGTAAGGTGATTCGTTTGGGGTTTACAATCCTTGTGCCATCTATACCATAAATAATGGAAAAAGAGTTGGGGGCTCTGGTAGATAACAGACTTAGCTGTAGCAACAATCCCAGGAAGCAACGGCTAGAGTATTGTCTTGTACAAAGTGGGGAATAATTGAAAAGAGAAACAAAATGATTCTCCCTCTTTACAAGTGTACTGGTAAGGCACCGTTGAGAATATGTGGTGCAGTTTTGGAACTCATATACAAAAGGGACATCTTGGAAATCGCAAGCAGTTCAGAGAAGGGAAACTAAATAATAAAGGAATGGAGGTGGCTTGACTATGGCAGGCAGATTAGACAAGTTAGGGCTGTTTACAAATTGGAAAAGCAATATTTGCGAGGGGATATGCACTTTATACAAAATTTAATGGCCCATACAATAAACTCTCTGGTGCATTGTTCACAATATGTCTATCTGAAGACACGTGGACATCCTTTAAGATTGGAAGAAAAGAATTTCATCTTCAGGTTAGGAAAAGGGTCCTACACGTGAGAACGGTGAAACTGTGGCCTAGAACGTTTCTAAAACTAAAAATTATTGAAATTTACTGGATTATTCATACTGCCAGTTTTGGTTGATCTACAATACTTTCCAATTGCCATTTGGAGTAGAAGGGAATCCCCCCCCCCCCCACACACATTTTAGCTAGTTTTTTTTTTTGCCTTCCTCGGATCAACTGTTAGTAGGATTAAAAGGGAGGATGAAAAGGTGGACTTGATGGATGTACCGTATGTCTTTTTCATCCTTAATAAAAGTAAAAGTAGGGGGTGAACATGCCCTTTAAAGCATCCAAGCAATTCTTATCGTCAGTCTTGGATTCCTTGTTATTTAGTAGGGGATGCTGAAATATATTTCAATAAAGCACTATGGCTGCACTATACATAACATCCCTGCTTTAAATTACCAGTAGCATTAGAAGCAGTCAGGAACAACTTTGTATACAGACAATTATTTGAAATCTAAAGCTGAAGAAAATGTACAGAATATTTAATGCTATAATGTTGTTCTTACTATTGCTCCTGTTATTCCTTTGAGATTGGTATTTAGACATTGTTCAAATAGATTTACTAAAAAAAGAAATATTTCCGATTATAAATAAGGGAAACTGCAGAAAAATATCATGGGACATAAAAACAATCAGAACACACAGGACAAATAAACTTAGCAGAAATGATGTTTACCATAGCAAATGAACAAAACATGACATTGCCTAAGACTCTAATGCTATTGCTTCTAATACAAATACTAATGTTTATAAGAAGCAGTCCTTCATTATGAAACATTAAACAATGCATATATGCATTGTTTTTCGGAAGGCAAACAACAATGCTTCGACACAATGGAGCTTCTGATTACTATCGTATAGCTTTTCATTCTGTTTTGTGTGAATTTTTTTTCTGTTTTGTAATCCATTAAAGGGAATGTCCATTCCTTATAAAAAAAATTATATATTAGGCAGAACCCTCCAAACCCTAGTTTCCTTTTGTTAAATTGTAATAATTCTGCTCCTTGCCAGAGAATCATACTTACAAGATTGTAATCCATCGCCGATTAGTGTCTCTCCACGCTCCGTCCACTGCTACTGCTCTTTTTGTGTTCCCGAGCAGCAGTAGTGGAGGCTCGTCTGGGAATGGCAGTCAGTGATTGGCCATGACTCACTGCCGAGACTGACTGCCTTACCCAAGTGACCAGAGAGCCATGGCAGTGGATTGAGGAGCTTGTAAGTACGATTTCTCTTACTGAGAATTTTACATTTTTTAAAAATGGAAATTACATAGGTTATCAGGGTTCAATATTCAATATTGAATGTATTACACTTCTATAGATCATTAGCAGCAGCATTCAGCTAGGCCTTGAAAACACATTATATATCGTTGGCCAAAGTGGCTGATGTCCAACAACCAATGCTTCCCTCCCCTTGCTATAAAAAAGAACAGGCTGCTTTGCCATGTGTTTTAGCTACAGAAGGGTCACTAAGCATTTTGGATCCCATGGTGCGTACCCAGCTTTAATAGCAGCAGTGCTACAGGTTTAAAAGGTCTGTTGGTTTCGCTGAATAACCAGGTCCCAGAGCAATATCTCCATCTAGCTGCTCTATGCCTATCTAGGGCATTCTATAGAGCAAAAATAAAATGACAAATTTGTCTCGTCCGTGAAATCAGGGACTGTTGGCAACTATGCAAATGTATGTATGTGTGAATATTTTATATTTGTATATATCCATTATGCAGTGCTGTCATTTTAATAATACTGAGGATACAAAAAGGGAACATGTGCAAACAGATAAAAATATCAAATTAAAAGAAGAAATAAAAACATGTTCACATTCATAAATACAATAAAAGCACTGTACCTTGAACTAACGTTTATTGCTTCTAATAGAGCTGCAACTGCCACCCTGGTTTTCACATAACTGAGAAGGTAAATGTGTGTTAAGAAATATCTTTTCATGTTTGCTTGTCAGGTTTGCAAGGATATTCCCAAGCTAAAAGTCACTACATATTAGTAACATAAATATTTGTAAACACGGTCTTGCATAGGTTTATATTCAAGCTGCTGATTCCCTTTAGATTTTCAAGCTGTCTATTAGAGACATGGGCAATAATGTCTTACTGTCAATAGACGGTCCATTACATGCATTTTTGTTGCTACTTGCCCAAGGGAAGAGATGTGGCTGACAAAATGTAGGAAAGCCTATTATACCATTATATCTTTTCATAGAACAGTGTATAACCTTCACTCAACCTCAGTACTTATATATGTAAAGACCAACAATTATCCAGCATATTTATATACCGTACACAAATCGTCTTGTCATTGTGGAAGTTATAGGAGATATAACTGGTCAATTGTCAGTTTCCTGCCCCCAACCTCAACTGATAATTTTGCACTTTATACTTACATTATTAACCACATATTAATAATTAATACTATACTGCAGTTCTGTTGATCCGAGATACTTTCTGATTGCCGCTTGGGGTCAGGAAGGATTTCCCCCTCCCCCCTCCTTTTTTTAAGCTGTTTTTTTTTTTTGCCTTCCTCTGAATCAACTGTTAGGTAGGTTTAAAGGAGGGTGAAAAGGTTGGACTTGATGGACGTATGTCTTTATTCAACTTCAATTACTATGTTACTATGCCCCAATTCTGGCAGATTAAGCTGGCCCCTCCCTCATGCAGTCAATGAAGGCTGTGATTGCTGACATCACAATGATTGAATGCTGTTTCACCTGCTGCCTCCTCTGCACATGCTCAACATATAAAAAGCTCTTAGAGCAGAGATGAGGCAGATATATTGCGAGAAAGGAATAGAACTTATTATAAATTTCTGGTTACAAATGCAATGTATTAATCAAGGAAAAACAGCAGTTTGGGGTTGTGGACAGATATCTGACAAGTCACCAGTTTTTTGTTCTAAGGTGGACATGCCCATTAAACATCTATATTGTTCTGTGGGTAGGTTTTATAGAGTGGCATCTTGTGGGGTCTTCGTATTCAGCAATGAACCTTCTTAAATAAAAAAAAAACAAAAAAAAACACCAGCTTTGTATTAAAAAACACCAGCTTTGTATTTTGAGCAGCTTCCACTTTTTCATAGTGAACACCCCTTAATCTTGGTAATGCCCTCACAAAGTTAATATTATTGGAATCTACCATGTTAAAGAAGAAAAAAGGCATTTAAATCCTTAAGTCAGAGGGAACGGAAAGGGCCTTTAATTATAATAACTGTTACAAGGATTGTAGAAAGCAATTAACTAGCTAAAATGAATAATGAAGTTAGGATAGCTGAAACAAGCTACCTACCCAAATATGTTTTTAAGTATATTAATAGATGATGATGAAAATGTGGCACCATTAAATAATGGGGATAAGTTAGTTGCAGAGGATGGTGATAAAGAAATGTTCTGAACAATTTTTTTCCCCTCAATATACACTATAGAAAATCCAAATACAGATAGCATGGAATATAGTGGCAATAAAGTGTAAAAGATCCAGGTGCACTTTGGTTAATCGATGATATGGTGCAGAAAAACTAAATAAGGTTAATATTAATAAATCTCCTGGACCGGATAAAATACATCCTCGGGTCATTAGAGAACTAAGTTTAGTTTTATCTAGGCATTGTTTCTTATTTTTTGCAAATTCCCTCATGTCTGAAAGTGTGCTTTGGATCGGAAAAAGCTGATGTAATTCCAATATTCAAAAAAGGGTAGTCGTTCACAGCCTAGTAATTACAGGCCTGTAAATATCTGTTGTATTCAATTAGATCAACTGGACTTGAATGTAGTTCTTGAAGACGTTTCGCTAGTCATCCGACGGGCTTTCTCAATTCAGAATGACTTGTACAGAATCTGTGGCAATTATGTACCCTGGAAAATCCCAATAGCATATCACAGCCAGGTGTTAAGGTGTGATTAGATAGTGGCTAAGAGGTGTTATAGGAACGCCCAGAGTAAGGTGTTAAAACAGCATTGTACATGGCAGACATTTGGTGTCGAACCCCCCCACCTCTATTTAGGCTTGGTTTCTTTATTTTCACATAAATGGCCTCCTTAACACTTCTCTTAGGTGGTTTCCTAGCCATCAACCACCACTCTACTACGTGCTCCACAGCCCAAGATATAAAGAAATTACTGACCAGAAAGTTAATGGGGGGGAGGCTGACATGTGACATTCCTAAGGCTGCTCTCACCATCACCGCCGGCAAGTACAGCCTCAGACTTCAGTGACAGGACAGGAGACAAGAAGTCCCCTCCCTCCCTGCAGTGTGAAGATCCCCACAGAGAAGGTAAGGGAATCTACAGCCCTACTCTCCCACTATGTAAAAACAGCCTTTTCAGGCGAGTTCCCACGGCACCAGAGAGGTGGTTGGGGCGAAGGCACCAGGGAGTGGGCAGGGCTAAGACATCCACGAGTGGGTGGGGCCACATGGGGCTGTAAGGGAAGGGGCCAAAGGGTGGCCTGCAAATGGAGGGTCCATGGGGTCCATGTTGGGAGGGATCAGGGGAGGAGGAGACACAGGCAGATTGCTGTCATCCACTGACTGGTTTCAGAGCAGGAAGCAGAAGTGCAGGAGACCTGGTGATTCTGCTGCCATTACCACAAAAATTGTAAAATCTTCAAATTATGCAAAATAAACAATGAAAATAAATGGCAAACATTTCAGAGAGCAATTTATTTAAAGAGTATGAATTCAAGGGAGAAAAATGTTATTCTCCCACTTTACAAAGCATTGGTATGGTCTCATTTGGAATATGCAGTGCAATTTGGAATCCTGAAACAAAAAGGACATTTAAAAACCAGAATGATGCAGGTTAGTGGTATTGATACACAAAGTAGAGTTGATCCAGGAATATTTACCGACTTGGAGTCAGAAAGGAATTTTTTCCCATTCATAATACTGTTGTTTTTTTTTTTTGCCTTCCTCTGGATCAACAATTAGGCAGGAAATGTGGTTTGCTGAGTAGGTTGGGCTGGATGGACGTATGTCTTTATTCGCCCCCAAATACTATACTTACTATACTATATCTACACTATATGTTCAGGTACGTAAACAGCACCATACATACATGCAGAATTGCGGACCCTGTTATAACTAGAATTAAATTTCTCGAAAAAGTAGGAAAAAAAGGATTAAAAGTTACAAATTTTACCTAGCCGCACTTGACAAGTAAAGCTGAGTACACACTATAGGATACTTAGTCCCGAATGACCATTCATCACTTGCGGCCGGTAGGCCTGGAAGAAGGACTGTTGGTCCTGGCAAAAGCAGCCATGGTTTTCCGACGCTTGTTCGTCCGAACACATGCTCAGTCACTGGCTGCCACAAGCCCATGCAATTTTTTCACTCGATCAGCCAATACACTGAACTATTGTCGATTGCACTGACAAATTGCATGCCAGTACACAGCCTTAAAGGGCATGTCCACCCCCAAAACTATAAGTTAACCCACTTTGTAGTGTAATAAAATCCTTACGGTACATCCCTGCTCCAAATGGCTGCCCTTCTATGTCCTCCCAATATCCAAAAACTGTCCACCAGGAGCCGGCAGAGTCCATATATATGCCTCCTGTCTCTCCTCCGGGAGAATTTGCACATGCCCAGGTGCAGCCCTCCCACCCCCTTCCTCTCCCTCCAGTTTTCCTCTCCATCCCCTAGTGTAAAAACATTTTGGGGTATAGTAGGCTCCCAGCCCCAAACCGCTATATTAATATGTCCAGAAACTCCCCCGATCATTACTTACTCCTTGCCTCTCTCCTCCGGCATTCTGAACTGCCGGCAGCCGCGTCCGTGATTGGCTGGGGCTGTTGGGAGGGAGGAGAGGAGGGAGACCTACTATATACCCAAAAGTAAAAAAAAAAGGGTGGACATGCCCTTAAAAATTATCTAAAGATCAATCTCCCACAGGTTCTGAATCAAATAGTAGTCATATGCATTAATGTACACAGAGACATTGCACACCACCCAAATGCATTCATTAAACACCCCTTTACCCTGGAAACAAGAAATTGTTTTTTTAGATGCAAACTATACATCTTCAGCTACATAGTGGTGCCATTCTTTAATTTAATATGTAGGGGAGATTTCCCAGAGCCGCTATTTCTCTGGGCAAATCTCCCTCAGTAATGAGCCGTTCCTAAGAAATTTGCATTTTTAGAAGATTTTTAAAAAAAAAAAAATTCTACTATTTAGAGGGAGGTGGGAATAAGGCGATCTCACCCTGTGAATAATAGTTGCACTGTACATACCTATATTGGTTTATTATCCCTTTAATACAGACTATCCTTTCATATGTAATTGCTATTACCTGATAATAAACAGGGCTTATTACATGAATAATGGAGTGAATATTATCTCCTATATCTAATGGGTTCACTATACCTGTATTACTAATGCTAGTGCATTACCTATAAGTGAACATAGGAAAATATACATAGGTGACAAGTTTGTGGCTATTGGAAAATCTAAATTTTTAAAGCTAGATTTAAAAAAAAAAAATCTAGCCTGTGTGTTAATTGTATTGTATGACTAACGTTAAGTGTTAGGCAATCATATGTCTATTGATAGTCCAATAGTATTCAAAATTATTGATTATCATAATCGGGCCTATAGTGTTTGTATGCTGTCTATCTAAATAGGATTGGAGAACAACAGTGACGTTAATGAATAGACTATAAATAATCTATCCCAAATGATCTCGCTCCACTTGGTACAAATCTACACTTCAGTCTATCTCATCTGTTGGACCTTTTTCAAATCCACAGACACTATGTATTCCTGTTTAGTACCACTCCCAAGGTAGTCTGGGGAAACTATTGTTGAGTGAAAGGAATTCTCCTCCCACCATGTTTGATTGACATAAGTGGTGGCAAATTTTGCCCCATCACTGCCCGCATGTCTGTAAATATCATCAAATTGAATATAATTATGAGTGAGAAGGTAGTGCAAAGAATCCAAAATGAAACGCTTCCACTCCTTTGTGTATATACTTGTTTGTGTAAGTGGTGTTGTACCGCTTTAAAGGGATAGTTCAGTGGAAATTATCAATATTTGTTAAATTGATAGTTTTGTAATGCATACTTAGTTTTCTACATACCTCTCCCATTTTGAAAAATCAGTTGATTTCATACCCTTTGCTGTTCCCTGCTTGACATTAGTGAGCTGACATTTCAGGTTCTAACAGTCTTCTTCTTCCCGGATGCACCACTTCCTTGGAATGTTCCTAACAGTAATTTTACTGATTGGCTGTTGGATGGGTCAAAGATGCTCAGATCTCTACTGAGCAACTAAATCAACCCAGCCTGGTCAAGGACAAGAGCCATAACGTTCTCTATTAGGGGTCCTGCAAACAGGAAGTCAGTATTTCGGTTGCATTTATTTATACACAGACAAAATTCTGAATGGGCAGATTAAGGTTAATTGGGATGAAAAAATACTGCTTTTTTTCTGAAAAGTACATGTATTAGCACGAACATCCCTTTATGCCTAGTGATAGGGAATGCTTGAATAAAGTGCTGCTACATCTATGGTAATCTGGCTGCCAAGGAAAACCCTCCTGAGATTGTTTTATGTGTTGTATTCTTAGGAAAGCAGTAATTTAACTGGAGCAACGTTTCTCAACCTTTTTATCAGTGGGAAACCCTTTAATATTTTTGTCTTTGGGAACCCCTACATAAAAATTATATATTTATTACTGATGGGGTTTTTTCTCGGTCATCAAAATACATAATTTATACAATATAAATGTATAAATGGTCGAGGAGTCCCCTGACCATATAGGAGTCCCTTGACCATTTACAGGGCAGGGAACACCGAGCTGGCGTAATATCCTTATATTATACTAGCAAAAGTGTGCCCGTTGGTGCACATAGGTTTTTAAAGCATCCTCGACACTCTCTCCCACAATGCAATACAGCAGGATGTCAGCTACACTTACTAGGAAAGCAAACTTTTTTTGATTGGCCATTAACTCGCACATGCTCACTAAGTCTCTACCACAATGCAAATAAAGGATGTTACTGTAAGCATGCATTCTCCGGATGTGATGTAAACACTGCAACTTTCTTTTCATTGGCTAATAGTGCTACAGCAGCTACCAGAAGCACACCTATTGGATAATATAATAATAATTTGGGAGAGTGTTTCTGTAGCTCCCATTTTGACCATCCATTCAAATGTGGGGAGATTCTGTATGTAGTACTTTTTTATTTTTTATTTCATATCCCATTTACACACTGTTACATACATATATCTTTATTTAAAACAGATTAATAAACTAATTAAAGGACAATTATACTCACCTCCCCTCCGCTCCACATCTTTGTGCAGTAGCTTTTACTCAGGGTGAGGACCTGAACAGCTAGGTCCTCACCCTGGATTTGCGAAACCTAAAGCTGTGTCTTAGAGCAACGCTGCTCTGGTAGGCTCCACCCCTCCTCCCGTCGACGACGAGGCCAATAGGAAGGCGCATCTGCAACAAGCGTGCCTTCCTATTGGCCTCTCGCCGACGGGGAGGAGGAGGCAGAACCTACCAAGCAGCATTGCTGTAAACGCTCTTTAGGTTTCGCAATCCAGGGGTGAGGACCTAGCACGTTCAGGTCCTCACCTGAGTAAAAGCTACTGCAAAGATGTGGAGCGGAGGGAAGGTGAGTATGATTGTCCTTTATGTTATCCTTTTACATTACAATATACACTGTAACCATGTATAATATTATTTTAGCCTACCCCTACCCCCACCTACATAGTACAGTCTAAAAACTCAATGCATCTCCACAAAATGGAAAAATTTTTATATAAAGGAAGGATGTAAAGGGGATATTATTTTTCTTATCACTTCACATAAGTATCTGATTCCTTTACCCCATTCGCTTGTAAATTCTAGCCTTGTCCCTATCCCACCTTAAAGGGACACTATACTGAAAAAAATCTATAATTGAATACATGTAAATAGCACTTACTGCGTGTGTGTTCTGCTGCCTTCAATCCAGCACACATTTTTTTTGGAGCTATCCCTCCTCCCTCTTTAAACAACTCCCACTTCCATCCGACCTGACCTTTTTCCCACAAACCAACTGTCAGCCTGCACACAGCATACACATTCCAACTGTCAAAACTCTGTCACCATTCCAGCTACAGTAAAACTACTCAGAAGAAATATTTTTGAGAGCAAGGAACTTGATTGACAGCTGAAATATAAAAAGATTTAGATGTGGATATCTAAAGAAATAAGGGGCAGATAACAAAAGAATTATACAGTGGTGGTTGGAAAGAATTATAGCTTCCATTATGTTCAATTTAAAATAAACCTATTTTTTCCGGTATAGATGCCCTTTAATTTAACCCACCCACCCCCCCCACCAATCTACTTCTGTAACTTAAACCTGTTAAAAAGGAACATCCCAGCCCAGCATCTATGCAGTTAAATAAATCTTGTGGAGGAGCGAGACGTTCGTTATGAAGTGACAGAAGCAGCTCCAGCAGTTAAACCTGCAAAAACACTTAGTCATTGTTTAGGCATGAACACTGGAATGGGAGGAGCAGTGTGATATAAGGAATATAAGAAATGAGTCACTTAGTGACATAGCTGAGAGATATTTATAAGGATGTATACCACTACAGCTCCCATTTATAAAATATCACTTATGTATTATAGATCTATAAATCTGTTTTATCACAAGGGTGGATCTATACAGTTTCTTTCAATCTCTTGAGGACCCCCATGCAACCTCTCAGGGATCCCAGGGTCCCCAGACCCTGGTTGAAACAAACTGAATTAGAGGTTGTAATAAAATTCCATTGAGGGATTTAACCCTTTCACTGCCAGAAGAATTTTACATTTTTTGCGTTAACTCCCGAAGAATTTTCAGGATTTTGCCCTTAAAGGGCAGTCCACCCCCAAAACTATAATCCCCCCCAACTACTGCCCCACCATGTAGTGTAGTTTAATCCTTACCTCAATCCCAGCTCCATGGTTCTCTTGTAGTCCCCCCCCAAAGTCCCAAAAACTGCCCACCAGGAGGATAGCAGAGTCCATATAGGGCCTGCCTCCTCCCTGCCTCCGGAGAAGTTGGCATGCGTACTGCAGCCCTTTCTCCCCTCCCTCTCCCTCCCTCTCCCGATTCTCTCCCCCTAGCTTAAAATCCATAATGTGTAATTCCCCCTGGTCTCCCAGCCCCAACCGCTATATTGATATGTTTGAAAGCTCCCCAAACTTTACTTACCTCTCCTCTTTCCTCCGACGAAGTGAGCTGCCGGCAGCCGCGTCCGTGATTGGCTGCCGCTCAGCCACACAGACGCGGCTGCCGGTCCCCGCCCTCTGCTTGTCTTCTCTCAAGCAGAGGGCTGGAGTGCGGCGGAGGAAAGAGGGAGGTAAGTAATTTGGAGCTTTCTTAAATATAAATATAGGCGGTTGGGCTGGGACCAGGGGGAATCTTATATCCAAAATTTTTTTAGGGTGGACATACCTTTAATCGCTTTAGACTAATTTTACAGTGGAAACCTTGCAGTAAATAAGGAATATTATACATTGTTTTTTTTTTCAGCTCAAAGTGTACTTTAACATGGTAACAGAATTTGAAACTTTTCTGGAAATTTACAGGAATATGGTAAAATATGTAAAAAAAAAATAAAAATTTCAAATTTTCATGGATTTTCCCATTTTTACTTATAGTTATCTTAAGGTTACACACAAAAATCTTACTGTTGCTAAAAGATCTGATACTCCCGAGTACAACAATACCAGATATATGTAGGTACCCAACTTTTCCTGTACAGGAGACCCCCCCCAAACTAAAACTGCACCTTCAAGAATATTACACCAAATTAAAATGTATAACCACTACTGACAGTTAACATAGATATCTACCAAATTACTAAAATATCCCCATAAGTGAGATATTTTTAGAAACTACACACCCACAAGATTTTATGAGTGAGGTTAGTTTCCATCAAAATGCAGATACCCGGACGCAGCTCTTCGTCTAATTGTAAGTTATTTTCTCACATTTTCCTTTTTTCCCACAACTGTAAAATCAGAGACAAAATCCAATGCAAATTTCAGCTAAAAACTGTGGAGTTTTTCAAGCGCATCTCAAATATGAAAGCCTTACCCTCCCGAATAAACAGTATGCCACATTCATGGGTGTACCCAGAACATGGCTACCAACTAACCACGAGCGTGACCAGTGCCAAATGTCAGGGCAAGCAAAAAAAAAAATAGCCAGTTTTTGTATTTGAACAGTCTGCAGTTTTTCCACAAAACACCCCCTCAACTCAGAAATACCCCCCACAAACTATATATTCCTGAAATCTACACACCTCAGCTATGTAAGTTCTTTCATTCATATCATTAATGGTGTGGGCGCAGTTCTTCGTAGAATTTTGCACTTTTACCAGATTTCCCAAAAAATTACATCAAACAACATTCAAAAAGGTAGAATCATGCCAAAACCCCATGGAAGTAAAAAAAATTACCAAATATCAATCCCAAATGTCCTGAATCAAACGGTATGCCATATGTGTGGTTACACACGCGGACGTGGAAGCGAAAAGCCACAAATGAGACAATGCACGATGCGCTCAAAACAGCAAAAAAATATTTAGCCAACTCCGAATTTGGACAGTCTGCAGTTTTTTCCACAAAACACCCCCGTAACTATAAAATACCCCCACACAACTACATATTCCTGAAATTTAACACCCTTCAGCTATGTAACACTGTAGTTTGTTCATTCATACCATCAATGGTGTGGGCGCAGTTCTTCGTAGAATTTCGCATTTGTCTGAAAAAATTAACAAAAAACAACTTCAAAAGGTAGAAATCATGCCAAAACTCATGGAATCTAAAAAAAGTTACTATATCAATCTCCCAATGTCCTGAATCAAACGGTATGCCATATGTGTGGTACACACGTGGACGTGGAGCGAAAAGCCACGAAGGGAGACAATGCACGATGGCTCAGAAACGGCAAAAATATTTAGCAACTCTGAATTTAGACAGTCTGCAGTTTTTTCCACAAACACCTCTGTAACTTAGAAATAACCCCCACAAACTATATTTCCTGAAATTTACACACCTTCAGCTATGTAACACTGTAGTTTGTTCATTCATACACATCAATGGTGTGGGCGCAGTTCTTCGTAGAAGTTTGCATTTGTCTGAAAAAATGAACAAAAAACAACTTCAAAAGGTAGAAATCATGCCAAAGCCTCATGGAATCTAAAAAAAAGTTACTAAATTCAATCTCCCAAATGTCCTGAATCAAATGGTATGCCATCAAACGGTATGCCATATGTGTGGTTACACAGAGCGACGTGGAAGCCAAAAGCCACGAAGTGAACAATGCACAATGGCTCTGAAACAGCAAAAATATTCAGCCAAATCTGAATTTGAACGTCTGCAATTTTTCCCCACAAACAACCCCCCACAAACCATATATTTCTCAAATCCACACACCTTTACCTAAGTAATTCTGTTTTTGTTCATTCGTACCATCAATGGTGTGGGTGCAGTTCTTCGTAGAATTTCGCAGTTTTAGCAGATTTTCTAAAAAATTTGAAAAAAGTAGAAGTAGAAATCATGCCAAAAATCCCAAGTAATGTAAAAAAAGTTACCAAATATCAATCTCCTAAATGTCCTGAATCAAACGGTATGCCCTATGTATGGTTACACACGCAAACGTGGAATCAACTAGCCACAAAGTGAGCCAATGACAATGGCCCAATTACACAACTTTTCAGATTGTCAGACTAAACATCCTCTATATTAGAAATACCCCCCAACTATATATCTCTTGGAATCTACACAACTTCAGCTACACAATGGTGTGATTCCTTTATGCATACCACCAATGGTAAGATGATTCAAGGGTTGAAATCCTACCTGAACCCACTTGACAAGCAAAAAAAACCACTAAATGTCAATCTCCCACATGTTCTGAATCAAACGGTATGCTATATGTTGTGTGGGTGCACACAGAGACTGGCCACCAACTAGCTCAAATGGAACGCATGCACAAATGCAATTACAAGAAAAATAAAAGTGCTGTAATTTGAACAGCTTACCCCTTTTCTAAGGAAACATTCCCGAAACATGGAAATTTCCCCCCCAAACTAAATTTTTTTGGAATCTACACACCTTCAGCTACGTTACGGTCCCATGCGTTCATACATACATGAAGATTCCAGACCCAGTAATCCAAAGAACTCCGTGTTTTTAGAAGGTTTGGTGAAAATAAAGTAAGATGATTCAAGGGTTGAAATCCTACCTAAACCCACTTGACAAGCAAAAAAATCACTAATGTCAATCCCCACATGTTCTGGATCAAACGGTATGCTTATGTGTGGGTGCCACACAGACGTGGCCACCAACTAGCTCAAATGGACGCATGCACAAATGCAATTAACAAAAAATCAAAGTGCTCGGTAATTTGAACAGCCCCAAAACTTGGAAATGCCCCCACAAATAACCCCCCCACTAAATATCAGTCTCCCACATGTTCTGAATCAAACGTTATGCCATATGCGTGGATGCACACAGAGACGTGGCCACAACTAGCTCAAATGGGACGCATGCACAAATGCAATTACAAAAAAAAATCAAAGTGCTCTGTAATTGAACAGCTACACCTTTTTCTAAAGAACAGTCCCGAACATGGATTCCCCCCACAAAATATATATTTTTGGAATCTACACACGTACGATGCCTACTTTCATACATACATGAAGAATTCCACACCCAGTGATCCAAAGAACTCCGTGTTTTTAGAGGTTTTGAAAAATAAAATAAGATGATTCAAGGGTTGAAATCCTACCATAAACCCTTTGACAAGCAAAAAACCCCACTAATGTCATCTCCCAATATCCTCCATCAAACGGTATGCCATATGTGTGGGTGCACACAGAGATGTGGCCACCAACAGCTCAAATGGGACGCATGCACAAGTCCAATTACAAGAAAAAAATCAAAGTGTTCTGTAATTTTAAGCCTAATCATTGATAATGTCTTAAATCGCCCATGATACCCATCAAAGATATCAAAACTATATATTTTGGAAGCTACACACCTTCAGCTACCTGATGGTATCATGCTTTCGTATATACATGAAGAATTCCAGACGATGTTATTCATAGAAATCCTACCTAAACCCACTTGGCAAGTAAAAAAAAACACTAAATGGCAATCTCCTACATGTCCTGAATCAAATGGTATGCCATATGGGTGGGTGCAAACAGAGACGGGCCACCAACTAGCTCCAATGGGATCCATGCGCAATTGCAATTACAAGAAAAAATAAAAAAACGCCACAAACCCACCCCCCACCCCTATCCTTACTCCCCCTTTTAGTGGTATTTTAGTGAAAACCAGTTAGTACTGGGTAAAAAAAAAAAAAAAGGGTTGTGTGTATCACTTTAAGATTTTTTTTTGTGTGCATTTCCCTTTTTTTGGGGATCATTACCAAAGATGATCATCAAATCATCTTAGGGAATGATAACGAACTTGGAATACGGGCATAAATGCCCGTTTTCCAATTCGAAATCCGATCAGAAAAATCACTTCCCGGAAATCATTTTTTAGGAAGTGGTTTTTCATTCATTGGCAAAGATCAATAATTTGGTGGTCAGAAGTGATCACCAAATTTTGATCTCTGTCCCCATTTTTTTTCTAAGTCTTCGTTAAGTAGCAAAGACTTAGAAAAAATCCTATTTGTGAATGCAACTTTGAGTTTCATTCTAGGGGGGCATTCAACTGCCCCCCGATCGCCCCTAGCGCGGCTCAATTTTTTTTTAAAGGGACAGCCACAGATCGTATATTCACGATCTGTTGCAGTTTGAGTATTCACTGTACAGATCGTGAATATACGATCTGTGGCAGTGAAAGGGTTAAAGGGTAACTGTCGTCCAAAAATGACTTTAGGTAAATTGACAGGAATTGCTTTCCTGAGCATTTTTGCAATTTACTTTCATTATTTATTTTACATAGTTTTGAAGATATTTACATTTATATGTGTGATATGGTTGCAGCATCACCAGATCCCCTGCTTCCTGCACTGAAACCATGTGACAGTCAATCTTCTGTGTTTCCTCCTCCTCGTGGGCCTCCATGGCCCCTCCCCTTGCAGCCCTTGGGCCTTTCCCTTGCAGCCTCCTGTGGCCCCTCCCACTTATGTGCTCTGTGGCCCCTCCCACTCATGGCTCTGTGGCCCTTCCCACTCATTGCTCTGGGGCCCCTCCCACTTGTGGGCCCCAGGCCCCTCCCACTCATGCCCCCCTCTTGCGGGCACCGTGGTCCCTCCCACTTGCAGGCCCCGGGGCCACTCCCACTTGCAGGCCACAGGACCCGCAATTGTGCAGAGCCACAGAGTCCATGAGTGGAATGGGCCACAGGTGGCTGCACGGGAGGGGGCACAGGGCACACGTTTGGGAAGGGCCAGCAAGTGGGAGGCATTAAAAAAAGCAGTGCTGTGGGCTGTTCTGTTCTCCCCACCTCCTATCCATCAGTCATGTACTGAACATGTGCCAACCGCAGATTAGAAGAGGAAATACCGTATATACTCGAGTATAAGCCGAGGCAAGGTTTTTAGGTTGATTTTTAAACCTAAATTATTTTAATCTTAAAGGATGTTGAAGAGTTCTCTGAAGTTAACTGTGAATAATGCACCAGAGAGATTATTTTATAACGGGAAGCAGCACCAATAACATAGATGCTGGGTGTGACTTAGTTTTCAATCAAGTTGTGCAGAGCAACCAAATATAATTCAAAATGTTTGTTTGATCATCTCCATAGACAGAGACGTCATAGAAAGTGTTGCCCAAAAACACTGCACACAAAAGGCAGCAAATAGCTACAAATACGGGACAAATCAAGAAAAATATAGCTTATTGATGCGAGTGATCAATTATGGAGACCAGTGATACTCATTGCTTTATTAAATATGAAAAAAAAACAATTAGAAACCTATACCCCGATCCCCCTCCCCCACATCTAGAAAAAACAGCAACCCTCACTAAAAACCATGAATAAAAAGCTGGAGGATGAAAGAGCCTGGTTAATAGCACAATAGCACAATATCCAAGTGTAGAAGTTTCGATTCCTGTTGTGCTGGATCCTAAAATTGCATATAGATGGGTGCACCCATTTTCAGTAGTCGAGCTCACAGTACAAAAGTTTTACACAGCACTAAAATAGTTCCGATAATAGGTCAGTTGTCTGGACTTACAGTTTTGCAAATCTTCACCCAATTCACCAAAGGGTCAGAGTACTCTGCATCTGCCTTCCTCATAATTACTTAGATAGTCCAAACTGCTTCCATCATATTAGACACGGGAGCTTGTGCACTAAATAGGATCCTCGGAAATCGCAGCCTCCAAACCTCATCACCCTCCCGTCAGTTCAAACACACCAACGGGCGGTTCGCCACTAGAACAGGTGACTGTCAGTGTGTTATGGTTTGGCTCTTTAATCAGGGGCCTTTGGATCACTATAGCAACCATAGCAGTCTTTATGGGACCCAGAGCCAAAAGGGGCCCCATCCAGGTCCTCTGCAGGCGTGTTCACCCTCCTAAGAACAATTTTACATCACATAGTTTAGTTTCACAAACCCCATTTTAGTTTTACTTAAACCTTTCAAAGATGCTCCCAGGTTTAAAGGGCAAGTCCAGCCTTAAAATGAAAACTTACATACAGGTAAATCACCCCCCAAAACCCTAAACGTTAATAGTTTGAAATCTGAAATATATAAGTCTAACCTGAAATCCTGCTCATGTCCTGTTGCCCCTTTTTCTGCTTCCTGGATTTGACAGTTGACATCACAGCCAATGGCTGAATATTAATCCACTATCTGCCTTTTATGAGCATGCCCAGGCTCAGTACAGGTTTCTAAATTGCTCAGTTTCCATGACGCATCCAGAAGCATAACAGGCATACATTAATGAATTCATAGGACAAAGTATGATATATCAACATATGTCAAAGAGGCCATTCTTTCTATAAGATGTTTTTATGAGGGTGGAGTTGTCCTTTAAGTAAAATGAAAACGGGGTTTGTGTGGCTGAACTACATGAGGTAAAATTGGGTAGGCATGCACTTTAAGCAACCTTGCTTTAGTTTGGTCGGGTTAGGTTTAACTGCACCAATTTTTTTTAATGTGGGGGGCTCATCTAAAATCTTGCTATGGGGCCCTGTGATATAAAGCTATACCCCTGTCTTTAAAATATTTATATAAAGTGATCAATTGCCACTTCTCAAGTGTAAACAGCCCTAACTTGTCTAAACTTTCAGATTAGTCAAGCCCCTCTATTCCCCCTTATTAATTAATTAGTTGCCTTCTCTGAACTATTTTCATTTCCAAGATGTCCCTGTGAATATGGGATTCCAAAACTGCACTGCATATTCTTAAAGAGGTCTTACCAGTGATTTGTAAAGTATGAGAATAATGTTTTCTCCCTGGAATCTATTCACCTTTGTAGTATACTATAGTATTTGAGGTTGAATAAAGACATCTAGTCCAACCTACTCAGCAATACTCAATACCTGCCTAACAGTTGATCAAGAGTAAAGCAAAAACAGTATGAAGGGGAAACAAAAAAATATTCCTGGCTCCAAGGGGCAATCGGAGATATCCCTGGATCAACTCCAACATTATGTATCAATACCAGTAACATGCAACATTCCTTATTTATTGAAACCTGTCCAGATTTTTTTTAAATTATCCAATGAACCTGCCATTACCACGTCCAATGAAGAAAGTTATATAATTTTACCCTTCTCACAGTGAAAAAACATTTCCGAACTTGAAGACTAAACTAAACTTCTTTTCTTCCTGACAACACATCTAGTTTATTGTATGACCCAGTGATGTATTTATAGAAAGTAATCATATCCCCACACAAAACAAACTTTTCTCTAGTGTGCATAATTTTAACTAATCTAATCTGTCTTCGCATTCAATCTCACCGTCCCCTTATAAATTTAGTTACCCTTTTTGAACCCTTTGGAAACAAGGCCTTACTACACCAGTGCTTTGTAAAGAGGGAGAATAATATCCCTCTATGCAAGACAATATCTTCCTGGCTCTAGCTGTTGCCGTCTGGTATTGCTTGCTACATTTAAGTTGGTTATCCAAGATCCTTTTCCAACAGAACTTCACTTAACACAGAGACATTTATGTCTACCACCCAAACTAAAATTTAACCCCCTACTGGCCCCTCTGTGAAGTTTTGAAAAAATCCTTACCTTACATCCCTGCTCCATATGGTTCTTCTGCAGTGCTTTTCCAAAGTCGAGATAACTAAAAAGTAGGAGCTGTCTTCCTGTCCAAAGGTTTATGCCTCTTCATGTTTATTCTGACATGCCCTTTCCCCCTCCCTTCCACCATCTAGATCCATCCTCGCCCGCCTGATATTGTAGCGTGGAATCCTTTTAATATAAGGTAGCTCTCCCTGTCCAACCCCAACTGCAGCAAACAAAACAAATTGGAATCATACTTAATAGCCCTTCTCTCCCATGGCGTTTCCATTGCCAGCAGCCACGTCTATGATTGGCTGCCTCTCAGTAAGGGATGCTGGGAGGGTTCAATCATCAACCTGGACAATGAAAAAAAGTGCTGTAGGGACATATTAATTCCCGCACTAAATATTTATTAAACAAGTAATTAAATGGGTTGTCTGACCAATTTACAATATTGAACATTAAATTTAAAGGTATGAGGCAAATAGTAAGCTGGTAACAAATAGGAATCACACAAAGAAGCAGATTTCTGAATACCCTACAACACTTTACCTTTAAAGTGGGAAATGCATTGCATGAAAAAATACTGCCCTTTTTTCTGAAAAGCATATGTATTTTCACTGAACTTCCCCTTGAAAACCACATATCTTCACTGTCATTGGGCTGATGTCACTCAGAGTATGAGCATTATAAAGAATGCAACATGTACTTTGTTTCTAGACAAAGTAGTTTTTTTCACTGTAGTTGTCCTTTAACAATAGCATTTACAAAGTGATAAAAAAAATTGCAGGGACACTGAATATACGGTCATGCCTTTTGATCCTTGCAAAGTGGCCAAATTGGAATCGAAAAGCTATCTTCCAATAATCTTTCCTTACCCAAGTAAGGTTATATGCACCACTTAAATCTAATGTAGTAAATACAATACAATACAATAACATTTGTATAGCGCCTTTCTCTTAAAGGACTCAAAGCGCATAGATATGTCTCTGATCAATTAGTATAGAGAACATTGCATTAGTCCAGCCGTGATGTGATGAATGCATGGACCAGGGTTGGAAGATCTGCTGGAGGAATAAGGTGCTTTATTTGCAATGTTCCTTAGGTGAAAGAAGGAATTTTCACAATAACTGAGGTAAAAACTTTAGTGGAGTGAAAATGCTGAAAAGGTTTTAGAAAGTCCAGAAAGTTCTAGATAGTAATCTTATTCAACACAATAGTCAATGCAAAGTCTTTTCAACAAAGAATATTCCCACACCAGCAGAAGACGTGGAATGTCAAATAAACCACTTCTCCCCAATATATTCCTTCAGAACCTTTTTGTTTTGGTTCAAAAAGTAGATACGTACGACCAAAAGGGATTGCAATTTAACTGGACAGTTACATATGCAGTAAGGAGGTAACTTGTTAGCTCTTTTTTTTTTGCCAAACAGACAATTTCTGGTTAGAAATGGGGGCAGAATAGGTTTGGAAGATATCAACTGAATAGTATTCAGGCTTGAATACTATTGCGTGATTCAGGCTTGAGAGGGAATGGAATTTTTTTAACATATTAATGGATTGTTAGCTTTTTACCATGGCATGCAAAATATTACAGGAAACTTAAAGGGCATGTCAGCGCCCAGAACAATGATCTATACTTGCCTCCCCCTCCCCTTAGATTGTTATAATTACCTGCCCCTGAAACTCAAAATCCTTACTTTTCTCTGCTAAAAGGAAGCTGGGATCTCACACAGATGCTGGCTTTTCTCTAGATTGCAGCAGTCCATCACTGCATCACGTGTCTCAGCTCCTAAAGGCTTATCTTTTAAGAAAATTATTGTTAGTCCAAATAAAAATGTTTTTGGAAACTACAATTGCATAATCAGTTATAATCAGTTTGTGAAGGTTCTCATTCATCCAGGTCATAATATATCTGGGGTATTCAGTTAGATCAACTCGGTTTAGTTCTTCAAGTCACTAGTTATCCAGCTGGCTTTCTCAATTCACAGTGACTTGTACAGGAATCTTTTGACAATACCGTATATACTCGACTATAAGCCTTTTAAAAATCAACCTAAAAACCTTGCCTCGGCTTATACTCGAGTCAATACTAAACTTACCTTCATTTCGCGAGTCAGGAAGGAAAGCCGGCACTTCCCAGTAGTTCTTCATGGGTGCGCGATGATGTCATCGTGCACGCTGACGGGATGACATCATCGCGCAGCCGCGAAGCAGTACTGGGAACTGCCGGCTCTGCACAGAGCGAGCGGCAGCCGGCAGAGACATGAAGACTGAAGATGAAGGCCAGGTACGGTAAGTGAGCTGGGGGGGGCTGGGGGGACAGTATGCCATACAATACCTTACACAAATACAGTAACCCCCAATACCTTTCTACTATAGGTGGTTGGAAACTACAACTCCCAGCAACTAAAGCATGCTGGGAGTTGTAGTTTCCAAACATCTACAGTGGAAAGGTATTAGGGTTATTAGGTTGGAGGGACAGTATGCCAACAGTAACCCCACATACCTTTCTACTATAGGTGGTTGGAAACTACAACTCCCAGCAACTAAAGCATGCTGGGAGTTGTAGTTTCCAAACATCTACAGTGGAAAGGTATTAGGGTTACTGTATACCCTTGGCTTATACTCGAGTCAATCATGTTTTTCTGATTTTGGAGGCAAAAATGGGTACCTCGGCTTATACTCGAGTATATACGGTACCTTAAAAAGTATCTTAAAAAATCAATTCGGCCCACAACTTTGCCTGTCTTTTTGATTTTGGCCCCTTATGTGATTGAGTTTGACACCCCTGCCTTAGTAATATGAGGCCAATGTTACATTCCATACGAGTATAGTGTCACATTCTCAGACACAAAATAACAATTACATATTCTATCTTTAACCCCAAGCTAGGTAATATACTAATAGTTAGAACCCAAAGTCAACATTATTAGCTCTAAAAAAATATTGCAAATCTCAATATCAGATCAGGTCTAAGCCAAAGGCCCAAAGAAAGCAGCTGATACAATAACAGGTGCAAATATTTGTCTGTGCTATTAATTTGCAGCAACCAATCAGATGTTCATTTTTTACTGCATTACAGCAAGTTAGATAACATCTTATTGGTAGCTGCAGATTAATGGCATAGTCAGATATTAAAATTCCCCAAAATTCTTTTGATATATGAAAATGAACATGATCAGCTTCCAAGTAATAAATTACAATTCACAATTGTGCATGTTTAAATCTTTCTGTTTGACAAAATGTTTTGCATGTGCTGGTAGACAAGCAATGCTCAAAATATAATATTAGAAAGTTGGTTTAATTCCACTAGTTGGTTAGTAAAATACTGTTGAATTTCAGCTATAATGTCTAGCAGTGAAATGTCAACATTGACATTAGTAATTTCCCCACTAATGTTCTAGTAACGCCGTAGGTAACTGTATGGCTGGAATAACCTTATTTGCTTTATCCGTGTATCTAAGTCTTTTGCTATGAACTTCACGCATAAAATGCAGAAAATTACAATTACTAGCCTACGAAAACATACATATTATGGTGACAAAGGTTACATGTTTTATGAAATTAATTAATCTTAACTATCTCAGCAAGTTTTCTTTTAAAGACTAAACCACATGCCCATCACTAAGTAGTTATTTTCTGTAGATATATATCTTTTTATCTTTGAAATGAAGCTTGGCATACATCTATTTATAACAGACAGGTTACAGGAGGAGTGCGCTTAAAAATAGTAATGAATTTCATCATTTTCTCAGCTTACCATACATACTGTCTATTTCTAGCAGATTTATTGCATTTCCTGATTACATTTTTTTTATAATCATTTATCTTTATAGAAAATTTAATGAGCGGTTACTGAATGATAAGTAAAAATATATAATCAAATAAAAGAGCAGCCCAACGGTCCTGAAATGATACCTTCAATTCACATGAAATCCAAAGCAAAATAAATTTGCCACCCATGAGATAATTGCAGGACAAGAATATATATTAATTCAAGTAAATGGCAACCTTAAGCACAGCAATTTTTCTGAATATAACTCTTTGTTAAGCAAATACAGAAACAGGAAGCCTACTTATGTCATGTCACAGTATACCTGACCTTGCTCCAATGATGCTATAAACATTTTGCGGCAGATACTGCATTGCTGAAGAGCATCAGGTAAGCTGCATCTCTTAAAGGCCCTGATCCAGCAGGTGATTAGCCCTTACTTCTGGTCCCCCATAAATGAGTCTAAAACCCATGTTAACCCAATATGACATTGGACAATGTGGATTTTATACATATTTAAGCAGTTACCGCATTCCCCCATAGAGTTTAACATATCCCATACCTAGACTGAGCATGCATTAGGTAATATCTTCTATTTACAAATATTATACAAGCTCAGTCTGGTTTTTGGGATTGTGTGGTTTGTAAGCCATAACATTTGTTTAATCAATTCTGAGCATTGCTATGATTTGGCTGAATTAATATATTTTCTTGTCCTTCAATTATGCAACTTCAAAAAGAGATAGATTCTCTAAACTAGATGTAAGGTGGTATTTGCATTAGTATATATTAATATATGCTATATACGGTGTATGTTGCTGGCACTTTTAATTTGCAGCATGATTCCAGTTGGCTATTTCAAAATGAAAAAGGGTTGTGATATCCCCTTTATTTTTTATCAGTTGTGCATGCATATGCGTTGTAAACATGCAAAATTACATTTTGTGCATGCATGCCATAATGCTGATATTCTAGCAGATTTTTGTGTGTGTGCTAATTTATCACCTGTGCAGGCCTATCTAGTTCTGGAAACACAAATGCACTTCTTAGAGGGATGGGTGGCGGGATGTATGCAAAGCTTTGCATGGGTGCATAGTGAGTAAAGAGCAGTTATGCTGTCAGATTTGTAAACAATGTTAGGAATTGTGAAAAGATAGCCATACAGATAAAACTATAAAAGAAAACGGTGACCTATAGTGAATCTAAGACCTGTGCTTATTACTGAGGCACAGTAGGTTCCATTATAGGTCTACTCTACAAAATATTCTTGGAGAAAAAAATACTAATAAAAATAAATGTTATTCTATCCTAATGAAATCATTCTCTGTCCTATTATAATCATACAACTAAGAAATAAGAAACATTTTCTAAGAGAAACCCATGTAAGCCTTTGCTTTTCAGCTTCGATCAAAAATTCCTCGTAACAAGGCAAATGATTATTCAATTTACTGCCTAACTTTAAACTGTTCCGTATATAAAACACATATTTTCTGCTTATTGTTTCCACTAAAACACAAGACTCTTGGTACTTCCTTCTCATTCTCTGCTTAACCATTATAATGACATGTAATATATCAACTCTTCAAATGCCAGGCTAAAGCTTTGTACACACATCAAATAATTTTTGCATGCTTTGCCTGACAAATGACCCAGCTTTAACGACTTTCTAAGACCAACGATCCACGACTATTCTCTGCCTTTTCCGACGATCAGCCTGGCGGATTTGTTCTGCTGATTGTCATATGTTTGCACATAGTCATCAGATTATCGGTTGACTATGATGTAAGATTGAATGAAATGCACATGTGCAACATTTCAAGATCACGAGATATTCCGAACGTCACGTAATACAAACGTCACGTAACACCTTTACCACCAAACACTATCTATTCACTATCATTGATGTATGTACAGGTGTCGTTGGCAGAACTAGTGTATAACCAGACATTCGCTAAATGTTCGCCGGGCACATCGTGTGAAAATTATCTGACGTGTGTAGGAACCTTTACTGGCAGCTCAAGCCTAATCTCCGGTGATAGTTTTATGCATTCTCTGACAATAAAACTTGATATAGCAGTAAAATACGTCTTTGTCAATATGTTTTGTCTTTTTAAACATTTTAATCTTGTCTATTCAATGATAATGTGAAAAAAACTTTAAGTAATAACAATGATTCCGTGCAGCAAGTCCAAAGTTTACAACTACATTTGAAAGGGTACAAATAATATAGTGTAAATGAATGATTAATCAACCTAGGAGATCTGGTTAATAACATGCTAAATGTAATCTTTTTAATAAACCCTGGAAACGTAAAGGGTTAAATGCATTTGAAATACGTACCGTACTAGGCAGAAAAACAAACAGTTTTCAAAGGGCACATGGCTTTTACAGTGAAATGTCAGATGCGGTTTTCAGGTGCTTAATGTGTACTTGAAAGGGAAGGTAGCTCATTGCCCTTTGTCAGTAAATTTCGAATCTTAATTCTTTTGTATGTGCACTCCCATACATATCACAAAATAGAATTTGTGGATGAAATTAACTGTTCTCTTCTGATATTTATATAGGATGGGGATGGGTGTGAGAACAATGGACAGATTTGATGTTTTATCCCCACTGAGTTTCCTTTGCTATAAGCAAACCGTTTGATTGGGAGGCTTTGTTTTTTTGCCTCCTCCTGAGTTCTTTCACAATAACTTTACGGCTCATTTCCATGCTCATGGTTCCGGAAGTCTTTGTTTGGTTTGGTGCAGTGCAGACTCTGAAAAACCTTTTGTGCACAGGTTGAGGGAAGCAATGCATTTTAATATTACAGATGACATTTTAAGGAACCAAAGGGTTAGCCTCTGCAGCCTCTTTTTTGTTTTGCCGCATAAAAGAAATGTAAGAAATCTGTATTTCAAAACAATGATTACAAAGATCTGAAAATGATACTGCCAGAGTAACCATTTTATATATTCTTCCAGTAAAATCTGTTGGGTTTTGTTCACTGTAGGTAATAAGGTAGTTTTGTTCACAGTAGGTATTAAGGTAGGTATGTGAGGTCCTATTAGAATAAAATAAAAACTTGCTATAAGCCATCCTTAAAGGAATAGTTCACTGGAAATGTGAACTATTCCTTTAATGCATTGATTGAAGACCATGCCTTACCTCCCGTTCTTCAATCAATTTCTTAGGAACAAAGGTAAGTGTATTGAACTTTTGTGTGATCCACCACGGCCGCACTGACAATTCCTGACCACCTCCTGGTTCAGATCAACTATAGCGCGCATTATTGTGCATACGTTTCCTTTTAAGTTCTCATTAAGTTTTTTGGAATTGACGTGCATTTGGAACGGATGTGAATGATGCAGAGTGCATCTGATTTGCAAAAAATGTTTCCAAACATCTACAGTGGAAAGGTATTAGGGTTACTGTATACCCTCGGCTTATACTCGAGTCAATCATGTTTTTCTGATTTTGGAGGCAAAAATGGGTACCTCGGCTTATACTCGGGTCGGCTTATACTCGTGTCTCCAAAGAATAAGAAGTGTCGACTGCAGTATGCCAAAAGTCATGTGGACAAACCACAAAAGTTTTGGGATAGTGTTCTGTGGACTGATGAAACAAAATTAGAACTGTTTGGGCCCATGGATCAACACTATGTTTGGAGGAGGAAAAACAAGGCCTATGAAGAAAAGAACACCTTGCCTACTGTGAATCATGGTGGGGGGTCAATCATGCTTTGGGGCTGTTTTGCTTCTGCAGGTACAGGGAAGCTTCAGCGTGTGCAAGGTACCATGAATTCTCTTCAGTACCAGGAGATATTGGAAAAAAATGTGATGCAGTCCGTCACAAACCTGAGGCTTGGGAGACGTTGGACCTTTCAACAGGACAATGATCCCAAGCATACCTCCAAGTCCACTAGAGCATGGTTACAGATTAACGGCTGGAACATTTTGTGGCCATTGCAGACACCAGACTTAAATCCGATTTGGGAAAGCAGTTGCAGCGCGCAAGCCTAAGAATGTGACTGAACTGGAGGCTTTTGCCCATGAAGAATGGGCTAAGATACCCATAGATCGCTGCAAGACAATTGTGTCAAGCTATGCTTCACGTTTAAAAGCTGTTAGAACTGGAAAAGGATGTTATACTTAGTACTAAGAATGAATATCACTTGGGGGTTTAATAAAACTGATAATGATGTGAGCACAGAAAAGACATTTGTGGTTATTTCATTATAAATGTTAAGTTATATTTGTCTGACTTACAATTGTCTCTTTGATTTAATTGTAAACAAGATGACTGAAATGATCAAAATCAATGTTAAACTGGCCAAAACACTCAATTTCAGTGGGGGTTGAATAATTTTGAACACAACTGTACATTCAGGTTCTGCCCATGTACTAAAACTTAGAAACAGATTCCTTAATAAATAATAATGGGTAGAAGAACCAGCAACTTACCTAACTTGGAGTTTCCACTAGCCCAGTTCGGCTATGTAGTTTTTTTTATATGATCTAGTTACGGGAATATCTTATGAACATATTTCTGTGCCCCGGACAAGCTTAAATTATATGCTTAAACTATAGATTTAAATTTTAGTGACCATACTGAGAGAGACTGAGGTACATCGTTCGGTCTCCCCTGGTCCTTACTTACCCTCTATGGTAGTTAGGTCCCGTCTTCATCCATTTTAGGATGATGAGGGATCAACCGTATATATAGCTGTAGTGACCAGCGCACAGAGACAAGGTCCATGTAAATTACGGCATCAATACATTGATGTAGTAATTTATGTCCTTTATATTTCAGCATGATCTTTTGTATATATTTATATTTTCTACTGCATATTGCGTATTCTGTGTACTTCATGTAATTATGTATGTTATTAATGTTATGTATATATCAATTTTATGAGACTTGTATATTAGTGGTTTGAACCTGGATGTCTATAGATGCATTTGGATGAGGAGTCTTAGCCATGGGAGTATCTCCACTTTTGAAGACTTACGTTCTGGTCAGATCCTAAAGGGTTAAGGTAACAAGTGAAAAGTGTTACCATTCTCTGTTTCAGCCTAGATAAGGAAGTTGCGACATGTGGGAGATCCATGCCTATGACTAAGGATGCGGATGCGTCCGAAACGCGTAAGGCTTATCACAGTTGTTTCTCTATGTTTGCCGTGAAGGACTAATAAAGATTGGCGTTTTTATCAAGGCTGGCAGCACTATATCATTATTGACAGGGATAAGCAGCACTATACCCTCTTTATCTACAGCATATTGTTCGCAGACCAAGCAATGGGTCTGAGGTGGACTGCACCCAGGCCATGTGGAATTTGCAGTGAGTTATCCTCATGCGTATTAAATGTAACTTGCAAAAGACAGTAGAGCGCCTAGACCAGCCTGAGAGATGCGAGCATTCCCAGTGAAGGTTTTGGGGCAGATGCACCCGGACCACCGTGCACAATAAGAGAGTGCTTGATACATACACATAAATGCATATTGTTTACGGGAGTGGGTTAATTAACTTTCCCACCTGGGGGTATTTATCTACAGAGCAGATTTGGGTTACCAGCATTTACTTTAATTTGCTGTCTCTATTTGTATGGCCTCGGCCTTACTCCCATCTAAAGTAGTAAATGTATATTACATGATTCACATAACATTATAATGAAAATAAATTGTTACTGTAATGTTTTCTATCGGGAACCTATGCATTTGCTCCTAGCCCTAAAAACAGGGTTGGTAAATTCCATTTCAAAATTTAACAGATTTGAATTAAAATTATATTAAAAAAAAAAAAAACAGAAAAGGGCAGACTATAAGGAAAAAGGAAAGGTAAAACACAATTTCCCCGTTCTCATTGCATTTATTTGTCAAGAAAATATGTATTTGCCCAAAAACAAATGTATCATTTAAAAAAAAAAACATATCCCCTGGTGTTTGACAGCAGAACTATTCTCATTTTACAGAATTTTTAAACTCATAAACGATTTAAACATGGTCACTCGATTGGGGATTTGTCCAGATAAAATTGACCTATCAACTAAACAGTCCTGCATTATTAAAATTGGCCATATGTTGGGAGAGTAGCCAAGGAAGATATTACAACAATGATTAACTTTACTTTGATAGACTATTCTGTGCTGATAAATTGCCACATATAGTTAATGGTTCCATGTTTCAAAGTTCTATTAGCCTCATTTAAAAATGTTTTTTTATTTTTAATTTGTTTGTTTAGTTAAACATTTGAGTATAAATTTAGGTTTATTAGACACTTGAATAATTTGTGTTTATATACAATTCTTGTTACACAAGCTATAACTTTAATTGGCAGGTAAATGTTCACACAAAATGCTAGGTATGCCTAATAAGCACCTTGTGCCCCAAGCAAACATTTATAAAAGTTTGGAGACATAAACAATTTATGTGCTTGTTGCTGTAATACAAAATAAAAGGTGATGTGATATCTTCAATGCTCTTAAGAGTGAATAACACGTGTAACCTTACCACATTGGCCTTTTGTATTATTCTTTATTTGAAATGAATCAGACATACCGTATTTACATGTCTAATGTTTTCTTCACTAGAGTGGATAACCTCTGCATTACTTTCTAAAAGAGCATATATCAAATATAAAGAAAAAGGTTATTTTTGAATGGTTGAAAAAAATATAAAAAATACCCTCAGTATACTGACACAAAATGTCTTTCAGCTATACATTTTTATCATTTTAATTATATCTCCTTGTTCCCGGTTTGATAAAGATCTGCTTAACCAAACACTGCATAGAGCAGAGTTCCCAGGAAAGTCTGAATGTTCTGGTGAACAGGTGGCTTGTGATAGAGTTAATTTGCAGTGTTAAGATGCTGACTTTTAAATAAGCATGTCGTTTTCAGTACTGGTGGTTCTATCTGTACATCTATTTGCAAGAAAAACATTATAAATGTTTTCTAGCTAAAATGTCTACGTGTAATTGTAGAACAAGATGTTGATGGGCCTGCAAAAAAAAGGGGGGGGGGCTATAAAAAGAACTAGGGCTAGGCCACACTAGTGCGATATTGATGCGTTTGCGCATGCATTTTCCCTGAACATTGCAATCACGGCAACGCACCGAAAACTTGCGTTTTTGGGTGCAATGCAATTGTGCATGCGTACTTAATATTTTGCGTAATCGCATGCGGTTTCTATCTCTAAAGAAAAAACGCATGCTCAAACACATTAATTGCATGTGATTCCGTGTGCGGCGTAATGTGGCAGTGCCCTAAATCAGCATGCGGAAAGTCAGTATACAATAAATGTAGGATGCAGGCTGCATTGGTTTCAGTGCAGCCATACAGCAAAGCCTATTAAACCTTGCAGCTCGTAGGTTTTATCTACGTTCGGTTTTTAATGGAAATTTATACATTATAATAAATATAATATGCATAATTAAAAAGTAACCCCAGGTTTATACATCATTAAGACCAATCACATGAATCACTTTTCACCAATTTATATTCTGGATTGAAACCATTTCTATCTACTTAATATTAGACCTTAGTCCAGGGACGTCAAACTTGCGTTTGAAAACTACAATTCCCAGCATTCCCTGGGTACAGTGCTGGGAGTTGTAGTTTACTTCCCATTTGGCATTGACAAGCCCTGCAACGGCGCCATTTGGATTGGCTCTCTCCTGCTCCCCGGCATGTGATAGGTGCTGGCGCCCCTGCATGCAGTTTTCTGTGTCAGTGGATGGGCAGAGCTTTACCGCAAAAGAAAAATGACCAGAAGCAGCGAGACTTCCCCAGCAGAGCCCTAAGTAACGGTCCAAGGAAGATCGCGATCTTCTCCGCCACATACCAAGCCCAACTCTCCACACATAACCACCATCATCCAGCACTAACCAACTCTAACACACACTACTGCCACCATCACCACTTGACGCATTGCAGGTACAACGCAACCAATGAAAGCATTCAGCTCTTTCAGTAAAGCATTGCAGGGTTCCGGCAACCAATCACTAATCTCCACACAAAACTACACGGAGACCTCACAGCGCCAACTAAGCAACGAGCTTGTGTGTGGTGATAAATGTAAAAATGTAACCGTCCGCGTTAAAAAGTAGTCCCACGGTAATGTGTGTCACTAAGATGCTGTGTGTAATGAGAGGTGTGGTTAGGGGAGGGCGGGAAAGTTATTGTGTCGCTTGTCGCGACACAACTCGACTGAACAGGGGAACAGAAGGAATGTGTTCTAGATTCTGCTTGTCCTCTGTTATCCCCATACGGGAAGGTTAAAAATATACATTAATTTCAATTATTACTTACATTTCTAGATTTAAAAAGCTATTCTAAACCACTGCAATCACAGGAATCACAAGCGTTATCGCACGCGATTGTGTGCGCAATTCTTGTGCGTTTGGGTTATGGAAACATATGCGTTAACGCACCAAAAATGGTGAGCGCATGCGTTACCAAAACGCAAATGGATGCGCAATCGCATGCGCATCAGAAATTGCGGGAATTTTCGCGTTCCCGTGGTTTCCATTTTAGCGGAAATTGCAGACACGACCGCGAAACGCTTCCGCAAACGCGCTAGTGTGGCCTCACCCTTACAGATGATAATAACCGTATCCACAATCAGCCTTGGGACCTGTATTCCCACCTGTATTAACTGCATCAATCATCTCTTTCTATTACATTATACATATATAACCTAGCCCTGTAGTGGATTTCTATGGGAGGAACTGTAAGATTATAGCTTTATAACCCTGCAGTTCCAAGAGGAGAAGGAAACCAGAAGCCATAAAGGGGTAGGTTATATTAAATAATGCACCCCAACTGTAAATTAAAGGGATATTAGAAGTCACCTTGGAGTTCCGTACCCTGTATAAAAGGTACTCCGCCTGCGGCCTCGTGCTCAAGGAGCTCCTCGGTGACTTCAAATATCCTTATAATTTACAGTTGGGGGTGCATTATCCACTATATTACACTGTGCATTATATTACATTATATTATTAAGTGCATTATATTACATTACACAGTGTATTATATTACATTATATATTATATTACACTGCATTATATCATGTACATTATATTACACTGTGCATTATATTACATTATACTTTATATTACACTGCATTATATTACATTATACATTATATTACACTGTGCATTATATTACATTATACTACATTATACATTATATTGCATTATATTACACTGCATTATAATACATTATACATTATATTACACTGCATTATATTACATTATACATTATATTACACAATGCATTATATTACACTGTGCATTATATTACACTAGCAAAATACCTGCGCTTCGCAGCAGAGATGTATTCAAATAACCTTTTTAGTAAGAAAGCAATAATGTATCAAGATTGCTGTAATCACTCGGCACTTGATTTATTAAAGAAAGACAATTCAATAAGCTTTACGATAATGCAACACTCATTAACTTTAATATTATATTTTTTATTCAACTACGAAATTTTGGTGAAAATAACCCCCACCACCCCTCCCCGTCCGCCCCCCAATACCCCCCACTATTCCTCTCTGTCCACCCTCCAAACCCTTCCCCTTACACCTCAGCCAGTCCCCGCACACACCCTGAAATTTTGGTAAAAATCGGTCCAGCCGTTAGTGTGCAGGAGTTCAAAATTCTATTCCCCACCCCATTCACCCCCACCCTAAAAAAAATATTTTGTTAACCTTTTACTGGTAAAGGAGTATATGCATACAAAATTTGGTTGAAATCGGACAAACCATATAGATTTGTATAGCTTGTAAGCTAGGTAACCATAAGTCTGTGCAATGTCAGATACTCACCGTTACAGGTGGAGTTTCGAAACGAAACCTGCTTAACTTTTGTAAGTAAGGTGCAATGAATGAGCCTGCCAAATTTAACCCGTCTGCCTCCACGGCAAGTTGGAGAATTAGTGTGAGTGAGTGAGGGCTTTGCCTTTTATTAGTATAGATTATATTACACTGGATTATATTACATTATACATTATATTACACTGTGCATTATATTACATTATACATTATATTGCACTGCATTATATTACATTATATTACACTGCATTATATTACATTATACTTTATATTACACTGTGCATTATATTACATTATATTTGTGATGCTTTTACAGCTTTTATTGATGTTTAACATATGGTTGAAATAAAAGTTTTACGATGACACCACCTGCCAAGTCTGAGTCCTAATTCCGGAGCGGTCCGCTCCCTGATGTTTGCTCTTCGTTCAAAATACAGTATATTACACAGTGCATTATATTACATTATATTACACAGTGCATTATATTACATTATATTACATAGTGCATTATATTATACATTATATTACACCCTGCATTATATTACATTACATTATACAGTATATTAGACAGTGCATTATATTACATTATACATTATATTACACAGTGCATTATATTACATTATACATTATATTACACAGTGCATTATATTACATTATATTACACAGTGCATTATATTACAAGTATACATTATATTACACTGCATTATATTACATTATACAGTATATTACACTGCATTATATTACATTATACAGTATATTACACTGTGCATTATATTACATTATACATTATATTACACTGTGTATTATATAACTTTTTATAGCCTGTGCTATATATGTTGGTTTAACTGTTACAATACACGCGTCAGACCACTGTTTTGGTTGCACCTTTGTGATGCTTTTACAGCTTTTATTGATGTTTAACATATGGTTGAAATAAAAGTTTTACGATGACACCACCTGCCAAGTCTGAGTCCTAATTCCGGAGCGGTCCGCTCCCTGATGTTGCTCTTCGTTCAAATACAGTATATTACACAGTGCATTATATTAACATTATATTACACAGTGCATTATATTACATTATATTACATAGTGCATTATATTATTACATTATATTACACCCTGCATTATATTACATTACATTATCAGTAATTAGACAGTGCATTTTACATTATACAGTATATTACACTGTGCATTATATTACATTATACAGTATATTACACTGTGCATTATATTACATTATACAGCTGTTCTGTCTCCCCACCTCCTATCCATCAGTCATGTACTGAACATGTGCCAACCGCAGATTAGAAGAGAAATACCGTATATACTCGAGTATAAGCCGAGTTTTAGGTTTAAAAATCAACCTAAAACCTTGCCTCGCTATACTCGAGTCAATACTAAACTTACCTTCATTCCGCGAGTCAGGAGGAAAGCCGGCACTTCCCAGTTTTCTTCACGGGCGCGATGATGTCATCGTGCAACCTGACGTGGATGACGTCATCGGGCACGCCGCGAAGCAGTACTGGGAACTGCCGGCTCAGCACAGAGCGAGCGTCAGCCGGCAGAGACATGAAGACTGAAGATGAGGCAGGTAACGGTAAGTGAGCTGGGGGGGGGGCAGGGGGGACAGTATGCCATACACATACTTACACAATTCAGTACCCCCAATACCTTTCTACTATAGGTGGTTGGAAACTACAACTCCCAGCAACTAAAGCATGCTGGGAGTTGTAGTTTCCAAACATCTACAGTGAAAGGTATTAGGGTTTAGGGTGGGGACAGTATGCTTTACGTAACCCCCAATACCTTCTACTATAGGTGGTTGGGAAACTAAAACTCCCAGCAACTAAAGCATCTGGGAGTGTAGTTTCCAAACATCTACAGTGGAAAGGTATTAGGGTTCTGTATACCCTCGGCTATACTCGAGTCAATCATGTTTTTCTGATTTGGATGCACAAATGGGTACCTCGGCTTATACTACGTCGGCTTATACTCGAGTATATACGGTAGTATTTCTGACCGCAGATTCAGAACCTCCCACCCCTAACTTTATGATCAGAGATTTCTTCATATTTTAGGCTGTGCAGCATGTAGAGAGGTGGTTGATGGCTCGTTTTAAAGGTATGACCCTGGCCTTTCATTTAAAATAAACTTGTTTGGAGACCACAGTTCCCCTTTATGCCTGACCCTATTGCTCTACTTTGCACTGGTCTAGCTTCCAGAATTTTGGGAGGACATGGTAAAAATTAGTGTAAACTGGATTCTCTAGTACAAAGTTTTTAAATTCATATGAATCCTATTCTGTTTGCCTTTACTCAAATCTCCTGTATCGGTATAGTGAGGTCCTTAATGGGATTCTGTCTTCCCAATTCTGTACACCCACTGACCCTCCTTGTCCAATTCTTTATGATATGTATTTATCCACACTAGGCAAGACCACACCACGCATATAACACACTATCCAATCGCTTGTTAAAAGTGCACACTAGCTTTGGCCTGTTGACTGGGCACACAAGTGCGCTGGCTGTCGCTGCTCAGCAATCCGTTAATTGGATTGCATGCGATCTGCATTTTTTTGGCCCAATCGGAGGTTTCAATTGCACAACATTGCAGGATTGTAGCCCATTCGTGCGCGTTAACACATGCACTGGTGCGTTTTTGTGGAGCTCTTGTTGTGATACAGTGTGGCATCAGCCTCAGGGATATTTTGCTATTGCAGTTTGGAGACAGGAATTAAATCCTCCCCCCTTTCAGCTTTTTTTTTTTGCCTTCCTCTGGATCAACTGTTAGGTAGGTTATAAAGGAGGATGTATATATATCATTTTTCAACCTCTATTACTATATAACTATAAACTCATCTTAACTTTGGATCACTTTTGGATTGGTTGGTTACTCTCTCGATCAGTGTTTCTCAACCAGGTGCCCTGAGAGGTTCCATGGGGGTCCTCAAGAGAATCGGATCTGTGTTAAAAAGCTAGTGTTGGCCATTGGTGTGGCCACACTGTGTTCGCTGCTATACGCTAATCTGATTTTTTCCACAATTGCACTGCAATGTGTGGCCTCAGCCCCCTCAAAGAACGCATAAGGGAACACTTCGGTATATAAAAAACAATGTCAGTCCAGACACATATGCAAACGTGTAGAGCAACACCAATTTTATAACAACATTCAAATACAAGGCACTGCACAAGTATCCCCCATAAAAAGATCCAGATTGTTTAACTACTTAAGCGAGGTTCAGTGGATATTCTGTATGGACACCAAGCCCCCAATGGTTTAAACCAGATACGGGACATATCATGCTTTTTTTTTGTATCTTAACTTACCTCTTCCCGATCTCTTTCATTTCTAATTGCACCACTGTTCTCCAAGATATAAAACTTTACCCCTAGCTTCCATAGTAATTAATAGTTATTATACAGTTGTGTTCAAAATTATTCAACCCCCATGCTGTAAAGGGAGATCCAATACTAAGTGCTGCGTTACTTACCTTAGCCCGATCCCGCAATACAATAACTGACGTAAACGAGATTACGTCAGTTATTGCATTGCGGGATCGGGCTAGGTAAGGAGCGGCACTTTAACGCTCCACAAGTCATAGCGTTAAGTTTCACGCTACAAAGCTATTTCCAAACATTCGAAATGCGCTGTGCTCGAAAATCCGTCTAAAACCCACGTTAACTCGAATTTTTCGGGTTAACGTGGGTTTTAGACGAAAATGGGCCATATTGTATCTCCCCCTATGTGTACATTTGTAATTGTGTTCAGAATGAAATTTTACAAGGGCTTTTTAAAGAACCAAATGCAACTAAAATGACATTAATTGTTTTTGTAATACAGTATTAAATGTTTTTTTGTGATTTCTTCATTGACACAATTATTCAACCCCTTAAAACCTCTTAAGAACAGAGGTTCATTCAAGTGTTTTCGATCAGGTATTGAAAACAATTGTGGATGTCATCGAGCAGCAATCAAGCATAATAAGCACCAATTAGGCAGATTTAAAATGACTGTATACTTAGCTCCTTCTAGACCTTTACTGGTGTGTTTACACATGGTGAAGTCAAGAGAATGGTCCAGGAAGAAAAGAGAAGTGGTGATTCTCTTCACAGTAAGGGCATGGCTATAAGAAGATTGCAAAGATGTTAAACATACCAGAGCCACCCTAGGAACATCATTCGCAAATTCAAGGCAAGGGCACTGTTGAAACGCTACTTGGTCGTGGAAAAAGAAAGATGCTGACTCAACTGCTGTGCGCTTGCTGATGCGCAAAGTGGAGAAAAGTCCCTGAGTGACTGCTGAGGAACTGAAAAAAGATTTGTCCAATGCGGGTACTGATATTTCAGCTCAGACATAAGGCGCACTGCGTAATGAAAGCCTCCATGCGATAACTCCCAGGCGCACCCCCTGCTGTCTCCAAGAATAAGAAGTGTCGACTGCAGTATGCCAAAAGTCATGTGGACAAACCACAAAGTTTTGGGATAGTGTTCTGTGGACTGATGAAACAAATTAGAACTGTTTGGCCCATGGATCAACACTATGTTTGGAGGAGGAAAACAAGGCCTATAGAAGAAAAGAACACCTTGCCTACTGTGATCATGGTGGGGGGTCAATCATGCTTTGGGGCTGTTTTGCTTCTGCAGGTACAGGGAAGCTTCAGCGTGTGCAAGGTACCATGAATTCTCTTCAGTACCGGAGATATTGGAAAAAAATGTGATGCAGTCCGTCCACAACCTGATGGCTTGGGAGACGTTGGACCTTCAACAGGACCAATGATCCCAAGCATACCTCCAATTCCACTAGAGCATGTTTACAGATTAACGGCTGGAACATTTTGTGGCATTGCAGACACCAGACTTAAATCCGATTGGGAAAGCAGTTGCAGCGCGCAAGCCTAAGAAGGTGACTGAACTGGAGGCTTTTGCCCATGAAGAATGGCTAAGATACCCATAGATCGCTGCAAGACAATTGGTGTCAGCTATGCTTCACGTTTAAAAGCTGTTAGAACTGGAAAAGGATGTTATACTTAGTACTAAGAATGAATATCACTTGGGGGTTTAATAAAACTGTAATGATGTGAGCACAGAAAAGACATTTGTGGTTATTTCTTATAAATGTTAAGTTATATTTGTCTGACTTACAATTTCTCTTTGATTTAATTGTAAACAATGACTGAAATGATCAAATCATGTTAAACTGGCCAAAACTCAATTTCAGTGGGGGTTGATAATTTTGAACACAACTGTACATTCAGGTTCTGCCCATGTACTAAAACTTAGAAACAATTCCTTATAAATAATATGGTAGAAGAACCAGCAACTTACCTAACTTGGAGTTTCCACTAGCCCAGTTCGGCTATGTAGTTTTTTTTATAGATCTAGTTACGGGAATATCTTATGAACATATTTCTGTGCCCCGGACAAGCTTAAATTATATGCTTAAACTATGATTTAAATTTTAGTGACAATACTGAAGAGACTGAGGTACATCGTTCGGTCTCCCCTGGTCCTTACTTACCTCTATGGTAGTTAGGTCCCGTCTTCATCCATTTTAGGATGATGAGGGATCAACCGATATATAGCTGTAGTTGACCAGCGCACAGAGACAAGGTCCATGTAATTACGGAAATCATCATTGATGTAGTAATTTATGTCCTTTATATTTCAGCATGATCTTTTGTATATATTTATATTTTCTACTGCATATTGCGTATTCTGTGTACTTCATGTAATTATGTATGTTATTAATGTTATGTATATATCAATTTTATGAGACTTGTATATTAGTGGTTTGAACCTGGATGTCTATAGATGCATTTGGATGAGGAGTCTTAGCCATGGAGTATCTCCACTTTTGAAGACTTACGTTCTGGTCAGATCCAAAGGGTTAAGGTACAACGTGAAAGTGTTACCATTCTCTGTTTCAGCCTAGATAAGGAAGTTGCGACATGTGGGAGATCCATGCCTATGACTAAGGATGCGGATGCGTCCGAAACGCGTAAGGCTTATCACAGTTGTTTCTCTATGTTTGCCGTGAAGGTAAATAAGATTGGCGTTTTATCAAGGCTGGCAGCACTATATCATTATTGACAGATAGCAGCACTATACCCTCTTTATCTACAGCATATGTTCGCAGACCAAGCAATGGGTCTGAGGTGGACTGCACCCAGGCCATGTGGAATTTGCAGTGAGTTATCCTCATGCGTATTAAATGTAACTTGCAAAAGACAGTAGAGCGCCTAGACCAGCCTGAGAGATGCAGCATTCCCAGTGAAGGTTTTGGGGCAGATGCACCCGGACCACCGTGCACAATAAGAGATTGCTTGATACATACACATAAATGCATATTGTTTGCGGAGTGGGTTTTAACTTTCCCACCTGGGGGTATTTATCTACAGAGCAGATTTGGGTTACCAGCATTTACTTTAATTTGCTGTCTCTATTTGTATGGCCTCGGCCTTACTCCCATCTAAAGTAGTAAATGTATATTACATGATTCACATAACATTAATGAAAATAAATTGTTACTGTAATGTTTCCTACGGGAACCTATGCATTTGCTCCTAGCCCTAAAACGGGTTGGTAAATTCCATTTCAAAATTTAACAGATTTGAATTAAAATTAATAAAAAAAAAAACAAAAAGGGCAGACTATAAGGAAAAAGGAAAGGTAAAACACAATTTCCCCGTTCTCATTGCATTTATTGTCAAGAAAATATGTATTTGCCCAAAAACAAATGTATCATTAAAAAAAAAAACATATCCCCTGGTTTTGCAGCAAACTATTCTCATTTTACAGAATTTTTAAACTCATAAACGATTTAAACATGGTCACTCGATTGGGGATTTGTCCAGATAAAATTGACCTATCAACTAAACAGTCCTGCATTATTAAAATGGCCATATGTTGGGAGAGTAGCCAAGGAAGATAACAACAATGATTAACTTTACTTTGATAGACTATTCGTGTGCTGATAAATTGCCACATATAGTTAATGGTCCCATGTTTCAAAGTTCTATTAGCCTCATTTAAAAATGTTTTTTTTATTTATTTATTTGTTTTAGTTAAACTTTGAGTATAAATTTAGGTTTATTAGACACTTGAATAATTTGTGTTATATACAATTCTTGTTACACAAGCTATACTTTAATTGGAGGTAAATGTTCACACAAAAGGCTAGGTATGCCTAATAAGCACCTTGTGCCCCAAGCAACATTTATAAAGTTTGGAGACATAAACATTTATGTGCTTGTTGCTGTAATACAAAATAAAAGGTGATGTGATATCTTCAATGCTCTTAAGAGTGAATAACACGTGTAACCTTACCACATTGGCCTTTTGTATTATTCTTATTTGAAATGAATCAGACATACCGATTTACATGTCTAATGTTTTCTTCACTAGAGTGGATACCTCTGCATTACTTTCTAAAAGAGCATATATCAAATATAAAGAAAAGGTTATTTTTGATGTGTTGAAAAAAATAAAAAAATACCCTCAGTATACTGACACAAATGTCTTTCAGCTATACATTTTTATCATTTTAATTATATCTCCTTGTTCCCGGTTTGATAAAGATCTGCTTAACCAAACACTGCATAGAGCAGAGTTCCCAGGAAAGTCTGAATGTTCTGGTGAACAGGTGGCTTGTGATAGAGTTAATTTGCAGTGTTAAGATGCTGACTTTTAAATAAGCATGTCGTTTTCAGTACTGGTGGTTCTATCTGTACATCTATTTGCAAGAAAAACATTTAAATGTTTTCTAGCTAAAATGTCTACGTGTATTGTAGAACAAGATGTGATGGGCCTGCAAAAAAAGGGGGGGGCTATAAAAAGAACTGGGCTAGGCCCACATAGTGCGATTTGATGCGTTTGCGCATGCATTTTCCCTGAACATTGCAATCACGGCAACGCACCGAAAACTTGCTTTTTGGGTGCAATGCAATTGTGCATGCGTACTTAATATTTTGCGTAATCGCTGCGGTTTCTATCTCTAAAGAAAAAACGCATGCTCAAACACATTAATGCATGTGATTCCGTGTGCGGCGTAATGTGGCATGCCCTAATCAGCATGCGGAAAGTCAGTATACAATAAATGTAGGATGCAGGCTGCATTGGTTTCAGTGCAGCCATACAGCAAAGCCTATTAACCTTGCAGCTCGTAGGTTTTTATCTACGTTCGGTTTTTAATGGAAATTTATACATTATAATAATATAATATGCATAATTAAAAAGTAACCCCAGGTTTATACATCATTAAGACCAATCACCATGAATCACTTTTCACCAATTTTATATTCTGGTGAAACCATTTCTATCTACTTAATATTAGACCTTAGTCCAGGGACGTCAAACTTGCGTTTGAAAACTACAATTCCCAGCATTCCCTGGGTACAGTGCTGGGAGTTGTAGTTTACTTCCCATTTGGCATTGACAACCCTGCAACGGCGCCATTTGGATTGGCTCTCTCCTGCTCCCCGGCATGTGATAGGTGCTGGCGCCCCTGCATGCAGTTTTCTGTGTCAGTGGATGGGCAGCTTTACCGCAAAAGAAAATGACCAGAAGCAGCGAGACTTCCCAGCAGAGCCCTAAGTAACGGTCAAGGAAGATCGCGATCTTCTCCGCCACATACCAAGCCCAACTCTCCACACATACCACCATCATCCAGCACTAACCAACTCTAACACACACTACTGCCACCATCACCACTTGACGCATTGCAGGTACAACGCAACCAATGAAACATTCACTCTTTCAGTAAAGCATTGCAGGGTTCCGGCAACCAATCACTAATCTCCACACAAAACTACACGGAGACCCACAGCGCCAACTAAGCAACGAGCTTGTGTGTGGGTGATAAATGTAAAAATGTAACCGTCCGTTAAAAGTAGTCCACGGTAATGTGTGTCACTAAGATGGCTGTTGTAATGAGAGGTGTGGTTAGGGGAGGGCGGGAAAGTTATTGTGTCGCTTGTCGCGACCAACTCGACTGAACAGGGGAACAGAGGAATGTGTTCTAGATTCTGCTTGTCCTCTGTTATCCCCATACGGGAAGTTAAAATATACATTAATTTCAATTATTACTTACATTTCTAGATTTAAAAAGCTATTCTAAACCACTGCAATCACGGAATCACAAGCGTTATCCCCGCGATTGTGTGCGCAATTCTTGTGCGTTTGGGTATGGAAACATATGCGTTAACGCACCAAAAATGGTGAGCGCATGCGTTACCAAAACGCAAATGGATGCGCAATCGCATGCGCATCAGAAATTGCGGGAATTTTCGCGTTCCCGTGGTTTCCATTTTAGCGGAAATTGCAGACACGACCGCGAAACGCTTCCGCAAACGCGCTAGTGTGGCCTCACCCTTACAGATGATAATAACCGTATCCACAATCATCCTTGGGACCTGTATTCCACCTGTATTAACTGCATCAATCATCTCTTTCTATTACATTATACTATATACCTAGCCCTGTAGTGGATTTTCTATGGGAGGAACGTAAGATTATAGCTTTATAACCCTGCAGTTCCAAGAGGAAGAGGAAACCAGAAGCCATAAGGGGTGTTATATTAAATAATGCACCCCAACTGTAAATTAAAGGGATATAGAAGTCACCTTGGAGTTCCGTACCTGTATAAAAGGTACTCCGCCTGCGGCCTCGTGCTCAAGGAGCTCCTCGGTGACTTCAAATATCCTTATAATTTCAGTTGGGGGTGCATTATCACTATATTACACTTGCATTATATACATTATATTATTAGTGCATTATATTACATTACACGTGTATTATATTACTTATATATTATATTACACTGCATATAATCATGTACATTATATTACACTGTGCATTATATTACATTATACTTTATATTACACTGCATTATATTACATTATACATTATATTACACTGTGCATTATATTACATTATACTACATTATACATTATATTGCATTATTACACTGCATTATAATACATATACATTATATTACACTGCATTATATTCATTATACATATATTACACAATGCATTATTACACTGTGCATTATATTACACTAGCAAAATACCTGCGCTTCGCAGCAGAGATGTATTCAAATAACCTTTTTAGTAAGAAAGCAATAATGTATCAAAGTTGCTGTAATCACTCGGCACTTGATTTATTAAAGAAAGACATTCAATAAGCTTTACGATAATGCAACACTCATTAACTTTAATATATATTTTTTATTCAACTACGAATTTGGTGAAAATAACCCCACCACCCCTCCCCCGTCCCGCCCCCCAATACCCCCCTATTCCTCTCTGTCCACCCTCCAAACCCTTCCCCTTACACCTCAGCCAGTCCCCGCACACACCCTGAAATTTTAGTAAATGGTCCAGCCGTTAGTGTGGCAGGGGTCCAAAATTCTATTCCCCCCCATTTACCCCCACCCTAAAAAAATTATTTGTTAACCTTTTACTGGTAAGGAGTATATGCATACAAAATTGGTTGAAATCGGTACAACCATATAGATTTGTATAGCTTGTATGCTAGGTAACCATAAGTCTGTGCAATGTCGATACTCACCGTTACAGGTGGAATTTCGAAACGAAACCTGCTTAACTTTTGTAAGTAAGGTGCAATGAATGAGCCTGCCAATTTAAGCCATCTGCCTCCACGGCAAGTTGGAGAATTAGTGATGAGTTGAGTGAGTGAGGGCTTGTCTTTATTAGTATAGAACTACGAATTTACCCCTCCCCGTCCGCCCCCAATACACCCCACTATTCCTCTCTGTCCACCCTCCACAACCCTTCCCCTTCACCTCAGCCAGTCCCCCACACACCCTGAAATTTTGGTAAAAATCGGTCCAGCCGTTAGTGTGCAGGAGTTCAAAATTCTATTCCCACCCATTCACCCCCACCTAAAAAAAATATTTTGTAAACCTTTTACTGGTAAAGGAGTATATGCATACAAAATTTGGTTGAAATCGGACAAACCATATAGATTTGTATAGCTTGTAAGCTAGGTACCATAAGTCTGTGCAATGTCGATACTCACCGTTACAGGTGGAGTTTCGAAACGAAACCTGCTTAACTTTTGTAAGTAAGGTGCAATGAATGAGCCTGCCAAATTTAACCCGTCTGCCTCCACGGCAAGTTGGAGAATTAGTGTGAGTGAGTGAGGGCTTTGCCTTTTATTAGTATAGATATATTACACTGGATTATATTACATTATACATTATATTACACTGTGCATTATATTACATTATACATTAATCCTGCATTATTACTTATATATTACACTGCATTATATTACATACTTTATATTACACTTGGCATTATATTACATTATATACACAGTGCTTATATTAATATTATCATTATATTACAGTATATTACACAGTGCATTATATTATATTACATTATACATTATAATACACTGCATTATATTACATTATACATTATATTACACTGCATTATATTACATTATACAATATATTACACTGTGCATTATATTACATTACAGTATATTACACAGTGCATTATATACATTATACATTATTACACAGTGCATTATATTACATTATATTAACAGTGCATTATATTACATTATACTTTATACAGTATATTACCAGTGCATTGTATTACATTATATTCATTATCATATTACATTACACTGCATTATATACATTATACTTTATATTACACTGTGCATTATATTACGTTATACTTAATTACACTGTACTTATATTACACAGTGCATTATATTATATTATACATTATATTACAGTATATTACACAGTGCATTATATTATATTACATTATACATTATAATACACTGCATTATATTACATTATACATTTATTGCACTGTACATTATATTAAACTGCATTATATTGCATTACACTATATTACATTATACAGTATATTACACAGTGCATTATATTACATTATACATTATTACACATTGCATTATATTAACAGTGCATTATTACATTATACAGTAATATACACAGTGCTTGTATTACATTTATTACATATGCATATTACATTTACTGCATTATTACATTATATTACACAGTGCATTATATTATATTATACATTATATTACAGTATATTACACAGTGCATTATATTATATTACATTATACATTATATACACTGCATTATATTACATTATACATTATATTACACTGCATTATATTACATTATACAATATACACTGTGCATTATATTACATTATACGTATATTACACAGTGCATTATATTACATTATACATTATTACACAGTGCATTATATTACATTATATTACACAGTGCATTATATTACATTATACATTATATTACAGTATATTACACAGTGCATTGTATTACATTTACATTATGCATATTACTTACACTGTGCATATATTACATTATACTTTATATTACACTGTGCATTATATTACTTTATACTTTATATTACACTGTGCATATATCATATACTTTTATTACACTGTACATTTAATTACACAGTGCATTATATATATTATACATTATATTACAGTATATTACACAGTGCATTATATTATATTACATTATACTTATAATACACTGCATTATATTACATTACATTATATTGCACTGTACTATATTACACTGCATTATATACATACAATATATTACATTATACAGTATATACACAGTGCATTATATTATTTACATTATTACACAGTGCATTTATATACACAGTGCTTATATACATATGCATATTACATTACACTGCATTTATTACATTAACTATTTACACTGTCATTTATTACATTATACTTTATATTACACTGCATTATATTACACTGCATTATATCACATTATATTACACTGTGCTATATTACACAGTGCATTATAGTACATTATACATCATATTTCAGTATATACACAGTGCATTATATTATCATTATATTACACTGCATTATATTACATTATACTGTGCATTATATTATATTACACTGCTTTATATTACATTATACTTATATTACCCTGTGCATTATTTACATTATATTACACAGTGCATTATATTGTATTATACATTATATTACAGTATATTACACAGTGCATTATATTACATTATATTACACTGCATTATATTACTTTATGCATTTATAACATTATACATTATATTACACTGTGCATTATTTACACTGTGCATTATATTACATATACATTATATTACACTGTGCATTTTTACACAGTGCTTTATAGTACATTATACATCATATTTCAGTATATTACACAGTGCATTATATTACATTATACTTTATTACACTGTGCATTTATTATATTACACTGCATTATATTACACTGCATTGTATTACATTATACTTTATATTACACTGTGCATTATATTACATATACATTATATTACATTATATTACCTGCATTATATTATATTATACATATATTACAGTAATTACACAGTGCATTATATTATATTACACTGCATTATTTACATCATACATTATATTACACTGTGCATTATATTACATTATACATTTTATTACACTGTGCATATATTACATAATACTTTATATCACCTGTGCATTATATTACATTATACATTAATTACACTGTGCATTGCATTATAATTATATTACACTTGCATTATACTTATACAGTACATTACATTGCATTATATTACATTAACATTATATTACACAGTGCATTATATTACATTATATTACACCGTGCATTATATTACATTATACATTATGTTACACTGTGCATTACATATATTACACTGCATTATATTACATTATATTACACTATGATATTAACATTATACATATATTACACTATGCATTATTACATATACAGTTATTACTGAAGATAAGTAGAAAAACACATACCCGAGTCCAGATTAGGAGCTCAGATTAGGAGACCCCGCTGAGGTCCTCTCCAGAAAGAGACCTCAGCGGGGTCTCACGATACTTTGAACGAAGAGCAAACATCAGGGAGCGGACCGCTCCGGAATTAGGACTCAACTTGGCAGGTGGTGTCATCGTAAAACTTTTATTTCAACCATATGTTAAACATCAATAAAAGCTGTAAAGCATCACAAAAAAACAGTGGTCTGTTCCTGCCGCTGAAGCGGCGGGAACGCCGTGACACGCATCAGACCACTGTTTTGGTTGCACCTTTGTGATGCTTTTACAGCTTTTATTGATGTTTACATATGGTTGAAATAAAAGTTTTACGATGACACCACCTGCCAAGTCTGAGTCCTAATTCCGAGCGGTCCGCTCCCTGATGTTTGCTCTTCGTTCAAAATACAGTATTTACACAGTGCATTATATTACATTATATTACACAGTGCATTATATTACATTATATTACATAGAGCATTATATTATACATTATATTACACCCTGCATTATATTACATTACTTTACAGTATATTAGACAGTGCATTATATTACATTATACATTATATTACACGTGCATTATATTACATATACATTATATACCCAGTGCATTATATTACATTATATTACACAGTGCATTATATTACAAGTATACATTATATTACACTGCATTATATTACATTTACAGTATATTACACTGCATTATATTACATTATACAGTATATTACACGTGCATTATATTACATTATACATTATATTACCCTGTGTATTATATAACTTTTTATAGCCTGTGCTATATATGTGGTTTAACTGTTCAATACACGCGTCAGACCACTGTTTTGGTTGCACCTTTGTGATGCTTTTACAGCTTTTATTGATTTTTAACATATGGTTAAAGTTTTACGATGACACCACCTGCCAAGTCTGAGTCCTAATTCCGGAGCGGTCCGCTCCCTGATGTTTTGCTCTTCGTTCAAAATACAGTATATTACACAGTGCATTATATTACATTATATTACACAGTGCTATATTACATTATATTACATAGTGCATTATATTATACATTATATTACACCCTGCATTATATTACATTACATTATACAGTATATTAGACAGTGCATTATATTCATTATACTTATATTACACAGTGCTATATTACATTATACATTATATTACACACTGCATTATATTACATAGTGCATTATATACAAGTATACATTATATTACACTGCATTATATTTACATTATACAGTAATTTACACTGTGCATTATATTACATTATACATTATATTACACTGTGTATTATATAACTTTTTTGGTTTAACTATTACAATACACTAGAAATGCCATACTTTCTGTAGTATAAAAGAATTAAGACAAAGCATTTGTAAGCCTGCCACCAGTTCAAGCCCTAACTAGCATAACTAGACTTACCTAGCCTAACAAACTAAAGCTAACCTAATCATAAAAAAGGTTATGCAGGCGGCGCTCACACTTCTCGTGTATATTACATTATATATTACACTGTACTTTATATTACATTATACTTTATATTATACTGTGCATTATATTACACTGCATTTTATTATATTGTATTACACTGTGTTTTATATTACATTATATTTTATATTACATTATATAACTGCATTATATTACTTTATATTACATTATACGTTATATTACACTGTGAATTATATTACATTATACATTATATTACACTGTGAATTATATTACATTATACATTATATTACACTGGGCTTTTTTTTTTTTTACATTTTTTTACATTATATTACACTGTGCATTATATAACTTTATATTACATTATATTACACTGCATTACATTACTTTATATTACATTATACTTTATATTACATTATATTACACTGCATTATATTACATTATACATTATATTACACTGCATTATATTACACTGTGCATTATATTACGTTATATTACACTTTATTACACTGTGCATTATACATTATATTACACTGCAATATATTACATTTTATTACAATGCGGATTATATAGTGGATAATGTACCCCCTACTGTAAATTATAAGGATATTAGAAGTCACTGAGGAGTTCCTTGACCATATTTTAGGCATCACTAAGCCTACATATTTTTTTAAGTATATTAATAGTAAGAAGATGAGGACTGAGAATGTGGCACCATTAATTAATGGGGATAAGTTAGTTACGGAGGATGGCGATAAAGAAAATGTCTTGAATACTTTTTTCCCCTCTGTATACACTATAGAAGATCCAAGTACAGATATCATAGAGTATAGCAATAATGGTATAAAAGATTTAAGTGCACTTTGGTTAACCGAGGATATGGTACAGAAAGAACTAAATAAGGTTAATATTAATAAATCTCCTGGACCGGATAAAATACATCCTCGGGTACTTAGGGAGCTAAGTTCAGTTTTATCTAGGCCATTGTTTCTTAATTTTGCAGATTCCCTCATGTCCGGTGGTGTGCCTCTGGACTGGAAAAAAGGCTGATGTTATTCCAATATTCAAAATGGGTAGTCGTTCACAGACGGGTGATTACAGGCCTGTAAGTTTAACTTCAGTGGTGGGGAAGATCCTGGAAATTCTAATAAGGGAACATGTTTTTAGAGTATGTTTCAAGGACTGACATTATAAGTAGTAACCAGCATGGATTTAGGAGGAATAGATCTTGTCAAACTAACTTGCTTGGCTTTGATGAGGAAGTAAGTAGAAATTTAGACTCTGGCATAGCAGTAGATGTAGTTTACTTGGATTTTGCTACAGTCCCCCATAGGCGACTAATGTATAAGCTGAGGTCTGTTGGTCTGGGGAGTCACATTTGTACATGTATAGAAAATTGGTTAATAATTAGGATGCAGAGAGTAGTTGTAAATGGGGCTTCATCATTATGGACTAAAGTTCTAAGTGGGGTGCCACAGGGTTCTTTGTTAGGGCCGCTTCTATTTAATCTATTTATTAATGATTTGGAAGTGGGTATTGTCAGTAAGGTTTCTGTGTTTGCACATCCTCTGAAGTTTTTAATGTTCGACAAAGTTTTTTGTCGTCAGCAATCGTTGCAGTGGATCTAGATAGATTGTCACATTGGGCTGCTAAGTGGCAGATGAAATTCAATGTTAATAAATATAAGGTGATGCATTTTGGACTTAAAAATCCTTGTGTTGCTTATACTATAAATGGCTCTGTGTTAAGTGAATCCTTGTTGGAAAGGGATCTTGGAGTTTTGGTGGATAACAAACTTAAAGGTAGCAAGCAGTGCCAGGCGGCAACAGCAAGAGCCAGCAAAGAGCCAGTATAAAGAGAGGTATGGATTCAAGGGAGGAAAATATTATTCTCCCTCTTTACAAAGCATTGGTAAGGCCTCATTTGGAATATGCAGTGCAATTTTGGAATCCTGTGTACATCTTTGAAATGGAAAGGGTTCAGAGAAGGGCAACTAAATTAATAAGGGGATTGAGGGAGCTTGAATATGAAGAGAGACTGGAAAAGTTACAATTATGTAAGCTGGAGAGAAGGCGCTTGCGTGGGGATATGATTACTGTGTATAAATACATTAATGGGCCATACAATAAACTATCTGGGGCATTGTTCACCAATAGAACATGTCAGAGGACACGAGGACATCCCTTAAGACTTAAAGAAAAAAGGTTTAGGCTTCAAGTTCGGAAAGGGTTTTTCACTGTGGGAACGGTAAAGCTATGAAACGGTCTTCCAGTGAACGTTGTTATGGCAGGTTCATTGGTCAGTTTAAAAAAAAAAGCTGTTTGTTTCTGCAAACAAGGAATGTTGCAAGTTACAGGTATTGATACATAAAGTAGAGTTGATCCATGGATATTTCCGATTGCCACTTGGAGTCAGGAAGGAATTTTTTTCCGTATAATTTACAGTAGGGAGTACAATATCCATTATAACCTACCCCTTCACCCTAATTCAAAGGCTGACCTGTGTGCCTATGGCTCACTGGCAATGTAATGGGATTACCCCCTCCCTCCCCACCTCCATGTGCACGAACTATGACAGGGAACTCTCTCTATTGAAAAGCCACCCCATCACCCTCCACTAGCCAGGTCATGGTACCCTCCCCTTGCTCAGGACTCCGAAAAAAACCCAGCCTCGCCCCTTAACTCCTGCCCACGGCTAACACGTGCATTTTTAGATGAAGAGGAAGCCGCCATCACCTTTGCTATGTGAACCGGAGTTGAGCTGCACCAGTAACTGTGAGTATACAACTGATAGCCGCATTCTGTCCGGTTTCACTCTTCTCACGTATTAATCACCAGCTGCTATGACCGCAACCGCATCACACACTAGATTAATGCGCGAGAAGAGTGAAACCGGACAGAATGCGGCTATTGGTTGTATACTTACAGTTACTGGTGCAGCTCAACTCCGGTTCACATAGCAAAGGTGATGACGGCTTCCTCTTCATCTAAAAATGTAAGTGTTAGCCGTGGGCAGGAGTTAAAGGGTGAGACTGCACTTGGTTATAACTGTCGTGCTAATACATAGTAGCGCGCCGATTATAAGGATATTATCGGCTACTAGGGATCCATTAAGGGGGTAGGTTATATTACATTACATTGCATTATATTACATTATAGTATAGTATTTGAATAAAGACATACGTCCATCCACTCCAATCTACTCAGCAATACCCAAATTTCCTGCCTTTTGATCCAGAGGAAGGCAAAAAAAACCCCAAAACACCAGAATAATAAAGGGGGAAAAATTCCATCCTGACTCCAAGTGGCAATCGGAAATATCCCTGGATCAACACTACTTTATGTATCAATATCAGTAACCTGAAACATTCCTTGTTTTCAGAAACACATCCAACTTTATTTTGAAACTATCCAATAAACCTACCACCGTCCAGTGGAAGTTCCATGGTTTTACCATTCTCACAGTGAAAAACCCTTTCCAAACTTGAAGACTGAACTTCTTTTCCTAAAGTTTTAAGGGATGTCCATGTGTCCTCTGACATGTTCTTTTGGTAAACAACTCCCCAGATGGTGTATTGTTTTGCCCATTAATGTATTTATACACAGTAATCATATCCCCATATGCCTTTTCTCTAGTGTACTTAATTGTAACTTATCCAATCTGTCTTCATATTCAAGCTCCCCCATTCCCTTTATTATTTTAGTTGCCCTTCTCTTCCCTTTTTGTCCACAGGATTCCAAAATTGCACTGCATGTTCCAAATAAGGCCTAACCAATGCTTAGTAAAGAGGGAGAATAACATTTGTCTCCTTTGAATCCATACCTCTCTTTATACAAGAAAATATCTAGCTGGCTCTAGCTGTTGCTGCCTTACATTGATTGCTACCTTTAAGTTTGTTATCCACCTAAAACCCCAAGATCCTTCTCTAACAGGGATTCACTTCCAGAGCCATTTATAGTATAAGTAGCACAATAATTGAACCACTTCACATTTTTCAACATTGAATCTGATCTGTGACACTGTGCCAATCTATCTAGATCCACCTGCAACAATTGCACATCCTCTGAAGTTTTTGATGGTTGATTAAGTTTTGTGTCATCAGCAAACATGAAAACCTTGCTGACAAGGCCCACTTCCAAATCATTAATAAACAGATTAAATAGAATTGGCCCCAACACAGAACCCTATTTATATATAACATTATATAACATTATATTACACTGTGCATTATATAAGGGATAATGCGCCCCTTACAGTGTAATATAAGGCTATTATGCCACCGAGGAGTTCCCTGACCATATAAAAGCACGAGGCCGTAGCCCGAGTGCTTTATACAGGTCAGGGGACTCCGAGGTGGCATAATAGACGTATATTACACTGTAAGGGGAGAATTATTTCTTATAATACACAAGTTTTTATTTTAAATAAGTACAGTGATAATAGCTGGTGAAAAGAATTTATTTAACTTTTTTTCCCCCAAAGTTTGGAACATAACATTAAAAAAACATTGTTAAACATTTTAACTATTTAAAATCTTTATCCTAGATAAATGTTTAAACATTCATTGTTCAAATGTTAATAGTAATTTAGTCAGAATCAGATGTTTGTTTTAGGTTTATTTCACTTGTTTTAGTTTTGTAGGCTTTATGTTTACCCCTGTTTGTTAATTTTGGTTTATTCCATTTTGTTCGCGCCTCTTTTTTGTTTGCATAATGCGTGTGCGCGCCCGGCTGCGAAATTACGAGGAAAATACATATTTTAAAAATTTTTCGAAATTACGAGGATTTCTCGTATTTTCGAAAATGCGTGAAACACGTATTTTCGAAAATTTTCGAAATTACGAGGATTTCTCGTATTTTCGAGGATTTTTTCATTTTAATGGGTTTTAATGGGTCCGGATTTTGCGAAGTTCGGACATCTCTAGTTATATTAGGAATGGAGAGCTGCAGTGGCACTAATAATTGAACTAGTCACTTAGTGACATCACTGAGTGATTCTAATAAGGATTCTCGCCACTGCAGCTCTCCATTGAAAGTGCAGAGACTTGTGTATTATATTACATTATGGTATATTACACTTCATTATATTACACTGCAATAAATTACTTTATATTACATTATACATTGTATTACATTATACATTATATTACACTGTGCATTATAATACTTTATATTACATTATATTACATTATGCTTGTGAAGGTTCTCATTCATCCAGATCATGGTATATCTGTTGTATCCAGTTAGATCAACTGAACTTAAAGTTTAGTTCTTAAAGAATGGCTTTCTCAATTCAGAATGACTTGTACAAGGATCTGTTGGCAATTAAGTACCCAGTACAGAAGAGCCAATTCCACAGGTCAGGACACAGTGTAAGGACTCAGCTGTGCACCTGCATCTTAAGGAAAAAGGACATATCTTTGAAGATTGTAATATCAACTTCTTGGCAAAGGAACAGGACTGGTTCAAAAGAGATGTCAAGTAGGCCATTTATGTGTAAATAAAGAAGCCAAACCTGAATTGAGGTGTGTGTGGGGGGGGTCATTTACAATGCTTTTTTGACACCTTACCCTGGGCAGTTTCGATAACACCTCTTAGTCACAATGCATCCACACCTTGCATTCAGAAGGTCCTTAACACCTTGCTGTTATATACTAATTGGGACTTTCCAGCGTACTTAATTGCCAACAGATTCTTGTACAAGTCATTCTGAATTGAGAAAGCTAATCGGATGACTAGCGCAACCTCTTTAAGAACTAAACTTTAAGTCCAGTTGATCTAACTGAATACAACAGATATGTTACAATATATTACACTGTGCATTATATTACTTTATATTACATTATACATTATATTACACTGCATTATATTACATTATACATTATATTACACTGCATTATATTACATTATACATTATATTAGACTGTGCATTAACTTACATTATCTTAGACTGCGCATTATATTACATTATATTACTTTATATTACACTATACATTATATTATGCTGTGCATTATATTACATTATAATACATAAGTGTGATATTTTATAATGGGAGCTGCAGTGGTATATATCCTTATAAAAATCACTCAGCTATGTCACTGACTCATTTCTTATATCCCACTACTCCGCCCATTCCAGTGTTCATGCCTGGACAATGACTCAGCATTTTTTGCCATGTTTAACTTCACTAACAGAACCTGCTGGAGCTGCTTCCTGTCACTTCATGTCTCTCTCTTCCTCCACAAAGATTTGTTTAACCGCATAGATGCTGGGCTGTTCCTTTCTACTGGGTTTAAGTTACAGAAGGTAGCTTGGGGGATTTAAGGTGGAAATAGGGACAAGGCTAGAATTTAAAATGTGAATGGAGTGAAGTAATCCGATACTTATGTATTATAAGAAATAATGCGCCCCTTCACATTATAATATAATGACATTACACCACCTCTGAGTTCCCTGTCCTATATAAAAGCACTCGACCTACGGCCTCGTGCTTCTATATGGTCAGGGAACTCCTCGTGGCGTAATATCCTTATATTACACTGTAAGGGGTGCATTATCCCTTATATATTACACTGTACATTATAAGCAAGTTGCTTGCATACCACTAACCAACTCATTTTGCTGTAAATACTTTCTACGAGGGCAAGCATGCTCAGTAATCACTATGAAGCAGTATTGGAAGAGGGAATTTACCATCATGCAATTCACACATACCATTCCAGTTACAGCAAAACTGCACACAGCTGAAAAGTTTATAATAATAAGGAACTTTGATTGTGAGAAGGTTCAGGATATCAAAAGAAAGAGAGGGAAGATCAACAAATAAATTGTACAGTGATTGTTGGTAAGGATTATAGTTTCCAGTAATGGGGTATTTAAAAAAAAATTCAGTTTACAGTTTCTGACAAAAGTCTTGTCACCTGTGTATTTTGCAGTAACTCCTGCTATTAACCTGATTTTTAATTGATCAATTGGTGTTAGAAATAGCTCGTATGAAAAGCCCTCCCAAATATTAAATGTACTGGTAAAAAATAGTTTGAGTGAAAAAAGATTCATCATTTAATCAAGACAGAAAGTTCAAAATGTTGCAAGACAAAAGTGTAGCTGCCTATACAGAAAATGATCTACTTTACAGCCAATCCAAAAATATGTCGGCAAATTAAGTAGTAGTGCTGTGAGATTCATATTTAATATCTTGTATGACTTCCATGAGCTTGAAGGACAGCATCCATGCGGTTTGGCAAGGATTCATAGAATTTATTGATGAAATCATCAGGAATAGCCAAGAAAACAGTCTTGCAAGTTCATCAATATTCTTTGGTTTCGTCTTCCATGCTTCCTCTTTCATCCTACCCCACATATGCTCAATGATCATGTCAGGTGACTGGGCTGGCCAATCCTTGAGCATCTTGATCTTCTTTGAACTTTCATGTGGAGATGGAAGTATGCGATGGAGCACCATCCTGCAGCAGAATTTGGCCTTTTTTATGGTTGGGAATATATGAGGTAGCTAAGATTTCTTGGTATTTTACACTATTGATGTTGCCTTCCACCCCGCAGATCCCTTGCACACCCCTATACTGGATGTAACCCCAGACCATGATTTGCCTCCACCAAACTTCACTGTTTTCTGGGTAAATCTCGGCTCCATGCGGGTTCCAGTAGGTCTCCTGCAATATTTTCGGTGTCTGTGGTGTAATTCAACAGAAGATTCATCTGAAAAATCCAGCTTTTGCCACTTTTCCAGCGTCCATCCTTTTAGCAGGCTGTAGGACTTGGCAAATGCCACACGTTTTTTCAATTGTCTTTTGTTTAGTGCTGGCTTATGGGCACTGATTCGACAATGGAAGCCATTTCGAGACAGAATCCGACAAACTGTTCTGGTTGACACAGGGATTTCAGGTGACCAGGTCTCCTGGAGCTCTGCTGAAGTTGAAAATGGGCTTGCCTTGGATTTTCAAGCCAACAAAAGGTCCTCTCGAGCAGTTGTCTTGCGGGGTCTGCCTGACCTGGGCTTGTGAAAAAACTTCTCCAGTCTCTTCAAATCTTTTCTATATCCTCTGATAATCAACACTTTAATCTCAGGGTGAATCTTAGGCATGTTTGCAGAGGTCTATTTGCAGTTGATGTGAAGGTCTAGTGTACTGGGGTTCTTTTTATACACATCCGACAGCTAATTGATCCATTATTAGTCACAGGTGAAGTCCATATGACAAGGCGACAACACTTTCTTTGCAAAAATTGACTCAATGGGCTTTACCAAGCTGTGAATATTAGAATACTTTTTGTTAGTTTCTTTTTGCATTGAAACATTATTACAAAAGCTGTTTGGGGTAAAATGAACCATTTCTTGAAACAAAATCTGCATTAGAATTATTGTTAAGCGGCACTTCAGGTCTATTTGTACACAAGCGACAAGACTTTTGTCAGAAACTGTAGATGCCCTTTAATTCCTGGTAATGTAAATTCAAGTGCTGGGCCTGTATATGTCTGCCCTATACTTGTGGAAAGATGAAATGTCCAACAAGTATTGCCTACCATTGCCCATGTGTTTTGTGGGAGCAAACCTATACTTACCCAGCAATCATAATTGACATAGAAGGTAAGCCCAGTGTGTTTATGTCTTCACCCTAAGTACTTTTTTTGTTAGGAGTGCTGGACCACAGTTGTCCTATATGGTATGCTACATGTTTTCTTAGACAGTATTATACCGTATGCTGGATCCTAAAATTGCTACCAGTTCTTTATAACAGGAAAATACTATTTGTCTCCCTTACTTACCCCACTTTGTACATAACAAGATTTTGTTAGATTTGTAACAATTTTACCAGCATCTTCCCCACCACCGATGCCATATAAACAGATCTATAATAACTAGGCTGTGAATGTATCTCCTTTGGGATATTGGAATTACATCAGATATTTCCATTTCAGAGACATCTCCAGACAGAAGGGAATCTGAGAAGATAAAAAAACAAAGGCATGATAGAATTGACAAAGGCTGTCTGAAGATTAGTACATGTATTTTATCAGAGATCTTTAATAATATTAAATATGTTGCCATATTGTTTATGGACCATGTCGTCTGCTTCTATTAAATCCTCCTTTCTACTACTAAACTTTCAACTTGTTGAAATGATACAGTTTTTTTTTTCTCTCATCTTACAACATAAGTGTAAGTAAAGTGTTACTTTTTAGAGGATAGCTGTAAAACTGATCACATACAGTGACAGAGGCCTATGGAACAGTATTGCATTGGATGTCGTGATGCTGGGTTTGGACCATTTCAAAGATTCTGGAGTTTGTAAATCTTTATTGTTGCTGGTATTGATATGAAGTTGGAGATGAGGGATATTTCCGATTGCTACTTAAGCATGAGATCTTTCCTCCTGACAAACCGTTCGGCACTTTTTGGCAATAGTGGCCACGGCCAACAGTTTTCCGTGACCCATTGTGCGGCCTCGGTTTTCAGGTGTGTCCAATTGTCAGATTCGGTCGAATGGGCGGTTGTGGACGAAAACCAATGCAATTATTTCAGCCCAATTCACCGATACACTGAACTATCAGTCGATCGGCCCTAAATATTGCATAGTGTGTACCCAGCTTTAGAGTCATGAAAGAATTTCTCCCCCCCTCTCCCCTTTTTTTTGCCTTTCTCTGGGTTAATTGTTAGGCAGGCATTGTGGGGATTCTGAGTAGGTAGGTCTGGATGCACATGTGTCTTTATTCAACCTCAAATCAATATTATTCTTATCTAAGTGATCCTTTACAGTCAGTACTTTGCATTCATTTTGACAGCATATTACCTGCATTTTAAGATGTTAGGAAAATGATCCATAAAGCAAAACGACTGCAAAAAACGAAACAAAAAAAAACCCTAGGGTTATGGCATGGGTTTTCATGCAATTGCTGCTGTATGTGCAGTGTTTGAAATGTTCATGAAGCATTTAGGTTTTCACGTACAGACAGGGACTAAGAGAGCCACCCATCTACACTAGAGGTACTGCGATCAGCTGATTGCGCATGTTAATAAATGTATGCGCATCAGCTGTTTAAAATACTGCCGGTCCGGTACCAATGATTTAAACAATCAATCACATGTACCTTTATTAACATGCGCAATCAGTTGTTTAAAAACAGGCCTAATACTGCATAAATAGTGAAGAGGATTAAAACACACTCCAGTGAAACTGCACACAAACTTGACGCGTCAGGGACCTCCTGAGTTGGCCTCTTCTGTTTTGCTGGTACTTCTACTTATTGACCTTGTGGAGCAACAGGTCTGGGGAGGCAGCACCTGGACCACTGGATTTGTTTGGTGAGCACATTCACAGTTTTTACCTTCTTTTAGTCCTTTGAAGTTATATGAACCAAATAATACATTGATTTTACCTTCATAGATTTATATTGGGAGAAGAGCCTGGGGCAAAGGCACTGGGACCATAGGTGTTTCTATGTAAGTGTACTTGAACCCTACTTATTACCACAAATGGTGTACTCCTATCAACTAAAATACTAATTATGCGTACTCACCTTCCAACATTCGCACAACTTTTCTCTCTTGTGATTGACTCGCGGTCACAGAATGAATGGGCCAGTATCGCAGGAAGATCAGAACGTTAGACCTGCCAGACCCAAAGTGCACTATTAAGTCTAACTAAATTGTATACTTACACATGTCCACTTCTCTGGTTTAGGGCACGGCCACACTGCAACGCAAATGCAATGGCACACAGAATCGCATGCGATTTCATGTGCAATTTTGTTGCGTTTGCGCATGCATTTTTTCATTAAGTATTGGAAAACGCATGCGATTTAAAATGTGGAACACAAATCGCAAGCACAATTGCACACCAAAACACGCGCTTTCGGTGTGCTGCCGTGATTCCAATGATTTGAAAAAATGCAAACGCAGTAAAATCACAGCAGTGTGGCCTTGCCCTTAGTCAGGAAAAAATTCCCGTTGGCCAGCGACCAAAGGTTACTGTGTTACTACAGTCAACCTTCTCTTTATATGAACAGTTGCCTGCAGCAGCTGTTTCTGTGTCTTTAAAGGGTATGAACACTGGAAAAAATAAATAAATTGCCCATTTGTGGAATCTATAATTCCTTCTAACTATTACTGTACCAATTTTTTTGTTTATCTGTCCCATACTTCTTTAGATGTGCTGAAGTCTGAAGCATCTTACATTTCAGTTGTCATCTTAATCACTTCTGTTGTGTGCAAGCACAGAATTTTGCTGTTACTGGAAGTGTATCTGTAACTAAAATGGTGACTAATGGTATATGTGAATTGCATGATGGGAAATTCCCTCTCTCAGTGCTGGATAATAGTGATTACAGAGCGTTCTCAGTATAAAAAAGTCTGGTCAGAGAAAAGGAGGATTTGTTTAAGCGAGGCAGGGGGGATACTGAGCCTGAGCAAAACAAATACCGTATATACTCGAGTATAAGCCGAGGTTTTTAGGTTTAAAAATCAACCTAAAAACCTTGCCTCAGCTTATACTCGAGTCAAGAGAAAACCTACCTTAAATCCAGATGCAGCCGAGAGTCAGGAAGGAAAGCCGGCAGTTCCCAGTAGTTCTTCGCCGGTTCGCGATGATGTCATCGCGCACGCTGGCGGGATGACGTCATTGCGCAGCCGCGAAGCAGTACTGGGAACTGCCGGCTCTGCACAGAGCGAGCGGCAGCCGGCGGAGAGATGAAGACTGAAGACTGGCCAGGTACGGTAAGTGAACTGGGGGGGCTCTAGGGTGGGGGACAGTATGCCATACAGTAACACTTTACTTTACAATACCTTTCTACTATAGGTGTTTGGAAACTACAACTCCCAGCAACGAAAGCATGCTGGGAGTTGTAGTTTCCAAACATCTACAGTGGAAAGGTATAGGGTTACTGTATGGGATTACTGTACATTTAAAGGGCATGTCCCCCCCAAACTATAATCCCCCCAACTACTGGCCCCACCATGTAGTGTAGTTTAATCCTTACCTCACATCCCAGCTCCATAGGGTTCTCCTGTAAACCCCCCCCAAGTCTCAAAACTAACCACCAGGAGGATAGCAGTCTCTGCCTGCTATCTACCTCCGGTAGATATTTGCCATGCGCACTGCAGCCCTTCTCCCCCCTCCCTCCCCCTCCCTCTCCCTCCCGTTCTACTATCCCTCCCCCTAGCATTAATCCCCCTTAATATTATGCTCCCCCATGTCCCCCAGCCCCAACCGCATGTTTTTTTTTTCAAAAAGCTCCCCAAACTCTTACTTACCTCTCCGCTTTCCTTCGCTGCACTGAATGACCGGCAGCCGCGTCCGTGATTGGCTGCCGCCATCCAATCACAGACGCGACTGCCGGTCCCGCCCCTCTGCTTGCATTCTCGCAAGCAGAGGGCCGGCAGTGCGGCGGAGGATCGAGGGGAGGTAAGTAAGAGTTTGGGGAGCTTTTTAAAAAAACGAAACATGCGGTTGGGGCTGGGGGACATGGGGGAGCATAATATTAAAAAACGATTTCAGGGGTGGACATGCCCTTTAAAGGGCAACTATCTATCTCGGCTTATACTCGAGTCAATCATGGTTTTCAGATTTTGGAGGCAAAAATGGGTACCTCGGCTTATACTCGAGTCGGCTTATACTCGAGTATATACGGTAATGGATTAAAAGTATGCAGCAACATACACACCTCAAGTAAGTGCTACTATTTATTTATAAATTTAGATGAGGAAAAAAGTAATTCTTTCACTATACATACCTTTTAATCCACTTACACAGGAAGAACAGACTGTTTCTGTATGCATCATCATGGGTCAGCATCCAAACAAGTTATATGATCGACAAGCTGTAACAGCAAACTAAGGCTGGAGAATTTTGCAAAATGGAATGTATGGAACAGGCTACACTGATAGATAGATTTTAATACATTGTCCTCGATACAATTGATGCCACTTTATATAATCTATAAATAATTCAGTTTGCATATATGTAAAACAAATGTAAAAAATAGACAAAATAAAATGATGGTCAAACTTAAAGGAATAGTAAACTGCAAAAGTGAATTATTCCTTTAATGCATTGATTAATGTAGGCCGGGAGGTTAAGGAACTATGCCTGTGGAGCCAGGAATGAAGATAGAAGAAACTTACCTTTCACAAGATCATCAGCTGTCACACTGAAATTCACAACCGTTTCCTGGTTCTGATTAACTATAGTGCACTTTATCGCCCATGCACTCTAAAGTTAATCAGAACCAGGAATTGCTCGGGACCTGTCAGTGTGACAGCGGAGAATCTCGCGAAAGGTAAGTTTCTTCCATCTTCGTTCCTGGCTCCAAAGGCATTGATTGAAGAACTGAAGGTTCTTAGCTCCTTAACTACCAGGCCTCCAATCAATGCATTAAAGGAATAGTTCACTTTTGCAGTGAAATATTCCTTTAAAGGGCATGTCCACCCCAAAAAACGTTTTTTAATATTATGCTCCCCCATGTCCCCCAGCCCCAACCGCATGTTTCTTTTTTTCAAAAAGCTCCCCAAACTCTTACTTACCTCCCCTCGATCCTCCGCCGCACTGCCGGCCCTCTGCTTGCGAGAATGCAAGCAGAGGGGCGGGACCGGCAGTCGCGTCTGTGATTGGCTGAGCGGCAGCCAATCACGGACGCGGCTGCCGGTCATTCAGTGCAGCGGAGGAAAGCGGAGAGGTAAGTAAGAGTTTGGGGAGCTTTTTGAAACTGCAAAAAACGAAACAAAAAAAAACCCTAGGGTTATGGCATGGGTTTTCATGCAATTGTGCTGTATGTGCAGTGTTTGAAATGTTCATGAAGCATTTAGGTTTTCACGTACAGACAGGGACTAAGAGAGCCACCATCTACACTAGAGGTACTGCGATCAGCTGATTGCGCATGTTAATAAATGTATGCGCATCAGCTGTTTAAAATACTGCCGGTCCGGTACCAATGATTTAAACAATCAATCACATGTACCTTTATTAACATGCGCAATCAGTTGTTTAAAAACAGGCCTAATACTGCATAAATAGTGAAGAGGATTAAAACACACTCCAGTGAAACTGCACACAAAAACTTGACGCGTCAGGGACCTCCTGAGTTGGCCTCTTCTGTTTTGCTGGTACTTCTACTATTGACCTTGTGGAGCAAAAAGGTCTGGGGAGGCAGCACCTGGACCACTGGATTTGTTGTGTGAGCACATTCACAGTTTTTACCCTTCTTTAGTCCTTTGAAGTATATGAACCAAATAATACATTGATTTTACCTTCATAGATTTATATTGGGAGAAGAGGCTGGGGCAAAGGCACTGGGACCATAGGTGTTTCTATGTAAGTGTACTTGAACCCTACTATTACCACAAATGGTGTACTCCTATCAACTAAAATACTAATTATGCGTAATCACCTTCCAACATTCGCACAACTTTTCTCTCTTGTGATTGACTCGCGGTCACAGAATGAATGGGCCAGTATCGCAGGAAGATCAGAACGTTAGAACTGCCAGACCCAAAGTGCACTATTAGTCTAACTAAATTGTTACTTACACATGTCCATTCTTGGTTAGGGCACGGCCACACTGCAACGCAAATGCAATGGCACACAGAATCGCATGCATTTCATGGTGCAATTTTGTTGCGTTTGCGCATGCATTTTTTCATTAAGTATTGGAAAACGCATGCGATTTAAAATGGGGAACACAAATCGCAAGCACAATTGCACACCAAAACACGCGCTTTCGGTGTGCTGCCGGGATTCCAATGATTTGAAAAAATGCAAACGCAGTAAAATCACAGCAGTGTGGCCTTGCCCTTGTCAGGAAAAAATTCCCGTTGGCCAGCGACCAAAGGTTACTGTGTTACTACAGTCAACTTCTCTTTATATGAACAGTTGCCTGCAGCAGCTGTTTCTGTGTCTTTAAAGGGTATGAACATGGAAAAAATAAATAAATTGCCCATTTGTGGAATCTATAATTCCTTCTAAAATATACTGTACCAATTTTTTTGTTTATCTGTTCCATACTTCTTTAGATGTGCTGAAGTCTGAAGCATCTTACATTTCAGTTGTCATCTTAATCACTTCTGTTGTGTGCAAGCACAGAATTTTGCTGTTACTGGAAGTGTATCTGTAACTAAAATGGTGACTAATGGTATATGTGAATTGCATGATGGGAAATTCCCTCTCTCAGTGCTGGATAATAGTGATTACAGAGCGTTCTCAGTATAAAAAAGTCTGGTCAGAGAAAAGGAGGATTTGTTTAAGCGAGGCAGGGGGGATACTGAGCCTGAGCAAAACAAAAAACCGTATATAATCGAGGATAAGCCGAGGTTTTTAGGTTAAAAATCAACCTAAAAACCTTGCCTCAGCTTATACTAGTCAAGAGAAAACCTACCTTAAATCCAGATGCAGCCGAGAGTCAGGAAGGAAAGCCGGCAGTTCCCAGTAGTTCTTCGCCGGTTCGCGATGATGTCATCGCGCACGTGGCGGGATGACGTCATTGCGCAGCCGCGAAGCAGTACTGGGAACTGCCGGCTCTGCACAGAGCGAGCGGCAGCCGGCGGAGAGATGAAGACTGAAGACTGGCCAGGTACGGTAAGTGAACTGGGGGGGCTCTAGGGTGGGGGACAGTATGACATACAGTAACACTTTACTTTACATACCTTTTACTATAGGTGTTGGAAACTACAACTCCCAGCAACGAAAGCATGCTGGGAGTTGGAGTTTCCAAACATCTACAGTGGAAAGGTATTAGGGTTACTGTATGGGATTACTGTACATTTAAAGGGCATGTCACCCCAAAACTATAATCCCCCCAACTACTGGCCCCACCATGTAGTGTAGTTTAATCCTTACCTCACATCCCAGCTCCATAGGGTTCTCCTGTAAACCCCCCCCAAAGTCTCAAAACTAACCACCAGGAGGATAGCAGGTCTCTGCCTGCTATCTAGCCTCCGGTAGATATTTGCCATGCGCACTGCAGCCCTTCCCCCCCTCCTCCCCCTCCCTCTCCCTCCGTTCTAACTATCCCTCCCTAGCATTAATCCCCCTTAATATTATGCTCCCCCATGTCCCCCAGCCCCAACCGCATGTTTTTTTTTTCAAAAAGCTCCCCAAACTCTTACTTACCTCTCGCTTTCCTTCGCTGCATGAATGACCGGCAGCCGCGTCCGTGATTGGCTGCCGCTCAGCCAATCACAGACGCGACTGCCGGTCCCGCCCCTCTGCTTGCATTCTCGCAAGCAGAGGGCCGGCAGTGCGGCGGAGGATCGAGGGAGGGAAGTAAGAGTTTGGGGAGCTTTTTAAAAAAACGAAACATGCGGTTGGGGCTGGGGGACATGGGGGAGCATAATATTAAAAAACGATTTCAGGGGTGGACATGCCCTTTAAAGGGCAACTATCTATCTCGGCTTATACTCGAGTCAATCATGGTTTTCAGATTTTGGAGGCAAAAATGGTACCTCGGCTTATACTCGAGTCGGCTTACTCGAGTATATACGGTAATGGATAAAAGTATGCAGCAACATACACACCTCAAGTAAGTGCTACTATTTATTTATAAATTTAGATGAGGAAAAAAGTAATTCTTTCACTATACATACCTTTTAATCCACTTACACAGGAAGAACAGACTGTTTCTGTATGCATCATCATGGGTCAGCATCCAAACAAGTTATATGATCGACAAGCTGTAACAGCAAACTAAGGCTGGAGAATTTTGCAAAATGGAATGTATGGAACAGGCTCACTGATAGATAGATTTTAATACATTGTCCTCGATACAATTGATGCCACTTTATATAATCTATAAATAATTCAGTTTGCATATATGTAAAACAAATGTAAAAAATAGACAAAATAAAATGATGGTCAAACTTAAAGGAATAGTAAACTGCAAAAGTGAATTATTCCTTTAATGCATTGATTAATGTAGGCCGGGAGGTTAAGGAACTTGCCTGTGGGCCAGGAAGAAGATAGAAGAAAATTACCTTTCACAAGATCATCAGCTGTCACACTGAAATTCACAACCGTTTCTGGTTCTGATTAACTATAGTGCACTTTATCGCCCATGCACTCTAAAGTTAATCAGAACCAGGAATTGCTCGGGACCTGTCAGTGTGACAGCGGAGAATCTCGCGAAAGGTAAGTTTCTTCCATCTTCGTTCCTGGCTCCAAAGGCATTGATTGAAGAACTGAAGGTTCTTAGCTCCTTAACTACCAGGCCTCCAATCAATGCATTAAAGGAATAGTTCACTTTTGCAGTGAAATATTCCTTTAAAGGGCATGTCCACCCAAAAAAAACGTTTTTAATATTATGCTCCCCCATGTCCCCCAGCCCCAACCGCATGTTTCTTTTTTTCAAAAAGCTCCCCAAACTCTTACTTACCTCCCCTCGATCCTCCGCCGCACTGCCGGCCTCTGCTTGCGGAATGCAAGCAGAGGGGCGGGACCGGCAGTCGCGTCTGTGATTGGCTGAGCGGCAGCCAATCACGGACGCGGCTGCCGGTCATCAGTGCAGCGGAGGAAAGCGGAGAGGTAAGTAAGAGTTTGGGGAGCTTTTTTAAAAAAAAACCATGCGGTTGGGGCTGGGGGACATGGCAATTATACATTATAATACACTGCATTATATTACATTATACATTATATTACACTGCATTATATTACATTATACAATATATTACACTGTGCATTATATTACATTATACAGTATATTACACAGTGCATTATATTACATTATACATTATTACACAGTGCATTATATTACATTATATTACACAGTGCATTATATTACATTATACATTATATTACAGTATATTACCAGTGCATTGTATTCATTATATTACATTATCATATACATTACACTGCATTATATACATTATACTTTATATTACACTGTGCATTATATTACGTTATACTTTATATTACACTGTACTTATTTACACAGTGCATTATATTATATTATACATTATATTACAGTATATTACACAGTGCATTATATTATATATACATTATACATATAATACACTGCATTATATTACATTATCATTTATTGCACTGTACATTATATTAAACTGCATTATATGCATTACATATATTACATTATACAGTATATTACACATGCATTATATTACATTATACATTATTACACAGTTGCATTATATTCACAGTGCATTAATTACATTATACAGTAATATTACACAGTGCTTGTATTACATTTATTACATATGCATATTACATTTAACACGTTGCATTATTTACATTATATTACACAGTGCATTATATTATATTATACATTATATTACAGTATATTACACAGTGCATTATATTATATTACATTATACATTATATACACTGCATTATATTACATTATACATTATATTACACTGCATTATATTACATTATACAATTAATACACTGTGCATTATATTACATTATACAGTATATTCACAGTGCATTAATTACATTATACATTATTACACAGTGCATTATATTACATTATATTACACAGTGCATTATATTACATTATACATTATATTACAGTATATTACACAGTGCATTGTATTACATTATATTACATTATGCATATTACATTACACTGTGCATTATATTACATTATACTTTATATTACACTGTGCATTATATTACGTTATACTTTATATTACACTGTGCATTATATTCATATACTTTACTATTACACTGTACATTTAATTACACAGTGCATTATATATATTATACATTATATTAGTATATTACACAGTGCATTATATTATTTACATTATACACTTATAATACACTGCATTATATACATTACATTATATTGCACTGACTATATTACACTGCATTATATACATACAATATATACATTATACAGTATATACACAGTGCATTATATTAATTTACATTATTACACAGTGCATTTATATACACAGTGCTTATATACATATGCATATTACTTACACTGCATTTATTACTTAACTTATTTACACGGGTCATTTATTACATTATACTTTATATTACACTGCATTATATTACACTGCATTATATCACATTATATTACACTGTGCTATATTACACAGTGCATTATAGTACATTATACATCATATTTCAGTATATACACAGTGCATATATTATCATTATATTACACTGCATTATATTACATTATACTGTGCATTATATTATATTACACTGCTTTATATTACATTATATTATATTACCCTGTGCATTATATTACATTATATTACACAGTGCATTATATTGTATTATACATTATATTACAGTATATTACACAGTGCATTATATTACATTATATTACACTGCATTATATTACTTATGCATTATATAACATTATACATTATATTACACTGTGCATTATTTACACTGTGCATTATATTACATATACATTATATTACACTGTGCAATTTTTACACAGTGCTTTATAGTACATTATACATCATATTTCAGTATATTACACAGTGATTATATTACATTATACTTATTACACTGTGCATTATATTATATTACACTGCATTATATTACACTGCATTGTATTACATTATACTTTATATTACACTGTGCATTATATTACATATACATTATATTACATTATATTACCTGCATATATTATATTATACATATATTACAGTTATTACACAGTGCATTATATTATATTACACTGCATTATATTACATCATACATTATATTACACTGTGCATTATATTACATTATACATTTTATTACACTGTGCAGTATATTACATAATACTTTATTCACCTGTGCATTATATTACATTATACATTAATTACACTGTGCATTGCATTATAATTATATTACCTGCATTATACTTACAGTACATTACATGCATTATATTACATTAACATTATATTACACAGTGCATTATATTACATTATATTACACCGTGCATTATATTACATTATACATTATGTTACACTGTGCATTACATATATTACACTGCATTATATTACATTATTTACACTATCATATTAACATTATACAGTATATTACACTATGCATTATTTACATATACAGTTATTACTGAAGATAAGTAGAAAAACACATACCCGAGTCCAGATTAGGAGCTCAGATTAGGAGACCCCGCTGAGGTCCTCCCAGAAAGAGACCTCAGCGGGGTCTCACGATACTTTGAACGAAGAGCAAACATCAGGGAGCGGACCGCTCCGGAATTAGGACTCAGACTTGGCAGGTGGTGTCATCGTAAAACTTTTATTTCAACCATATGTTAAACATCAATAAAAGCTGTAAAGCATCACAAAAAAACAGTGGTCTGTTCCTGCCGCTGAAGCGGCGGGAACGCCGTGACACGCATCAGACCACTGTTTTGGTTGCACCTTTGTGATGCTTTTACAGCTTTTATTGATGTTTACATATGGTTGAAATAAAGTTTTACGATGACACCACCTGCCAAGTCTGAGTCCTAATTCCGAGCGGTCCGCTCCCTGATGTTTGCTCTTCGTTCAAAATACAGTATTTACACAGTGCATTATATTACATTATATTACACAGTGCATTATATTACATTATATTACATAGAGCATTATATTATACATTATATTACACCCTTCATTATATTACATTCTTTACAGTATATTAGACAGTGCATTAATTACATTACATTATATTACACGTGCATTATATTACATATACATTATATACACAGTGCATTATATTACATTATATTACACAGTGCATTATATTACAAGTATACATTATATTACACTGCATTATATTACATTTACAGTATATTACACTGCATTATATTACATTATACAGTATATTACACGTGCATTTATTACATTATACATTATATACCTGTGTATTATATAACTTTTTATAGCCTGTGCTATATATGTGGTTTAACTGTTCAATACACGCGTCAGACCACTGTTTTGGTTGCACCTTTGTGATGCTTTTACAGCTTTTATTGATTTTTAACATATGGTTAAAAAAGTTTTACGATGACACCACCTGCCAAGTCTGAGTCCTAATTCCGAGCGGTCCGCTCCCTGATGTTTTGCTCTTCGTTCAAAATACAGTATATTACACAGTGCATATATTACATTATATTACACAGTGCTATATTACATTATATTACATAGTGCATTATATTATACATTATTTACACCCTGCATTATATTACATTACATTATACAGTATATTAGACAGTGCATTATATTACATTATACATTATATTACACAGTGCATTATATTACATTATACATTATATTACACACTGCATTATATTACATAGTGCATTATATTACAAGTATACATTATATTACACTGCATTATATTACATTATACAGTATATTACACTGTGCATTATATTACATTATACAGTATATTACACTGTGCATTATATTACATTATACATTATATACACTGTGTATTATATAACTTTTTTGGTTTAACTATTACAATACACTAGAAATGCCATACTTTCTGTAGTATAAAAAGAATTAGACAAAGCATTTGTAAGCCTGCCACCAGTTCAAGCCCTAACTAGCATAACTAGACTTACCTAGCCTAACAAACTAAAGCTAACCTAATCATAAAAAGGTTATGCAGGCGGCGCTCACACTTCTGTGTATATTACATTATATATTACACTGTACTTTATATTACATTATACTTTATATTATACTGTGCATTATATTACACTGCATTTTATTATATTGTATTACACTGTGTTTTATATTACATTATATTTTATATTACATTATATAACTGCATTATATTACTTTAATTACATTATACGTTATATTACACTGTGAATTATATTACATTATACATTATATTACACTGTGAATTATATTCATTATACATTATATTACACTGGGCTTTTTTTTTTTTACATTTTTTTACATTATATTACACTGTGCATTATATAACTTTATATTACATTATATTACACTGCATTACATTACTTTATATTACATTATACTTTATATTACATTATAACACTGCATTATATTAACTATACATTATATTACACTGCATTATATTACACTGTGCATTATATTACGTTATATTACACTTTATACACTGTGCATTATACATTATTACACTGCAATATATTACATTTATTACAATGCGGATTATATATAGTGGATAATGTACCCCCTACTGTAAATTATAAGGATATTAGAAGTCACTGAGGAGTTCCTTGACCATATTTTAGGCATCACTAAGCCTACATATTTTTTTAGTATATTAATAGTAAGAAGATGAGGACTGAGAATGTGGCACCATTAATTAATGGGGATAAGTTAGTTACGGAGGATGGCGATAAAGAAAATGTCTTGAATACTTTTTTCCCCTCTGTATACACTATAGAAGATCCAAGTACAGATATCATAGAGTATAGCAATAATGGTATAAAGATTTAAGTGCACTTTGGTTAACAGAGGATATGGTACAGAAAGAACTAAATAAGGTTAATATTAATAAATCCCTGGACCGGATAAAATACATCCTCGGGTACTTAGGGAGCTAAGTTCAGTTTTATCTAGGCCATTGTTTCTTAATTTTGCAGATTCCCTCATGTCCTGGTGTGTGCCTCTGGACTGGAAAAAAGGCTGATGTTATTCCAATATTCAAAATGGGTAGTCGTTCACAGACGGGTGATTACAGGCCTGTAAGTTTAACTTCAGTGGTGGGGAAGATCCTGGAAATTCTAATAAGGGAACATGTTTTTAGATATTGTTTCAAGGACTGACATTATAAGTAGTAACCAGCATGGATTTAGGAGAATAGATCTTGTCAAACTAACTTGCTTGGCTTTGATGAGGAAGTAAGTAGAAATTTAGACTCTGGCATAGCAGTAGATGTAGTTTACTTGGATTTTGCTACAGTCCCCCATAGGCGACTAATGTATAAGCTGAGGTCTGTTGGTCTGGGGTCACATTTGTACATGTAGAAAATTGGTTAATAATTAGAGAGCAGAGAGTAGTTGTAAATGGGGCTTCATCATTATGGACTAAAGTTCTAAGTGGGGTGCCACAGGTTTCTTTGTTAGGGCCGCTTCTATTTAATCTATTTATTAATGATTTGGAAGTGGGTATTGTCAGTAAGGTTTCTGTGTTTGCACATCCTCTGAAGTTTTTAATGTTCGACAAAGTTTTTTGTCGTCAGCAATCGTTGCAGTGGATCTAGATAGATTGTCACATTGGGCTGCTAAGTGCAGATGAAATTCAATGTTATAATATAAGGTGATGCATTTTGGACTTAAAAATCCTGTGTGTGCTTATACTATAAATGGCTCTGTTTAAGTGAATCTTGTTGGAAAGGATCTTGGAGTTTTGGTGGATAACAAACTTAAAGGTAGCAAGCAGTGCCAGGCGGCAACAGCAAGAGCCAGCAAGAGCCAGTATAAAGAGAGGTATGGATTCAAGGGAGGAAAATATTATTCTCCCTCTTTACAAAGCATTGGTAAGGCCTCATTTGGAATATCAGTGGCATTTGGAATCCTGTGTACTCTTTGAAATGGAAAGGGTTCAGAGAAGGGCAACTAAATTAATAAGGGGATTGAGGAGCTTGAATATGAAGAGAGACTGGAAAAGTTACAATTATGTAGCTGGAGAGAGGCGCTTGCGTGGGGATATGATTACTGTGATAAATACATTAATGGGCCATACAATAAACATCTGGGGCATTGTTCACCAATAGAACATGTCGAGGACACGAGGACTCCCTTAAGACTTAAAGAAAAAGGTTTAGGCTTCAAGTTCGGAAAGGGTTTTTCACTGTGGGAACGGTAAAGCTATGAAACGGTCTTCCAGTGAACGTTGTTATGGCAGGTTCATTGGTCAGTTTAAAAAAAAAGCTGTTTGTTTCTGCAAACAAGGAATGTTGCAAGTTACAGGTATTGATACATAAAGTAGAGTTGATCCATGGATATTTCGATTGCCACTTGGAGTCAGGAAGGAATTTTTTCCGTATAATTTACAGTAGGGTACAATATCCATATAACCTACCCCTTCACCTATTCAAAGGCTGACCTGTGTGCCTATGGCTCACTGGCAATGTAATGGATTACCCCCTCCCTCCCCACCTCCATGTGCACGAACTATGACAGGGAACTCTCTCTATTGAAAACCCACCCCATCACCCTCCACTAGCCAGGTCATGGTACCCTCCCCTTGCTCAGGACTCCGAAAAAAACCCAGCCTCGCCCCTTAACTCCTGCCCACGGCTAACATGCATTTTTAGATGAAGAGGAACCGCCATCACCTTTGCTATGTGAACCGAGTTGAGCTGCACCAGTAACTGTGAGTATACAACTGATAGCCGCATTCTGTCCGGTTTCACTCTTCTCACGTATTAATCACCAGCTGCTATGACCGCAAACCGCATCACACACTAGATTAATGCGCGAGAAGAGTGAAACCGGACAGATGCGGCTATTGGTTGTATACTTACAGTTACTGGTGCAGCTCAACTCCGGTTCACATAGCAAAGGTGATGACGGCTTCCTCTTCATCTAAAAATGTAAGTGTTAGCCGTGGCAGGAGTTAAAGGTGAGACTGCACTTGGTTATAACTGTCGTGCTAATACATAGTAGCGCGCCGTTATAAGGATATTATCGGCTACTAGGGATCCTTAAGGGGTAGGTTATATTACATTACATTGCATTATATTACATTATAGTATAGTATTGAATAAGACATACGTCCATCCACTCCAATCTACTCAGCAATACCCAAATTCCTGCCTTTTGATCCAGAGGAAGGCAAAAAAAAACCCCAAAACACCAGAATAATAAAGGGGGAAAAATTCCATCCTGACTCCAAGTGGCAATCGGAAATATCCCTGGATCAACACTACTTTATGTATCAATATCAGTAACCTGAAACATTCCTTGTTTTCAGAAACACATCCAACTTTATTTTGAAACTATCCAATAAACCTACCACCGTCCAGTGGAAGTTCCATGGTTTTACCATTCTCACTGAAAAACCCTTTCCAACTTGAAGACTGAACTTCTTTCCTAAAGTTTTAAGGGATGTCCATGTGTCCTCTGACATGGTTTTTTGGTAAACAACTCCCCAGATGGTGTATTGTTTTGCCCTTAATGTATTTATACACAGTATCAATCCCCATATGCCTTTCTCTAGTGTACTTAATTGTAACTTATCCAATCTGTCTTCATATTCAAGCTCCCCCATTCCCTTTATTATTTTAGTTGCCCTTCTCTTCCCTTTTTGTCACAGGATTCCAAAATTGCACTGCATGTTCCAAATAAGGCCTAACCAATGCTTAGTAAAGAGGGAGAATAACATTTGTCTCCTTTGAATCCATACCTCCTTTATACAAGAAAATATCTAGCTGGCTCTAGCTGTTGCTGCCTTACATTGATTGCTACCTTTAAGTTTGTTATCCACCTAAAACCCCAAGATCCTTCTCTAACAGGGATTCACTTCCAGAGCCTTTATAGTATAAGTACACAATAATTGAACCACTTCACATTTTCAACATTGAATCTGATCTGTGACACTGTGCCAATCTATCTAGATCCACCTGCAACAATTGCACATCCTCTGAAGTTTTTGATGGTTGATTAAGTTTTGTGTCATCACAAACATGAAAACCTTGCTGACAAGGCCCACTTCCAAATCATTAATAACAGATTAAATAGAATTGCCCCAACACAGAACCCTATTTATATATAACATTATATAACATTATATTACACTGTGCATTATATAAGGGATAATGCCGCCCTTACAGTGTAATATAAGGCTATTATGCCACCGAGGAGTTCCCTGACCATATAAAAGCACGAGGCCGTAGCCGCGATGGCTTTATACGTCAGGGGACTCCGAGGGTGGCATAATAGACGTATATACACTGTAAGGGGGAATTATTTCTTATAATACACAAGTTTTTATTTTAAATAAGTACATGATAATAGCTGGTGAAAAGATTTATTTAACTTTTTTTCCCCAAAGTTTGGAACATAACATTAAAAAAACATTGTTAAACATTTTAACTATTTAAAATCTTTATCCTAGATAAATGTTTAAACATCATTGTTCAATGTTAATAGTATTTAGTCAGAATCAGAGTTTTGTTTTAGGTTTTTTCACTTGTTTTAGTTTGTAGGCTTTATGTTTACCCCTGTTTGTTAATTTTGGTTTATTCCATTTTGTTCGCGCCTCTTTTTTGTTTGCATAATGCGTGTGCGCGCCCGGCTGCGAAATTACGAGGAAAATACATTTTTAAAAATTTTCGAAATTACCGAGGATTTCTCGTATTTTCGAAAATGCGTGAACACGTATTTTCGAAAATTTTCAAATTACGAGGATTTCTCGTATTTCGAGGATTTTTTATTTTAATGGGTTTTAATGGGTCCGGATTTTGCGAAGTTCGGACATCTCTAGTTATATTAGGAATGGAGAGCTGCAGTGGCACAATAAATTGAACTAGTCACTTAGTGACATCACTGAGTGATTCTAATAAGGATTCTCGCCACTGCAGCTCTCCATTGAAAGTGCAGAGACTTGTGTATTATATTACATTATGGTATATTACACTTCATTATATTACACTGCAATAAATTACTTTATATTACATTATACATTGTTTACATTATACTTATATTACACTGTGCATTATAATACTTTATATACATTTATTACATTGCTTGTGAAGGTTCTCATTCTCCAGATCATGGTATATCTGTTGTATCCAGTTAGATCAACTGAACTTAAAGTTTAGTTCTTAAAGAATGGCTTTCTCAATTCAGAATGACTTGTACAAGGATCTGTTGGCAATTAAGTACCCAGTACAGAAGAGCCAATTCCACAGGTCAGGACACAGTGTAAGGACTCAGCTGTGCACCTGCATCTTAAGGAAAAAGGACATATCTTTGAAGATTGTAATATCAACTTCTTGGCAAAGGAACAGGACTGGTTCAAAAGAGATGTCAAGTAGGCCATTTATGTAAATAAAGAAGCCAAACCTGAATTGAGGTGTGTGGTGGGGGGGTCATTTACAATGCTTTTTGACACCTTACCCTGGGCAGTTTCGATAACACCTCTTAGTCACAATGCATCCACACCTTGCATTCAGAAGGTCCTTAACACCTTGCTGTTATATACTAATGGGACTTTCCAGCGTACTTAATTGCCACCAGATTCTTGACAAGTCATTCTGAATTGAGAAAGCTAATCGGATGACTAGCGCAACCTCTTTAAGAACTAAACTTTAAGTCCAGTTGATCTAACTGAATACAACAGATATGTTACAATATATTACACTGTGCATTATATTACTTTATATTACATTATACATTATATTACACTGCATTAATTACATTATACATTATATTACACTGCATTATATTACATTATACATTATATTAGACTGTGCATTAACTTACATTACTTAGACTGCGCATTATATTACATTATATTACTTTATATTACACTATACATTATATTATGCTGTGCATTATATTACATTTTACATAAGTGTGATATTTTATATGGAGCTGCAGTGGTATATATCCTTATAAAAATCACTCAGCTATGTCACTGACTCATTTCTTATATCCCACTACTCCGCCCATTCCAGTGTTCATGCCTGGACAATGACTCAGCATTTTTGCCATGTTTAACTTCACTAACAGAACCTGCTGGAGCTGCTTCCTGTCACTTCATGTCTCTCTCTTCCTCCACAAAGATTTGTTTAACCGCATAGTGCTGGGCTGTTCCTTTCTACTGGGTTTAGTTACAGAAGGTAGCTTGGGGGATTTAAGGTGGAAATAGGGACAAGGCTGAATTTAAAATGTGAATGGAGTGAAGTAACCGATACTTATGTATTATAAAAATAATGCGCCCCTTCACATTATAATATAATGACATTACACCACCTCTGAGTCCCTGTCCTATTAAAAGCACTCGACCTACGGCCTCGTGCTTCTATATGGTCAGGGAACTCCTCGTGGCGTAATACCTTATATACACTGTAAGGGGTGCATTATCCCTTATATATTACACTGTACATTATAAGCAAGTTGCTTGCATACCACTAACCAACTCATTTTGCTGTAAATACTTTCTACGAGGGCAAGCATGCTCAGTAATCACTATGAAGCAGTATTGGAAGAGGGAATTTACCCATCATGCAATTCCACACATACCATCCAGTTACAGCAAACTGCACACAGCTGAAAAGTTTTATAATAATAAGGAACTTTGATTTTGAGAAGGTTCAGGATATCAAAAAGAAGAGAGGGAAGATCAACAAATAAATTGTACAGTGATTGTTGGTAAGGATTATAGTTTCCAGTAATGGGGTATTTAAAAAAAATTCAGTTTACAGTTTCTGACAAAAGTCTTGTCACCTGTATTTTGCAGTAACTCCTGCTATTAACCTGATTTTTAATTGATCAATTGGTGTTGAAATAGCTCGTATGAAAAGCCCTCCCAAATATTAAGTGTACTGGTAAAAATAGTTTGAGTGAAAAAAGATTCATCATTTAATCAAGACAGAAGTTCAAAATGTTGCAAGACAAAAGTGTAGCTGCCTATACAGAAAATGATCTACTTTACAGCCAATCAAAAATATGTCGGCAAATTAAGTAGTAGTGCTGTGAGATTCATATTTAATATCTTGTATGACTTCCATGAGCTTGAAGGACAGGCATCCATGGCGTTTGGCAAGGATTTCATAGAATTTATTGATGAAATCATCAGGAATAGCCAAGAAACGTCTTGCAAGTTCATCATATTCTTTGGTTTCGTCTTCCATGCTTCCTCTTTCATCCACCCCACATATGCTCAATGATCATGTCAGGTGACTGGGCTGGCCAATCCTGAGCATCTTGATCTTCTTTGAACTTCATGTGGAATGGAAGTATGCGATGGAGCACCATCCTGCAGCAGAATTTGGCCTTTTTTTATGGTTGGGAATATATGAGGTAGCTAAGATTTCTTGGTATTTTACACTATTGATGTTGCCTTCCACCCCGCAGATCCCTTGCACACCCCTATACTCGGATGTACCCCAGACATGATTTGCCTCCACCAAACTTCACTGTTTTCTGGGTAAATCTCGGCTCCATGCGGGTTCCAGTAGGTCTCCTGCAATTTTTCGGTGTCTGTGGTGTAATTCAACAGAAGATTCATCTGAAAAATCCAGCTTTTGCCACTTTTCCAGCGTCCATCCTTTTAGCAGGCTGTAGGACTTGGCAAATGCCACACGTTTTTTCAATTGTCTTTTTGTTAGTGCTGGCTTATGGGCACTGATTCGACAATGGAAGCCATTCGAGACAGAATCCGACAAACTGTTCTGGTTGACACAGGGATTTCAGTGACCAGGTCTCCTGAGCTCTGCTGAAGTTGAAAATGCTTGCCTTGGATTTTCAAGCCAAAAAAGGTCCTCTCGAGCAGTTGTCTTGCGGGGTCTGCCCTGACCTGGCTTGTGAAAAACTTCTCCAGTCTCTTCAAATCTTTCTACCTCTGATAATCAACACTTTAATCTCAGGTGAATCTTAGCATGTTTGCAGAGGTCTATTTGCAGTTGATGTGAAGGTCTAGTGTACTGGGGTTCTTTTTATACACATCCACAGCTAATTGATCCATTATTAGTCACAGGTGAAGTCCATATGACAAGGCGACAACACTTTCTTTGCAAAAATTGACTCAATGGCTTACCAAGCGGTGAATATTAGAATACTTTTGTTAGTTTCTTTTTGCATTGAAACATTATTACAAAAGCTTTTGGGGTAAAATGAACCATTTCTTGAAACAAAATCTGCATAGAATTATTGTAGCGGCACTTCAGGTCTATTTGTACACAAGCGACAAGACTTTGTCAGAAACTGTAGATGCCCTTTAATTCCTGGTAATGTAAATTCAAGTGCTGGGCCTGTATATGTCTGCCCTATACTTGTGGAAAGATGAAATGTCCACAAGTATTGCCTACCATTGCCCATGTGTTTTGTGGGAGCAAACCTATACTTACCCAGCAATCATAATTGACAGAAGGTAAGCCCAGTGTGTTTATGTCTTCACCCTAAGTACTTTTTTGTTAGGAGTGCTGGACCACAGTTGTCCTATATGGTATGCTACATGTTTTCTTAGACAGTATTATACCGTATGCTGGATCCTAAAATTGCTACCAGTTTCTTTATAACAGGAAAATACTATTTGTCTCCCTTACTTACCCCACTTTGTACATAACAAGATTTTGTTAGATTTGTAACAATTTTACCAGCATCTTCCCCACCACCGAGCCATATAAACAGATCTATAATAACTAGGCTGTGAATGTTTCTCTTTGGATATTGGAATTACATCAGATATTTCCATTTCAGAACATCTCCAGACAGAAGGGAATCTGAGAAGATAAAAAAACAAAGGCATGATAGATTGACAAAGGCTGTCTGAAGATTAGTACATGTATTTTATCAGAGATCTTTAATAATATTAAATATGTGCCATATTGTTTATGGACCATGTCGTCTGCTTCTATTAAATCCCCTTTCTACTACTAAACTTTCAACTTGTTGAAATGATACAGTTTTTTTTTTCTCTCATCTTACACACATAAGTGTAAGTAAAGTGTTACTTTTTAGAGGATAGCTGTAAAACTGATCACATACAGTGACAGAGGCCTAGGGAACAGTATTGCATTGGATGTCGTGATGCTGGGTTTGGACCATTTCAAAGATTCTGGAGTTTGTATCTTTATTGTTGCTGGTATTGATAGAAGTTGGAGATGAGGGATATTCCGATTGCTACTTAAGCATGAGATCTTTCCTCCTGACAAACCGTTCGGCACTTTTTGGCAATAGTGCCAGGCCAACAGTTTTCCGTGACCCATTGTGCGCTATTACACAGTGCATTATATTACATTATATTACACAGTGCATTATATTACATTATACATTATATTACAGTATATTACACAGTGCATTGTATTACATTATATTACATTATGCATATTACATTACACTGCATTATATTCTTATACTTATATTACACTGTGCATTATTACGTTATACTTTATATTACACTGTACATTATATTACACATTGCATTATATTATATTATACATTATATTACAGTATATTACACAGTGCATTATATTATATTACATTATACATATAAACACTCTTATATTACATTCTCATTAATTGACTGTACATTATATTAACTGCATTATATTGCATTATCCAATATATAACATTATACAGTATATACACAGTGCATTATATTACATTATACATTATTACACAGTGCATTATATTACACAGTGCATTATATTACATTATCCAGTATATACACAGTGCATTGTATACATATATTACATTATGCATATTACATTCACTGTGCATTATATTACATTATATTACACAGTGCAATTATATTATATTATACATATATTACAGTATATTACACAGTGCATTATATTATATTACATTATACATTATAATACACTGCATTATATTACATTATACATTATATTACACTGCATTATATTACATTATACAATATATTACCACGTGCATATATTACATTATACAGTATATACACAGTGCATATATTACTTATACATTATTAACAGTTGCAATTTACATTATATTACACGTGCATTATATTACTTATACATTATATTACATGTATATTACACAGTGCATTGTATTACATATATTAACTTTATGCATATTACATTACACTGTGCATTATATTATTACTATTATATACACTGTGCATTATACGTTATCTTTATATTACACTGTGCATTATATTACATTATACTTTATATTACACGTACATTATATTACACAGTGCATTATTTATATATACATTATATACAGTATATTACCAGTGCATTATATTATATTACATTATACTTATAATACACTGCTTATATTACATTTAACATTATATTGCACTGTACATTATATTACACTGCATTATATTACATACAATATATTACATTATACAGTATATACACAGTGCATTATATTACATTATACATTATTACACAGTGCATTATATTACACAGTGCTTATATTACATTATGCATTTACATTACACTGCATTATATACATTATACTATATACACTGTGCTTATATTACATTATCTTTAATATTACTGCATTATATTAACGCATTATATCACATTATATTACACTGTGCATTTATTACACATTGCATTATAGTCATTATACATCATATTTCATATATTACACAGTGCATTATATTATCATTATATTACACTGCATTATATTACTTATACTGTGCATTATTTATTTACACGCTTTATATTACATTATCATATATTACACTGTGCATTATTTACATTATATTACACGTGCATTTATTGTATTATCATTATATTACAGTATTTACACAGTGCATTATATTACATTATATTACACTGCATTATATTACATTATGCATTATATAACATTATACATTATATTACACTGTGCATTATTTACACTGTCATTATATTACTTATACATTATATTACACTGTGCATTATATTACACAGTGCTTTATAGTACATTATACATCATATTTCAGTATATTACACATGCATTATATTACATTATACATTATTACACTGTGCATTATATTATATTACACTGCATTATATTACACTGCATTGTATTACATTATACTTTATATTACACTGTGCATTATATTACATTATACATTATATTACATTATATTACACTGCATTATATATATTATACATTATATTACAGTATATTACACAGTGCATTATATTATTTACACTGCATTATATACATCAACATTATATTACACTGTGCATTATATTACATTATACATTTTATTACACTGTGCAGTATATTACATAATACTTTATATCACCTGTGCATTATATTACATTATCATTATATTACACTGTGCATTGCATTATACATTATATTACACTGTGCATTATATTACATTATCAGTACATTACACAGTGCATTATATTACATTATACATTATATTACACAGTGCATATATTACATTATTTACACCGTGCATTATATACATTATACATTATGTTACACTGTGCATTACATTATATTACACTGCATTATATTACATTATATTACACTATGCATTATATTACATTATACAGTATATTACACTATGCATTATATTACATTATACAGTATATTACTGAAGATAAGTAGAAAAACACATACCCGAGTCCAGATTAGGAGCTCAGATTAGGAGACCCCGCTGAGGTCTCTCCCAGAAAGAGACCTCAGCGGGGTCTCACGATACTTTGAACGAAGAGCAAACATCAGGGAGCGGACCGCTCCGGAATTAGGACTCAGACTTGGCAGGTGGTGTCATCGTAAAACTTATTTCAACCATATGTTAACATCAATAAAAGCTGTAAAAGCTCACAAAAAAACAGTGGTCTGTTCCTGCCGCTGAAGCGGCGGGAACGCCGTGACACGCATCAGACCACTGTTTTGGTTGCACCTTTGTGATGCTTTTACAGCTTTTATTGATGTTTAACATATGGTTGAAATAAATTTTACGATGACACCACCTGCCAAGTCTGAGTCCTAATTCCGGAGCGGTCCGCTCCCTGATGTTTGCTCTTCGTTCAAAATACAGTATATTCACAGTGCATTATATTACATTATATTACACAGTGCATTATATTACATTATATTACATAGAGCATTATATATACTTTATATTACACCCGCTTATATTACATTACATTATACAGTATATTAGACAGTTGCATTATATTACATTATACATTATATTACACGTGCATTATATTACATTATCATTATATTACACAGTGCATTATTACATTATATTACACAGTGCATTATATTACAAGTATACATTATATTACACTGCATTATATTACATTATACAGTATACACTGCATTATATTACATTATACAGTATATTACACTGTGCATTTATTACATTATACATTATATACACTGTGTATTATAACTTTTTATAGCCTGTGCTATATATGTTGGTTTACTGTTACAATACACGCGTCAGACCACTGTTTGGTTGCCACCTTTGTGATGCTTTTACAGCTTTTATTGATGTTTAACATATGGTTGAATAAAAGTTTTACGATGCACCACCTGCCAAGTCTGAGTCCTAATTCCGAGCGGTCCGCTCCCTGATGTTTGCTCTTCGTTCAAAATACTATATTCACAGTGCATTATATTACATTATATTACACAGTGCATTATATTACATTATATTACATAGTGCATTATATTATACATTATATACACACCCTGCATTATATTACATTACATTATACAGTATATTAGACAGTGCATTTATTACATTATACATTATATTACACAGTGCATTATTTACATTATAACTATATTACACTGCATATATTACATAGTGCTATATTCAAGTATACATTATATTACACTGCATTATATTACTATACAGTATATTACACTGTGCATTATATTACATTATACAGTATATTACACTGTGCATTTTACATTATACATTATATACACTGTGTTATATAACTTTTTGGTTTAACTATTACAATACACTGAAATGCCATACTTTCTGTAGTATAAAAGAATTAAGACAAAGCATTTGTAAGCCTGCCACCAGTTCAAGCCCTAACTAGCATAACTAGACTTACCTAGCCTAACAAACTAAAGCTAACCTAATCATAAAAAGGTTATGCAGGCGGCGCTCACACTTCTCGTGTATATTACATTATATATTACACTGACTTTATATTACATTATCTTTATATTATACTGTGCATTATATTACACTGCATTTTATTATATTGTATTCACTGTGTTTTTATATTACATTATATTTTATATTACATTATATAACTGCATTATATTACTTTATATTACTTATACGTTATATACACTGTGAATTATATTACATTATACATTATTTACACTGTGAATTATATTACATTATACATTATATTACACTGGGCTTTTTTTTTTTTACATTTTTTTACATTATATTACACTGTGCATTATTAACTTTATATTACATTATATTACACTGCATTACATTACTTTATATTACATTATACTTTATATTACATTATTACACTCATTATATTACATTATACATTATATTACACTGCATTATATTACACTGTGCATTATATTACGTTATATTACACTTTTTACACTGTGCATTATACATTATATTACACTGCAATATATTACATTTTATTACAATGCGGATTATATAGTGGATAATGTACCCCCTACTGTAAATTATAAGGATATTAGAAGTCACTGAGGAGTTCCTTGACCATATTTTAGGCATCACTAAGCCTACATATTTTTTTAAGTATATAATAGTAGAAGATGGAGACTGAGAATGTGGCACACATTAATTATGGGGATAAGTTAGTTACGGAGGATGGCGTAGAAAGAAAATGTCTTGAATACTTTTTTCCCCTCTGTATACACTATAGAAGATCCAAGTACGATATCATAGAGTATAGCAATAATGGTATAAAAGATTTAAGTGCACTTTGTTAACCGAGGATATGGTACAGAAAGAACTAAATAAGGTTAATATTAATAAATCTCCTGGACCGGATAAAATACATCCTCGGGTACTTAGGGAGCTAAGTTCAGTTTTATCTAGGCCATTGTTTCTTAATTTTGCAGATTCCCTCATGTCCGGTGGTGTGCCTCTGGACTGGAAAAAAGGCTGATGTTATTCCATATTCAAAATGGGTAGTCGTTCACAGACGGGTGATTACAGGCCTGTAAGTTTAACTTCAGTGGTGGGGAAGATCCTGGAAATTCTAATAAGGGAACATGTTTTTAGAGTATGTTTCAAGGACTGACTATAAGTAGTAACCACATGGATTTAGGAGGAATAGATCTTGTCAAACTAACTTGCTTGGCTTTGATGAGGAAGTAAGTAGAAATTTAGACTCTGGCAGCAGTTAGATGTAGTTTACTTGGATTTTGCTACAGTCCCCCATAGGCGACTAATGTATAAGCTGGAGGTCTGTTGGTCTGGGGTCACATTTGTACATGTATAAAGAAAATTGGTTATAATTAGGATGCAGAGAGTAGTTGTAAATGGGGCTTCATCATTATGGACTAAAGTTCTAAGTGGGGTGCCACAGGTTCTTTGTTAGGCCGCTTCTATTTAATCTATTATTAATGATTTGGAAGTGGGTATTGTCAGTAAGGTTTCTGTGTTTGCACATCCTCTGAGTTTTTAATGTTCGACAAGTTTTTTGTCGTCAGCAATCGTTGCAGTGATCTAGATAGATTGTCACATTGGCTCTAAGTGGCAGATGAAATTCAATGTTAATAAATATAAGGTGATGCATTTGGACTTAAAAATCCTTGTGTTGCTTATACTATAAATGGCTCTGTGTTAAGTGAATCCTTGTTGGAAAGGGATCTTGGAGTTTTGGTGGATACAAACTTAAAGGTAGCAAGCAGTGCCAGGCGGCAACAGCAAGAGCCAGCAAAGAGCCAGTATAAGAGAGGTATGGATTCAAGGGAGAAAATATTATTCTCCCTCTTTACAACATTGGTAAGGCCTCATTGGAATATGCAGTGCAATTTTGGAATCCTGTGTACATCTTTGAATGGAAAGGGTTCAGAGAAGGGCAACTAAATTAATAAGGGGATTGAGGGAGCTTGAATATGAAGAGAGACTGGAAAATTCAATTATGTAAGCTGGAGAGAAGGCGCTTGCGTGGGGATATGATTACTGTGTATAAATACATTAATGGGCCATACAATAAAATATCTGGGGCATTGTTCACCAATAGAACATGTCAGAGACACGAGGACATCCCTTAAGACTAGAAAAAAGGTTTAGGCTTCAAGTTCGGAAGGTTTTTCACTGTGGGAACGGTAAAGCTATGAAACGGTCTTCCAGTGAACGTTGTTTATGGCAGGTTCATTGGTCAGTTAAAAAAAAAAAGCTGTTTGTTTCTGCAACAAGGAATGTTGCAATACAGGTATTGATACATAAAGTAGAGTTGATCCATGGATATTTCCGATTGCCACTTGGAGTCAGGAAGGAATTTTTTTCCGTATAATTTACAGTAGGGAGTACAATATCCATTTAACCTACCCCTTCACCTAATTCAAAGGCTGACCTGTGTGCCTATGCTCACTGGCAATTGATGGGATTACCCCCTCCCTCCCACCTCCATGTGCACGAACTATGACGGAACTCTCTCTATTGAAAAGCCACCCCATCACCCTCCACTAGCCAGGTCATGGTACCCTCCCCTTGCTCAGGACTCCGAAAAAAACCCAGCCTCGCCCTTAACTCCTGCCACGGCTAACCGTGCATTTTTAGATGAAGAGGAAGCCGCCATCACCTTTGCTATGTGACCGGTTGAGCTGCACCAGTAACTGTGAGTATACAACTGATAGCCGCATTCTGTCCGGTTTCACTCTTCTCACGTATTAATCACCAGCTGCTATGACCGCAAACCGCATCACACTAGATTAATGCGCGAGAAGAGTGAAACCGGACAGAATGCGGCTATTGGTTGTATACTTACAGTTACTGTGCAGCTCAACTCCGGTTCACATAGCAAAGGTGATGACGGCTTCCTCTTCATCTAAAAATGTAAGTGTTAGCCGTGGGCAGGAGTTAAAGGGTGAGACTGCACTTGGTTATAACGTCGTGCAATACTAGTAGCGCGCCGATTATAAGGATATTATCGGCTACTAGGGATCCATTAAGGGGTAGGTTATATTACATTACATTGCATTAATTACATTATAGTATAGTATTTGAATAAAGACATACGTCCATCCACTCCAATCTACTCAGCAATACCCAAATTTCCTCTGCCTTTTGATCCAAGGAAGGCAAAAAACCCCAAAACACCAGAATAATAAAGGGGGAAAAATTCCATCCTGACTCCAAGTGGCAATCGGAAATATCCCTGGATCAACACTACTTTATGTATCAATATCAGTAACCTGAAACATTCCTTGTTTTCAGAAACACATCCCCTTTATTTTGAAACTATCCAATAAACCTACCACCGTCCAGTGGAAGTTCCTGGTTTACCATTCTCACAGTGAAAAACCCTTTCCAAACTTGAAGACTGACTTCTTTTCCTAAAGTTTTAAGGGATGTCCATGTGTCCTCTGACATGTTCTTTTGGTAAACAACTCCCCAGATGGTGTATTGTTTTGCCATTAATGTATTTATACACAGTAATCAATCCCCATATGCCTTTTCTCTAGTGTACTTAATTGTAACTTACCCATCTGTCTTCATATTCAAGCTCCCCCATTCCCTTTATTATTTTAGTTGCCCTTCTCTTCCCTTTTTGTCCACGATTCCAAATTGCACTGCATGTTCCAAATAAGGCCTAACCAATGCTTAGTAAAGAGGGAGAATAACATTTGTCTCCTTTGAATCCATACCTCTCTTTATACAAGAAAATATCTAGCTGGCTCTAGCTGTTGCTGCCTTACATTGATTGCTACCTTTAAGTTTGTTATCCACCTAAACCCAAGATCCTTCTCTAACAGGATTCACTTCCAGAGCCATTTATAGTATAAGTAGCACAATAATTGAACCACTTCACATTTTTCAACATTGAATCGGATCTGTGACACTGTGCCATCTATCTAGATCCACCTGCAACAATTGCACACTCTGAAGTTTTGATGGTTGATTAAGTTTTGTGTCATCAGCAAACATGAAAACCTTGCTGACAAGCCCACTTCCAAATCATTAATAAACAGATTAAATAGAATTGGCCCCAACACAGAACCCTATTTATATATAACATTTAATAACATTATATTACACTGTGCATTATATAAGGGATAATGCGCCCCTTACAGTGTAATATAAGGCTATTATGCCACCGAGGAGTTCCCTGACAATATAAAAGCACGAGGCCGTAGCCGAGTGCTTTATCAGGTCAGGGGACTCCGAGGTGGCATAATAGACGTATATACACTGTAAGGGAGAATTATTTCTTATAATACACAAGTTTTTATTTTAATAAGTACGTGATAATAGCTGTGAAAAGATTTATTTAACTTTTTTTCCCCCAAAGTTTGGAAATAACATTAAAAAACATTGTTACATTTTAACTATTTAAAATCTTATCCTAGATAAATGTTTAAACATTCATTGTTCAAATGTTAATAGTAATTTAGTCAGAATCAGATGTTTGTTTTAGGTTTATTTCACTTGTTTTAGTTTGTGTAGGCTTTATGTTTACCCCTGTTTGTTAATTTTGGTTTATTCCATTTTGTTCGCGCTCTTTTTTTTTGCATAATGCGTGTGCGCGCCCGCTGCGAAATTACGAGGAAAATACATATTTAAAAAATTTTTCGAAATTACGAGGATTTCTCGTATTTTCGAAAATGCGTGAAACACGTATTTTCGAAAATTTTCGAAATTACGAGGATTTCTCGTATTTTCGAGGATTTTTTCATTTTAATGGGTTTTAATGGGTCCGGATTTTGCGAAGTTCGGACATCTCTAGTTATATTAGGAATGGAGAGCTGCAGTGCACTATATTGAACTAGTCACTTAGTGACATCACTGAGTGATTCTAATAAGGATTCTCGCCACTGCAGCTCTCCATTGAAAGTGCAAGACTTGTGTTTATATTACATTATGGTATATTACACTTCATTATATTACACTGCAATAAATTACTTTTATTACATTATACATTGTATTACATTATACATATATTACACTGTGCATTTAATACTTTATATTACATTATATTACATATGCTTGTGAAGGTTCCATTCATTCATCAGATCATGGTATATCTGTTGTATCCAGTTAGATCAACTGAACTTAAGTTTAGTTCTTAAAGAATGGCTTTCTCAATTCAGAATGACTTGTACAAGGATCTGTTGGCAATTAAGTACCCAGTACAGAAGAGCCAATTCCACAGGTCAGGACACATGTGTAAGGACCAGCTGTGCACCTGCATCTTAAGAAGAAAAAGGACATATCTTTGAAGATTGTAATATCAACTTCTTGGCAAAGGAACAGGACTGGTTCAAAAGAGATTCAAGTAGGCCTTTATGGTATAAAAAGCCAAACCTGAATTGAGGTGTGTGTGGGGGGTCATTTACAATGCTTTTTTGACACCTTACCCTGGGCAGTTTCGATAACACCTCTTAGTCACAATGCATCCACACCTTGCATTCAGAAGGTCCTTAACACCTTCCTGTTATATACAATTGGGACTTTCCAGCGTACTTAATTGCCAACAGATTCTTGTACAAGTCATCTGAATTGAGAAAGCTAATCGGATACTAGCGCAACACTCTTTAAGAACTAAACTTTAAGTCCAGTTGATCTAACTGAATACAACAGATATGTTACAATATATTACACTGTGCATTATATTACTTTAATTACATTATACATTTATTACACTGCATATATTACATTTACATTATATTACACTGCATTATATTACATTAACATATATTAGACTGTGCATTAACTTACATTATCTTAGACTGCGCATTATATTACTTTATTACTTTATATTACACTATACATTATATTATGCTGTGCATTATATTCCATTATAATACATAAGTGTGATATTTTATATGGGAGCTGCAGTGGTAATAATCCTTATAAAAATCACTCAGCTATGTCACTGACTCATTTCTTATATCCCACTACTCACTCCCCCATTCCAGTGTTCATGCCTGGACAATGACTCAGCATTTTTTGCCATGTTTAACTTCACTAACAGAACCTGCTGGAGCTGCTTCCTGTCACTTCATGTCTCTCTCTTCCTCCACAAAGATTGTGTTTAACCGCATAGATGCTGGGCTGTTCCTTTCTACTGGTTTTAAGTTACAGAAGTCTTGGGGGATTTAAGTGGAATAGGGACAAGGCTAGAATTTAAAATGTGAATGGAGTGAAGTAATGATACTTATGTATTATAAGAAATAATGCGCCCCTTCACATTATAATAATGACATTACACCACCTCTGAGTTCCCTGTCCTATATAAAAGCACTCGACCTACGGCCTCGTGCTTCTATTGTGTCAGGGAACTCCTCGTGGCGTAATATCCTTATATTACACTGTAAGGGGTGCATTATCCCTTATATATTACACTGTACATATAAGCAAGTTGCTTGCATACCACTAACCAACTCATTTTGCTGTAAATACTTTCTACGAGGGCAAGCATGCTCAGTAATCACTATGAAGCAGTATTGGAAGAGGGATTTACCATCATGCAATTCACACATACCATTCCAGTTACAGCAAAACTGCACACAGCTGAAAAGTTTATAATAATAAGGACTTTGATTGTGAGACATTATATTACATTATGCATATTACATTACACTGCATTATATTACATTATACTTTATATTACACTGTGCATTATATTACTATATTACACTGTGCATTATATTACGTTATACTTTATATTACACTGTACATTATATTACACAGTGCATTATAT